>JARBWK010000005.1:126644548-127139808 GCA_030556195.1 Anolis apletophallus
TTACAAAATCCTGGGGCACACCACCAACCAAAATGACACAAAATGACACTCTACCACAGTAATACATATAGTTAATATGTTTTTAAATGTATTTATACACTCAGGGTGAAATCTGGGCCTGTTTCGATGAACACAACATATATATGACTTCCTCTCACATACTTATACATGGCTATCATGTCTTCTCTCAGCCTTCCCTTCTTCAGGCTAAACATGCCCAGCTCTTCAAACCCGCTGCTCATAGGCTTGTTCTCCAGACCCTTGTTAAATTTCACCCTGAGTGAAACTTGCTTCCAGATAACTATGAATGTCATGAAGCTGTTATAAACAGTTCCTTGGGGGGGGGGGCAACTCTCAAAAAATCCAGTAAAATAGTTTTTAAAACATTTCCAAGCGGAGAGGCTCAATTTGTTTCTTGGAAACCTGTGAGGGGGCTGCTAGGAGGGAGGGGGGAGAGTGCCAATTTCCCACGGCACACCTGGTGATTGCTCACGGCACACTGGTTGGGAAACACTGTTCTAGGATAAACCATTATCTGCTTTATACTGTACCCAATTAAGCTGGCCAATTTCCTCCTAAAGACATGGATTGCTCATATCTTTTACTAGACCAAATAAAATATTAAACCTAAAATCTACAGTATATCTAGAAAATTTTGAGATATTAGGCTAGAGACATTTTAATAGGTTCATTTGTCAGGGATAGTCTGTTTCATTCAGTTCTGATATTTTGCAACACACATTTATAAATGACCTTATTTATTTTCTGCCTTTTCAAGGATGCAATCAGAGCAAAAGTGGCCTAAACACTGAAAGCTGAAGGTCCATATATAGACATTAAGAGGTCTTGCAATTGTAGATACCACCAACACAGTGCTGGAAGACTAATGATACGTGAACTGCAATGTTGAAAATGGCCCTTGTGTTTACTGTGGGAAGCAACCTTAGGATTGCCATATAAAGTGTAGAAACATTTCAGAGCTTCTACAGCAGAACACCTACAGTGGAGGTCAAGCTTGAATTGCCTGCGGGCTGGATCACACATGGCTCTAAACCAAGGGCGGGCAACCTATGGCCCGCGGGCCGAATCCGGCCCGGCAGCCAATTTTGTCTGGCGCGGGAGAAGGACGTCGAGGGCGGGGCCAAGAGGAAGGGGTGCCGCTGCCGCCATCCCATCGCGGGCTCTGAGGGGCCTGCCATCCCGGAGTAGCAACTGCCCCGGAGCGCCCGCCATCCCTGGAGGCAATCCAGGCCTGCAGGGGGAGCACCCGGCGACCTGCGGGGCCAATCGCCGTGGCGACCTGGAAGACTTGATCGTCTTCCGGGTCGCCAGGGCATTCAGCCGCCTCAGATCGCCGACTGTTCTCCCTGCAGGCCTGGATCACCTCCAGGGATGGCAGGCACTCCAAAGCCGCCACTCCTCCGGCCTGTCTGCCGACACAGGCCCCACAGAGCCCGCGATGGGATGGCGGCAGCGGCACCCCTTCCTCTTGGCCCCGCAGGGCGATCAGCTGGGGAACGGCTGGGGGTGAGAGCGGGCGGAGGCCTGCAGCCTCCGATGGCCTGCTGCTCTGCTCTCCTCTGCTGCGGCGGCGGCTGAGTCCGCTTTGCCATCCTCTGGGCTGGGGCCATTGGGCCATTCCATCTTGGGATCCTTCCTCTCTGAGGATGTCAGCCTTCATCTTGATTCGCACCTTATCTTCTTGAATTTAATTTAATTTAATTTTAGTGGTTTTTATTATTATATTATAAGAATTTTATAATAATAATATAGTAATATAATAAATAATATAATATAATGTTATATTATATTATAATTTCAATATATTATAATGTCTATATATATACTATAATATAATAATAAATATATTAATACTAATAATATATGAATATTTCTTGATATATTAATATGTTAATATTAATGATGTGTAATATATAGTAAATATAGTAAGTAAATAAATAAATAATGTAGATTAGAATGTAGTTCAGCCTTTAGGTGCGGCCCTCCATAATATTTTTTGGCTCTCGTGTGGAAAAAATAATTGCCCACCCCTGCTCTAAACGTAAAAGACTCATTTGGAAGTGAGGAGATTGTAGGTCCTCATGTTCTAAGCACACATAGATATTATGTCAGAGAGGCCCCTTTATGGGCACACTTCCTTTAAGAGAATAGTTCCTGAAAGTAACAGTTGTGCCCTGTGATTTACTGCTCCCCAAATCTCTTTTAGACCCTTCCCCACTACAGCCTCACCTTGACAGCTGTTTTTTAAAGCTTCTCACAGTGGAAGGGAGTGCATGCATTTTCCCAATAAATCTTTTGGTACCAAGGCTTTGTTTCTTGCACTGCTAACAGTAGTGTGGTATGCAGTTTCCTTCCTGGTTCTTGTGCGATCCATTGCAACACTAGGATTAAGAAGAGGGCACATGAGCCAGATGTTTGTTTATGTTTATGTGCAAGGGTGGAGACTTTCTGCGACAGTTGTGAAAGTCAGTGGTGAAGATGGAGGTCATCCACAGAATTGAATGTGCTGGAAAGAAAGAGGGGTGGTTTAGAGCTTTTTAATCTGATGGCCCCGTCCCCAAATGGGGTCCCCTTAACTCAATGTTGGGGTCATGAAAAATTTGGCAACAGTAAAAGCTTTCTGAATGCCGCCCATTTACACAAACACTTATTGTGGACTCTGCAGAAGATGCTTTATCTGTACTCCACAAAAAGGAAATCAGTCTGTTTTATTTATTTATTTGTATTTATTTCCCACATTTCTATCCCTTCCTTCTTAACTCCCGAAGGAGGACTCAGGGCGGCTTACATTGAGCCCCATTAACAGGCTATAACAACAATTACAATAAAATCACAGCATAATAATAAAACAACATAATTAAAACCAAACAAAGTCATCATTAAAACAATAAACCAGACTCTTCAGTCTTAACGTCAATCCAGTTCGTCTCTTTAAGGTGCTGCTTACATCTATTGACCAAACGCCTGATCCTAGAGCCATGCCTTTACTTTCTTTCAGAAAGCTAGGAGAGAAGAGGTTGATCTTACCTCAGTTGGGAGTGTATTCCATAGGCGGGGAGCCGCTGCCAAGAAGGCCCTGTCCCTCGTCCCCACCAAGCGCATTTGAGCTGTAGCCAGGAGCGAGAGCAGGGCCTCCCTGGATGATCTTAAATTTTGAGGTGGGACATAGGGGTGGATGCGTTCGGACAAGTAAGCTGGGCCAGAACAGTTTAGACCAGGGGTGCTCACACTTTTTCAGCAGGCGAGCTACTTATAACACAACCAAGACAAAATGATCTACCTACCCACTACAAAAATGTGAAACATATAACACAATAACTGCTTTGAACTGGGTTTTCTGAGTCCACACTGCCATATAATCTGATTCAAAGCATATAACATGGGATTTTAATCAACTGTGTGGAAAAGACCTCAGATAACCCAGGGCCGGCAGCACTTGGGCGGCGTCGGAAGCCTGTGGGGCGGGACTAAGCCTTCCTCCCGCCCTACCTGCAATCCTCCCGCCCTACCTGCAGGTATGTTCCCTGCATGTCGCCCCAGTTAGTAATCTGGCTGCCGACCATTGTACTAATTGAAGTTTACGAACTGTCTTCAAAGGCAGCCCCACATAGAGCACGTTGCAGTAATCTATTCAGGATGTAACCAGAGCATGGACTACTGTAGCCAAGTTGGACTTCCCAAGCCTTGCAAGTGCTGATTAATTTTTTTATTTGGTTTTTATATCTATTTTAGTTATCTTTTTATATTCCATATACCCAGAATTATGTAAACATTTATCTGGTGGAAAGCGGTTGTTTAAAAATGTTTTAAAAGTTCGGATTTAGAGAAGAATTCTAAAATTTGCCAATCCAGGATAGAGCACACTAATTGCTGTATCAGTCAAATAGTACATAGACTATTATGCTACATTATGGCACATTTTGGGGAATTAACCTTTCTAAATATTTCTTAACAAATAGTTAAAGAAGAAATAGCTACTTTCTTTTTCAGGAAAAGTAAAATCAATTGTAAGACAAATATACTTTTCACAAATGATTTAAGATCCGTGTTAGAGCCACTCCAACAAGTACTCAATGAGAACCATTTCACATACGATTAATCTCCCACATGGCTTTGATCTTATGTACCTTGCTAGCACACAGTAGTGTTTACCAGTCTTATCTTTGCAATGTGCATACACCTGGGAAAATAGATACGGGGCAATTCCTCGCCTGTGATGGTGTGCATCCAATGAATTTCCGATACCACATTAATTTATCAGATGAGAATCAGGTCATGATCGGATATAGAGAAGGATGTTCTTATCTTTTAGGCTGGCAGCACACAGACACATGTACTTTACCTTTCTGTCTGCTTTTTTCTGCCCCTGCTTCTGTATCTCCTTTGTTATCTGCAGGGAATTCCACAGGGGATGTGCCTTCAAAACTAAAGCTGCAGTGTATATGTGCTAAGCATAACACAAGTGGAAATCTCAACTTGGCCCAGAACACCTTGTATACAGGCTTTTATGATACACCGATCAGGAAGCTTTACTTCCTAGGTGGAAGAATGGACTCTTCTGGCATCACAAGAATTGAATCCTGTTATCTCCTGTGAACCAGGGGTTCACTGTGTCTTGCTGCTGTAGCTTTCTGTTGCCTTGTAAAGATTTTTTCTTCTTCTCAAACTTTATATAAGACTGCTGAATTTGGGAAACAAGAACAAGCTATTCCTGTTTCTTTTGATCAGGAAATACTTGGACCTGTAGGGTGACATATTTTAAATGGTCCATTTGGGGGGGGGAAATGTTTTGCCCTTGATTGGCACTTTGTTGCGTGTGCAAGGGTGACACAACTCGCGCCAGGAACAATAACACAGACACAAGTGGTTGGATGAAAATGGCCACAACTCATTTATTGAAAACAGGAACAAAGGGTTGGCGGCCACGCATGGGTCCTGGATCAGGGTCGTACAGCCCCCACGAATGTCCAATGCATTTGCAAGCCTGGGGTGCGAGCGGCCCAATGCCTGTCCACGGAAACTCGGCACCCCAGGGGGCCTGCGCGTTATCCCCCTTACAACCAAGGGGCGATAAGCCAGCCTGATCAAGGGGCAGTGCCACACGCCAAACATGGAGTTGTGATAAAGAACATAATATCGCATAACCCTGAACAGTGCAACAATGATGAAGAACAAAATGGACACCCACAAGCAATGCAATAAGTAGGGAGAGTGGGAGGAAAAAGAGAGCTGGCCCCACGTGCAGTCTGGGCAGCCCCGAACGGCCTTAAATAAGCTGCCCAGGTGGAAGTGCAGATCAGCCGGCACAGAGAGGGGGCGGGGTGGGGCCAGCCCCATCATTGGCCAGCTGCCGTTGGTGGCAGGAAACATTCCCGCCACTCGAAAGACTTCTGGGAAGGAGAAGCCCCTTCACCCTCCCCAAGATGGCGGCGAGAGCAACCCCGCCTCGCAACCTAAATCGGTAAATCGGCCAAGCCCATTCCTTGCAATGGAGCAGGAGATGGATTTAATCATCATCATCATCTTTATACCCTGCCACCATCTCCCCAAGGGGATTTGGGGCGGCTTACATGAGGCCATGCCCATCAGTACAATAACACAGTATAATACAAGATAACACAAGAACATCAAAAAACAAAACCAAACCAGAAAGGAAGAATTCAAGATAAAAGCCTATGCCGACGACATTGCATGCATAGTGGAGGAGCCGCTGGAAACCATCACAAAGTGGTCAAAAAGGATAACAGAATTCGGGGCAGTGGCGGGTTTAAAGATCAATAAGGAAAAGACAAAAATAATAACGAAGAACATCTGTGAAGAGAGGAGGGCAAAACTCCAGGAGATCTCCAACTACCAAATAGTAAAAAAGGTCAAATACCTGGGAATTATTCTAACAGGGAACAATAACCAACTTTTGAAAAATAACTATGGGAAAACCTGGGAGAACATTAAGGCGAAGCTGGAGAACTGGAGGCTCCTGAATTTAAATTTGATGGGAAGGATTTCAGCTATTAAAATGGGGGTTCTCCCCAGGATGATGTTTTTGTTTCAAAATATTCCGATATTACGAACAAATTATAGTTTCAGAGTTTGGAAGACAGATATCCTCAAATTCGTATGGGGGGGGCCAGAAACCGAGGGTAAAATACAAAGTATTATGTGACAGGAGAGAGAGAGAAGGATTAGCCCTTCCCAATCTGCAGCTTTATTATGAAGCCGCAGTACTAAGTTGGGTGAGGGATTGAGCCACCCTGAAAAACAAAAGGGCCCTAGCGGTGGAAGGCCTGGACGCGCGGCGAGGATGGCATGCTTATCTATGGAACGACAAAGCCACCATAGAGAAGAATTTCACGGATCATTATCTCAGAGCACCCTTACTCAAAGTATGGAGGAAATATAGACGACGCTTCTATACCAAGACGCCAATGTGGATATCGCCGCTGGAGGCAAAACATTTTAGAGAAATCCCAGCGAAGAGGTGGTATACCTACAAACAGCTCATAGAGAAAACATCAACGGGTTGGCAATTAAGAACACAAGAAGCTCTGCACGAGTTGGGAATGGAACTCACTTGGTTTCAATATGCACAAGTGAAGGAACAATTTAAATCAGACTTATTAAAAGACTTTGAGCCCGTGGAGGGAACATGGGATAGAATAATGATAACTGATAAGAAGGTGATATCAACACTATACAAAAAGTTACTTGAGTGGGAGACAGAGGAGGAAACTATAAAAGAGACTATGATTAGGTGGGCCCAGGAATTAGGCCACTCTATACTTTACAGAGACTGGGAAGAGATCTGGAATGTCAAGTTGAAATATTCAGGGTTTTCTAATATCAGTGATAACTGGTATAAGGTGTTTTACCACTGGTACCTCACACCAGTTCGTCTGGCAAAGTGGTATAAGAACCAAAATGATAACTGCTGGAAGTGTGACGTCAATAGAGGTACTTTCCTCCACTGTTGGTGGTCCTGCAAGAAGGTGAAGCCCTTCTGGAGAACAATTCACTCTCATGTGACTAAAATGCTCAATTTAAAGATGGATCTAAAACCGGAATATTATTTGTTGAACCTAATAGATTTTGAAATCTCAAGTAATGAAGACAAGATTCTTTTTTGTTTGGCTGCTGCAGCACGAATAGAAATCGCAAGGATCTGGAAAACCAATAACGCACCGAGGATTGAGGACTGGTTAGGACGGCTGAGGGAGATAATTGACTTGGACATGCTCAAGAACAGAGCATCCGACCAGAAAATGGACAAATGGATTGACTGGAGTCAAGTATTGATTTATTTAAAACAATGAGTGTGGAAAGGGAAGCCAACTGAACGAGAGAAAAGGAGCCCGAAATCCTGTTTTGTGTATAAAGGGCGGAGAAGGGAATTACATCAGTTAAAGAACGTTTGTCTTCAAGAATAATTGTTGAACCTGCAACTGGACTGGGAGTCACCCATTAGAGATTTTCAATTCTTCTACTTCTAGCCCCCCTTTTTTCCCCCTTCTTTCCCCCACGGTCATACCCTCCCCAGGTTCCCCTTTCCCTATCCCTAGCCTTTCCAGACCTCCCTGCTTATCCACCCCATACCTTTCCTACCCAGACGTTTCACCCAACTTTTAAGTTCTGTATTGAAAAATGCAAATAAAAAAAATAATTATAAAAAAAAAAAACAAAACCAAACCAATATAAATAAAGAGCACAACACTATAAAATCAGAACATTAAAACACTAAACATGAGCACAATGGACAGGGCCAATTTCAAGGTAAAAATTTTAAAACCACTGGGTGATAGGGAAATTAAATATATCAGGACAGGGGATCTCTAAGCACCATGGTCTCTTATAACGGTATGCCAGTTTTAGACCTTGGTTAAAAGCTAAACACAATCTAGTGCTCAGAGGAGAGCCTAAATGAGTATTAACTATTTATTTTATTATTTATTTATTTATTTATTGACATCATTTATATTCCGCCCTTCTCACCCCGCAGGGAACACAGGGCGGATCACAATGCACATATGCAGGCAAACATTCAATGCCATAGACATACAACATATATAGACAGACAACAAGCTACACAATTGGTCGACAGCTCACCTCGACCTGGGCAGGCCTCAAACTCATGACCTTCTGGTCAGTAGAGATCTTATGCAGCTGACTCCCAGCCAGCTGCACCACATTCCTGGCACATGAAACTAGGGTCTCATGAAACTAGGATTTCATGAGACCAAGGATCAGTTCCCACCTAAGCTGTGCAGAAACCTATTGTGTGACTTCAGTTAAGTTGTGTTGTCTCTGCCAAAGAAGACGATAGTGGCAAACCTGCGTTGTTGAAGGTTTTCATTGCCGGAGTCACTGGGTTGTTGTGAGTTTTCCGGGCTGTATGGCCACATCAGGAGGTAATGCTTCTAGAGTATGGCCATACAGCCCGGAAAACTCACAGCCACCCAATGGCAAATCTCTTCTAAATAAACCTTGCCACGAGAAATCCAGGATAGGTTTGTTTTGAGTTGAAGTCAATAAAAATATAGCATTAAGAGAGGGAAATTCTTCATTTGTTCTAATGCAGACTCAACCATTCTGCATTCTTAATAGAATTGATTAATTTAGAATTTAGAATTCTAATGTTTAGTCACTCCTGTTCCCGTATTGGATACAGAACTAAGAATGACCCTTTTCTGGTGCAGTGATTTTCAAAGAGTGTGCTGCGGAACACTAGTGTGCCGTGAGAAATCATCAGGTGTGCCGTGGAAAATTATTTTCGAACTTCATTCATATATAAACTGTAAGGCGCATCTGTCCCTTTACGAAATGGAACCATAGCACTCTCGCGTCACCTAAGAAGTGATGCGAGAGTGCTATGGTCGCGCCATCTTGGATTCGCTCAGACGCGGCTAAGTAAACAAAGTTAGAGTTAATGCTGCAGCTGCGCGTCAAGTGACAGTGGCAATTTGGGATCACAGCAAGACAAGCGAGTGACAGTGATGGAGAAGTTTTTGAGAAGGGAAAATGCAAATGCCGAACAGGGCCCTGGACAAAATTATGACACAGATGAAGGCCCTAATATGAGTGGTGGACAAAAGAAAAAAGAAAAGACGGTGAGCTCGAGGCAATACAGAGACTGACAGCTGTTGAGCAAGAGCTTTGTGTGTGTCTTTCTACCATTCCTGCCTGGATATCTATTTTGTGTTCATCGAAACAGGCCCAGGTTTCACACTAAGTGAGTGTATAAATACATTTAAAAACATATTAGCTATATGGATTACTGTGTTAGAGTGTCATTTTGTGTCATTTTGGTTGGTAAGGGTGCCCCAAGATTTTGTAAATGTAAAAAATGTGCCGCGGCTCAAAAAAGGTTGAAAAACACTGCTCTAGTGTGTTAAAATGATTGGAAATGGTTTACTGGCTTAGTTTCAGTTCCTAGATGTACAGGAATAGGAAAAGAGGGTGGAAAAATTGTAAACCCAAAAAACCAGCTAAGGTGCTGAATGCTTTGCATTTCTAAAGGTGCGAGGTCTCCCTTCTTAAAGTAGCCATCTGTGGTATGGTGAGTGGGTTGTCGTGGGAAGAATGAATCTCTTTAAACCTTTTCTTGCACAAGGGTAGGGCTTAATTTTAACCAGGACTCTGAACTTCTTGCTGAATGCCAGCACTAAAATAAAATCAAGCATAGTAAGAGATAGGACACAAACCCACTTTCTAAATCAGCCTAGAGCAATGCTTCTAAAGTTACTCTGATGTGGGGGACTAGAAAGCATTGTTCCAGTATTAGATTTACTACCTAATTTGTGCCCATTGGCTACCACAGTACCATTTCTTTCCTGGAAACTCTCCAAAACCAGCAGTTGCTGGTTCAGGGATCAGAACCGTTCCACGGATCATCACTTAGAATAAGAGTGGGGTTCAGCTTTATCACTAAAGAAGCAAAGAAAGGCCTAGCATATTACAGAAAAGCCATGAAGTGAAATGCTTGCATTGAGCAAGAAGTTCAGAGTCCTGGTTCAAATTAAGCCTTAACCTCTAGGCAATTTAAAACTAGCTGTATGGATCCTCAGATAGTTTGAACTGGCTGAATTCTTGGAAGAGCTGGTCTTCCAAGTGATCATTACAGCCGTTGGTTGTAAATGGCACGTGTCATTCCTGCGGTGCAAAAAGATCTGCTATATTTTCTATGTGGTTCAAAGGCAGAATATTTGGAAAGACCATTTTGGAAAATTCAAAAATAACTTTTAAGCAGCAGGGGATAGCTGGGGTCTATCCCGCCCCACACGCCTTGACTTTAACTTTGCTACTATAGCCAAATGTTCCAATTGCTATTCTGCCCTTCCAAATGTTGTGGATGCAGCAACATTCTGGAATGGTGGCCACTAGCGGGCAACTACTGAGTCTGGTTGTCACTATCCGTTGTGATGGAGTTACTACCTCTTCTTTAAAAATAAACATAAAACAGTGTATTGTTTCCAAACCAACTCCCATGTTTCAGGGAACGAACATTGCTATTCCTCATTTTTCAGGCCTGAGCGCTTTCAGGTCTACATTTGTCTTTCCTAAACCTGCCTCGACTGAAACTTACACGAGGCATCATTAATAAATATACTTTTGGGAGCTAGCTAGTTCATGATCATATGATGCTAAATTGGGAGTGCTAGTTAGTTTTTGCTTCTTTGAAAAACTGTCAAAAATCAAGTTGCCTTGGGTCAGGTGTGAAATGGAGAGTTACTTATGCAGATTGCATAAATCAGGAAAAACCCCTCTTTGCTTGGGTTGCTGCACCTGATCAGAAATACTAATAAGCTGAACTTGTTCAACTTTGAAGCTGCTGTCCTCACATACCTTTTGCCAGAATGGCATGAAAGTCACTTTGCACTAATAGAGAAAAATCAACAAAAAGCAAAGGGGAAGGGTGGGGCTTTTTCTGCCCAGCTAGTGAGTTTCCTGCCTGATTTTTCCAAGGGCATTCTATTGTGTTTTTTAAAAAATCGCACTATTTGTTTAAAAAAAGCCACCGGTAGGGCTTCTCATGTCAGACAGGTCACAACTGAAGGGTCTGACAAAGAGCGTCAAAGGGCAGGATGGGCTCTCTAGCCTTTTGGCAACCATCCTAAGAGAAGGAAAACTCTGATTTCAAACCCGGGTAGATGGTGCTCGTTTAACCCTGTAAGGTCAACCATATTGAGAAGGAAACTCGAACCAAACCTACGACCTAAGGACCTCACTGCCACTGCCGCAGTTTGCTAGGTCCCCACAGATGAACCTTTGGTTTAAAGGGTGAGGCCATTTTTGTGCACGCTGTGCTCCATCAGAAAAATCCATTGCACAGGCTCGAAGGACACATCCAACCTCCGAATCATCAATGCCTTGAAGCCGTTACTGGATGGCTGCGAGCCAGTAGGTTGAAGGTGAATCTGGCGAAGACGGAGATCCTTTGGCTGGGTCGTCCGGGCGATAGGGAAATCCAACTGCCGACCCTGGATGGCGAGGCATTACGCCCGTCATCATCAGTAAAAAGCCTGGGTGTCCATTTGGAGCCTCTGCTGTCAATGGAGACTCAAATCTCCAATGTCAGCAGAATCGCATTCTTCCATCTGCGACAGGCGAAGCGTCTGGCTCCCTATCTCTCACAGAACGACCTGGCCACGGTAATCCAAGCCACGGTCATCTCAAGACTTGACTACTGTAACGCTCTTTACATTGGCCTACCCTTGAATGTGATCCGGAAACTTAAGCTAGTGCAAAATGCTGCAGCCCGGATTCTTTTGGGGGGGAACCCGCAAGCTGCCGTATAACACCTATACTGCAGAACCTGCACTGGCTACCAGTTGAATACCAGATCACTTTCAAGGTGTTAGTTGTTACTTTTAAGACCTTGTATGGTCTGGGGCCAGTGTACCTGCGGGATCGGCTGATTCCATATAACCCCCTGAGATCACTTCGTTCAGAAGGCCAGAATCTTCTAGACATCCCTAGTGTGAAGTCGTTCCACCTGACTTCGACAAAGCGCAGGTAATTTTCAATCATTGCCCCGGCTCTTTGGAATACTTTGCCACCAGAAATGCGGGCTCTCCAAAATTTGGTCACCTTCCGGAGGGCCTGCAAGACACATTTGTTCAGACAGGCCTTCGAAAGCTTGTGATTTTAGCTGTATTTTTATTTGCTGTTTTACCTACTATTATATGTATGCTTTGCTCATTGTTTGTTTTATTGAATTATGTTGTAAACTGCCCGAGCCTCTGGGAGTGACGGTGTACAAGTCCAAATAAATAAAAAACACGCTTGTAGAAAGCGTGGGATGAGTCTTTCCTGAATCTTCGTTCGCGAAAAGCCAAGAGAAGAATTTGTTCAATGTTGTCTTTTTTCAGGGGCGGTATAAGGTAATTTTAAATGGTAAGCGAACATTATTTTGGCGCCCCCCCAAAACATTATTTTGCCCCCCCGCGCATGCCCAGAAGCTCCTGTGCGCAGGCGCAGAAGCCTGTAAACACAGCACTCCCTATTCGGCACGCAGGGAGGTTTGCTATAGCGTGGCGGCGGAGCACACAAGGCCCAAAAGCGGAACATCGGCTGGACGCTGTCTGGCGGGCGGGGCAATGCGCCCTTTACCCTGATGGCGCCCCACGTAGCTCCGTCCTTTCCTACCGGTAGGACTGCCCCTGCCTTTTTTCTTCTCTTTCCCTTGTTTTTTCTTTGGGTGAAAAACAGCTCAGATGCTCCAGTTGAGAAATGCCAACAGTGGTTGCAAAATGTATACAGAAGGCATTTCTGACCAAGATGTACATTTGATTGCAGAGAGCCGAAGATGTGAAGGCTCCTTTCTGTGCCCACAACTTAAGATGGAAGATAATTATGTCACTGCTATAGAGACAGTAAACAGGCTGAAGTAATTATAAGTTCAGAAACCCTCTGAGTTAAAATATATGTACTGCTGCTTCGGTGCATTGTGGTAATTGCCAGCTCGCCTCTCTTTTAAGTGGTACCACAGTGTTACTTTGACAGGAAAGCTAGTGACGTTCGGAGCGCCAGCCTTTGATGGAAGTTCTCTTGCAAATGTAAACAGGGATTGTCAATTGTCAGATCTTTCCGTGGAGCATGACCTTGATTGTTTCCAGTGAAGTTAAATGGCTTTCTTTTTTAATGACTTGTGTTAGGTTTGGAGAAACCTCAGTTTGATTCTTTGAGTGCGTTTCTCAAGCTTTTGGAAGTTTTTGCACCTCTGTAAGATAATGTGGTGCCATAGTCTTGTAGAGAGACGGTGTGAAATTTTTGATGAGAGCAAACTTTACCTATTTTTGTTTTCTGTAAAATTTCTGAGAATAACTAACTTTACCAATTTCTTTTTTTTTGCACCAGACAACCACAATTGAGTATTAAGTGTGCATCAATGAATAACAGCCCTTTTAAAGGGGATAAGTGCATTGAGGGGCCGTTGTTGTGCAGCGGGTTAAACTGCTAAGCTGCAGAACTTGCTGTCCAGAAGGTCGGTAGTTCAAATCTGCAGGATGGGGTGAGCTCCCGTTGTTAGCCCCAGCTTCTGACAACCTAGAAGTTTGAAAACATTTGATTGTTAGTAGATCAAGAGGTACCCCTTTGGCCTAGGAGGCATCTACAGACAATGCCAGCTCTTCGGCTTAGAAATGGAGATTAGCACCACTCCCCAGAGTCGGACTCGACTAGACTTAATGTCAAGGGGACACCTTTCCTTTACCTTTAATTGTATTGAGAAATTGCCCCAAGTCCAAAAGAAGCTGAGTTTAGAAAGATTTCTCCATCAATAGCCAGCCAGCAAATTTGATATTTCTGGCAAGATTTGGTCCAGCACAAAGAAAAATCTGTTAGCTATTTGCTTTTAAACTCTGAAACAAGTTATCATCGTGTATATCATGGTAGGTTGTAGAGAGGGATTCGTTCTGTGGTGCTGGCTTAATAAAAGATGGCAAATAGTGAAATCCTTAGACTGGGGAGATTACTAGACTGGGGAAAAGGTTCTAAGAGATGACGCCTATTATTTCTTCCATTGCAAAAGAGATCTAATGATGATGATGATGATGATGATGAGGCTATTAGACTTTTAGGGGAGATAGGGTGCACCCTAAAAGTGACTTCCGCTGTGAATATAATTTCTGCTATTTAGCCACCATTATGAGTTCACTTTGCCTACCTCAGATGTATATTGATTTCTCTTGGTAGAATGTGTCTTGGGGTTATTTTGGTTTATATTGATTGTTTTCAAAAGACTCTGAGAGCAATCGAAGGTCTTGCAGTAGTGGCTTTCAGAAGATTTCAACCCTATGCGTAATGCTGTTCTGCTTCCTCATTTGCTCAGTCGCTAGTTGTAATGCATAGTTAGCCAAGGTATGTTCTAATGTATATTTTAATATAACTGGTAAAGATATTTAGACCTTGTCTACACCACTTAAAAATAATTGCCTTTTACCCCACATTCTGGCAACAGAGCCAAATGGATTCCCGAATGTGTTTCATGTTGTTGTCCTCAACAGACGGCTTTGCCTTCTCTCTCTGGCATTTACTTTCACGAACGAAGATTCTTAGGAAGGACTCATCCCACGCTTTTTACAAGCACGTTGATGACTAAAAAGGCCAATCTGAAATAGGCAAGTCCGGTTGCAGAAAGCACAGCGGAAAGTCTCCTTGGGTGATGTTGTTTCCAAGTTGTGGTTCTTTCTGCATTGTCATTTATCTTCGAGACCCGTTTGGCGTGTCTTCTCGAAAGAGGCCTCAGCATTATGGATAGTGCGTCTCCATGCCTCCCGATGTGAGGCCGGGGTGGACCATTGTTGGTGATCAATCTGGCCAGCCTGAGATGTTGTTTCAGGGAGTGCTTTTATCTCTTTTTTGAGGCGCCTCTCTTGCGCTGACCCGTGGTGAGTTCACCATAGAGTAGTATCTTTGGGAGTCGGTGGTCCTCCATCCTAGAGATGTGCCCTGCCCAGCGCAGCTGTGTTCTCAATAGCATGGCCTCAATGCTGGTGATCCCTGCCTGCTCAAGGACAGCAACATTCATCACATAGTCAGTCCAGTGTATATTTAGGATTGTGCGAAGACAGCGCTGATGAAAGTGTTCAAGGAGTCGTAGCATTAGACTCTGATGCGGCTTTGCATTAGAGCTGAGAGAAAAATACTACTTTACTCTATAGCTGCACTGGCATTCCTTTTCAGTGGCTTCATCTATGCTTGAAGGCCCTATCATGTGTAACAGTGATGACATTAAATGGCTTTAATGTCTTTAAAGGAGAATGCAAATGGGATCAATCATCTAAGCTCTTGCTCAGGTTTTGTGTTTTCTTTCCCTCGGTCCTGCTCCTCTGTGTTTCTTTGCTTGTTTTGCTTTTGAAAAAGTATTTCTTAGATCCAGAGAGCATGTTCAAATAATTGGTGTGGCTGCTGAAAGGGTTCCTGCCCCTTGGCACCCATGCCACATTTGGTAACATGACTTGAGGGATCATGTGAGTTCTTCCTGCATCAGCACAAACCATCACACTCATTTTGGGCTGCTGCCAGATACCAGTGTGGTTCAGACCATCCTGTTGATGCAATATCGACCGTGTGTGTGTGTGTTTTAGTGTGACTTTAAGATGCCTACCGACTTATGACAACCCCATGAATTTCATAGGGTTTTCTTAGGCAAGGAATACCCAGAGATGTTTTTGCTAGTTCCTTCCTCTGAAATATAGGATTGCTATGATTTGGTATCAGATATGCCAAGGGGAAGTGGATATACTACTGAATTCCAATTGTGTCTAACGTTCACAGTTGGTAGGGTAAAACCGACAACTGATCACATGCCTTCTGCTTGTTGTGTTTGTTTAATTATCACTTTAGCATGATGTCCTGTCATCTTCTTCTTTTTCTTCCCTTTCCAGGTTTTTGACTTTACCCTTGAAAAAGAAGATATGGAATATTTAGACTCCATGAACATCAACAAAAAAATGATTCACCTGACTTATCCACTATGGAAGGGATGATCTTGAACATAATCACTGCAGATGTCCAGAATTCAAAATAGGATGATCTCTACCCTAAGCATGTCTCCAGTGTTTTTCTTATTGCACTCTGACCTGGTGGAACGGACACCCATCATTGATTATTGCATGCACAAGCCAATGTTTCTCTGCTAACAAAGTATTTCAGGCAAGCAATTATCCCTTTTACAGTCAAATACATGTTGGGAAATTTTCAGCCTGATCTGGGTAAAAATGAAGACGGCCAATGTCCTTCGTTGTTGGCCATGTCTAAGACAAATCGAACATGTGCCGGATGATGGTGAGGATTGGCTAGTGAGATTAATTTAAGGTCATGTCTGCACATGATTTATACATGAAGGTCATTAAATAAGTTTCTAAGCAGGTGCTATTTATTGTACGTCATTGGAATCCAAATTTGATAGCAATAAAAAAATGTTGGTTCTTCTGATTCGAACACATTGAGGTTCTTCTGATTCAAACAAGATCATGTTCAAAGCCAAGAAATATGTTCCTAGTACTCAACCACTCATTTGCTCTCTCTATTAGAACATATAGTGTATTATCATACACTTTCCTCCTCCGTTTTGGTCAAAGATGTCAGGGAAATGCTTCACTTACTTATATCCTGTTTCTCATAGCTAAAAAACAGGAAAGAATAGATAGGCACTTATTTTTTGCAGTAATTTTTGGTGCCCATATAGGATTTCCATTGTTTAACAGTGTGGTAGAACACATTGAGTAAATCCCTTCAACTCTCAAATACTTGAGGATTCGTTTGTGCTCCACAGCTGCTTCTGTCACACACACACACACACACACACACACACACACACACACAGGTAGCCCCTGAGTTACAAACATTCAACCTACATAGTTAAGTGATTTATAGTTAAGAACAGGGGTGAAACAACAGGAAGTGAGAGAAATCTACCCTAGGAAGGGAAATTCACTTCTGGAAGAGTTATCATAGGGAAAAGATGTCTCAACTAAAGCTTTAGCACCAATCCTTGTTTCTATGGCAAGCCATTTTTTTCCAAATCCAATTCTCACAGGGACAGAAAGTAAGTGAAATCCTCTGAACAGGGGCACAGACACCGCAGGAGTGTTAAGTCTTCCCTATGCTACCCAAAGCTAGCTAGCTATCTAGCTCTCCCTCTCTCCCCCTCCCCCTCCCTCTCTCTCTATACAAACAAACACACACACACAAATACATGTGTTTGTGTGTGTGCGCACGTGCGTGTATGGCTGGAGTTGCACTTTAAAATGTACCTTTTCTGACTTACATACAAATTCAATTTAAGAACAAACCTACAGAACTTACCTTGTTTGTAACTTGGGGACTTCTGTATGTTTACTAAATAATTATCCTTTGTAATGAGAATACGGGTAGACCAGGCCCGAATTAACTGCTTTTGGCGCCCTAGGCCACAATTTGGAAGCCCCGCCCCTGAGGGCGGGGCCGCTTCCAGACATGCGCGGCAAGGTGCGAGTGCTGCGGCGTTCTCCGCCATGTTCCTGGGTACCGCGCATGCGCAGCAGCGTCCCCAGGAGCTTCCCTTCCTCCTCCTCAGAGAAGGAAGAGGAAGGAAGGGAAGCCCCCAGGCGGCCGCTGTGGCACCCAGGAACATGGCAGAGGAGGAGGCAGCGAGGCTGAGGCGCCACGGCTTCCCTACACCTCTTCCTCCTCCTCGCGCGCCCTCCTTCCTTAGGCGCGGCGAGTAAGAGGAAGAGGGAAGCTGCGGCGCCTCTTCGCGGCGCTGCACTCTCTCTGCCTCCTCCGCCATGTTCCTGGGTGCCGCAGCGGCCGCCCGGGACCTTCCCTTCCTTTTTCTTCCTTCTCCGAGGAGGAGGAAGGAAGGGAAGCCCCTGGGGCCGCTGTGGCACCCAGGAACATGGCGGAGGAGGCAGAGGCCGCGGCGCTCGCGAAGAGGCACTGCGGCTTCCCTCCGCCTCTTCCTCCTCGCCCTCACCGCCGCTGCCACCGTGCCTGACATCACCCAGCCCCACAGGTTAGTTGCAGGGGAGGTGCGCCATTGGCCGCAGACGACGACGCCAAAAAGGGGCGGGCGCCGCGCAGGATGCCGGGATGAAGGTGGCCAACAATGTCGCCTAGGCAACCGGGGTGCCCTCCCCACCCCCACCCCCCTGCGCCAGCCCCCGCCCCCTCTCGGATGTGGTGGAAGGGGGAAGAAATGAAAGAGAGGGAGGGAGGGAAAGAAGGAAAGAAGAAAGGAAGTGCCGCAGCCTAAGGAAGGAAGAAGAGAAAGGGTTTGTTTTTTTGGTCTGTGATTTGGCGCCCTCCTAGGCCTGCGCGCATAGGCCATGGCCTTGTTGGCCTTATGGGTAATCTGGGCCTGGGGTAGACACCATTTTTTCTGAGCTTCCAACTCATATTGTCCTAGCCAGTGGCAAAGAATGATTGAAGTTAAAAATTCAGCAACTTTTGGTGAGCCACTGCTGGATAAGAGGAAACAATGTGATAGAACCCAAGGAGCAGAGGAGTAGCTCACATTGCATCCTATATTGGGTCACAATTTTCAGAGGACAACATGGCTTCAGTAAGATTTGAGTGAAACTTCCTTACTTGCTGGTAGGTGTCCGACTTAGGAAAACAAGCTTACTTTAAGATGCAACTCGCACAGTAGGATAAATAAATCAACGTTTGACATTTTCTGCAATATAAAAAGGTAATGTGGTATATAAATAGCAGCATGATGGATGAAAACACATTTCCAAATGCTGATCCTTGATTTCTGTACCTGAGAACATGAGAAGTTCAGGTTTGAGGAGATTGTAGGTTTTTTTTTTGGAGGTTTGGAATCTAGAAGTCCACCAAACAATAGCTGAAATGACCAGAGCCAGATATAAAATAATTGGACCAAGAGAGAGTCGGGGATCTACCACCTACTTTTACAATTTCTTTTTGCTTTATATACAATTTCCTTTTGATTTACATTTGATCAAGGATTCTAATAAAAACATTGGCCAATTGGCCGAGGTTTTTAAACTAGGACTTGTACATTATGAGGGGACAAAAACTCCACTTAGTTCTGGATAGCTTCTTTAAATCATTCAGACACCCACTCATAAATCCTGCTTTGCCATTTCCCCATCTGTGTTAAAAGAATGTCATCTCTTCTTCACATTTCACATGCAAACAACAGTGAACCACCAGTATTGTGTTAAGTGTAAATAGAACCTAAATTGCTTTGCAGTGTCATCCTGAATGTGAAGTTTCTCTCCAGCCTATGATTCAAGTGCCCTCTCCAGATGACAAAAAGAGTTTTTATTTGTTTATTTTTTATGTATGATATTTGTACCCCGTCGTTTCTCGCCCCCGAAGGGGGACTCAGCACGGCTTACACTGCAGTACTACAGGCTGCTACACTATAATACAGAAATATAATCCATACAACAATATAATCAACATCACATATAAACATTAAAACCATTACATAGTCATTAAAATCAGTATATACACCAGTAGTTAAAGCCATAAAACAAAACACAGTGTCATCTGTTGCTACGCCAATCCAGCCAACGTCCAAAAGTGCAAGTTACATCTGCTGCCCAAAGGCCTGGTCCCAGAACCACAACATTAACTTTTTTCTGAAAGCCAGGAGAGATGATCAATCTTATCTCGTTTGGGAGTGTGTTCCATAGGCGAGGGGCCACCGCTGAGAAGGCCCTATCTCTCGTCCCCACCAACCGCATTTGCAATGCTGGCAGGAGTGAGAGCAGGGCCTCCTCAGATGATCTTAGGCTGCGAGATGGGACGTAGAGGCAGATGTGTTCGGACAAGTAAGCTGGGCCAAAACCGTGTAGAGCTTTATAGGTCAAAACCAGCACTTTGAATTGGGCTCAGAGATGGACAGGCAGCCAGTGGAGCTGACACAACAGGGGGGTAGTATGTTCCCTGTATGTCGCCCCAGTTAACATTCTGGCTGCTGCTCGTTGGACCAGCCGTAAAATTCTGAGCCGTTTTCAAAGGCAGCCCAACGAAGAGCGGGTTGCAGTAATCTATTTGGGATGTAACTAGAGCGTGGACGACCGTGGCTAGATCAGACTTCTCATGTGAGCACACCTAGAGCAATATTCTGTGTTTTCATAATGAGGGAGGGGAATAATCTTGCTTTACATATTAGTCATTACATATTACTTTGAATAAATAATCAGATACCGCACCGGAATGGAGCAGTAGGTGGCACTTTGGAAAAGATTTTAAAATAAAACAACGGGCTTTTCAGATGTTAGATTTCAGCTCCACTCTGTCCCAACTTGCCTTCCTAACATCGAGGGATATGGGGATAGCAATTCACACATATCTGAAATTCAACAACAGCTACATAAAATGTGGAAATAGTTGGAACCTTTGGAGGGAAAGTGATAATTACAGTCTTGCTTGTGTTTTATAAACCTTATGAGTATGAGTATATAATAGATTGGGAATATTGTTGGTATATCATCCATCCTGCTGCTCAATATTCTCCATTGCTGAGGTGGCCAAACATGATAAGAAGAACCCCGGGATGCTGGTGTTGGACACTTCAGCATTCATGCCAAAACACCCTTGATTGAACTGGTTTTTGTAACTGTTGACTACACAGATCTATTCAAACTATGTGTGTCTTGGAGGATTGATTAGAGTCTACCATCCTTGGAGTGATCCTATTTTATGCACACTAGTGAGATTATATATATAGAGTCACTGGGAATAAGGAATTAACCAGTATGCTGATGATGCCCAGTTCTATTTCACTATGAGTTTTCCCACATTCTTAACCTATACCTTGGATAACTGGGGCCTACAAGACGGGTCCTGACAAGGCAGAGATTGGCAGTTTGCCTCTCCTAAATCAAATTGCTTTCCTCCAGGAAGAACAGGTGTGTTTTCCACCATTTTCAAAAAGTGTTTTCAATTTAGATGTTTCTGTCATGACATTTTCCATTTTAATGACTGTTTCTTTATAGTATATCAATTTGAGATCAACAAATGAATGTTAATCAATGAATGAATGAAGTATTTATTAATAATTGGTAATATATTTGTAATAACTATAATATTAAATAAAAAATCACCTCCTAACACATATATTCTCTCTTGAGACAACTTTCTTCTGACTGGACTCAGTTCCATGACTGGAATCACACTGATATTTCATTGCAGAGTAGATAACCTTTAGAGGCAGAACTACTATTCCAACATACTCGTCTAATGACTCTTCTGTCTGAAATTGCTGTCAATTTGAGTCTAACAACATCTCAGGAGCCACAGGTTCTCTTTTATGGCCTATGTGGCTCACATAAATGGGTTGTGTGCCCATGCAGAAATGCACATGGAACATTTCAGAGAGCAGTAGCTTTTGATGGGGACCATGCTTCCTTAAGGCATGAACATAAATAGTGGCAAGACCTATTTTTCAGTTCCTTTCTGTCCATTATGGTGTTTACATCTCCAGATAGCTTCCACTGCTGAGGAGGGTTTTTTTTTTCTTTTCCCTTTATGGTTCTGCCCTTCGTTTTCTCTTGCTCAGGTTTGCCTCTTTGTGCCTTCCCCTGACCCACTATGGTTGGTGGCTTTTTAGCCCTTTTTGCATGACCTCAAGGTCTCTTTTCGTAAAATGTGGTTTCTGTGGTGATAAGATTGCTAGCTTGGGTGGCCACTCCCAATGCTTGTTTTTCCTGGATGAGGGTCATTGGTCCATTCTTCCTCTGTTTATAAAGGGTTTACAACCCAAGGATTACAAGCTAACAGACTTTCACAGCTCCGTCTGTATCTTTGTGAGCAATTTCTGAAGGTCATGGATGCTGCCACTCAGAACGCATCCCTTCATTCCACTTTGACATCACTCTGTAAGAGATCCCCTCCACCCAAAGTTCTCTTGAGCCCAGCATGCATGGCCTCACCATCAACTTTGGATCCAGCCAGATCTGTTGCTTCTCTGCCACTTGCAGAAGGCCAATGAGACCAGGGTATGCTCAGCCTCCCACCACCCCAAACAAACCTGTAATCACCACCACCACCACCATCATCATATTTATTTATATCCTGCCCCATCTCCCCTGTATAGACAAAACCTGGCAAATCTGTATAGGTGAAGCCTGGTAAGAAGAATGCCTTCGATTCAACCACCCCCCCATAAAGAAAAGAGAGTGGTTTGGGATACAGGCAAGGCTGGATTGAAAGCTGTTATTGTAGTACTTATCTCTGTATTGACCTTCCCTATGAATTATCTCCTTTTCCAACCATGGATTTGGCCTTTCTCTACCTTACATCAAGGAACAATCAGCATAGGAGGTCCCTCAGACAGCCTGCTCTCAGACTGACCAGACCTTAACAAAGTACTTGATTCTAGCTATGGCTACTCAGACTCCTCTTGAAGCCCTCCAGTTGTGAGCTCCCAGGAAAACCATTTACCAGCCATAAGACACCTTGTCTCTCACCTCATCCATTTATCCCTCCATCACTCCACCAATTCACTTCTTCATATCACTTGTATCCTTCAAAGCCTTGAATCATGCTCGGTTTGACACCCTTCTTCTCCAGGCCATCTGAGCCATGGATTGTACTGAATTGACTCTGCTCTCCTTCAACAAAGTGGGAGTCAAGGGAACAACTCTCGGTGTAGTACCATTTTGGCTTGAGCCATCCACAGTCTTCTTGATCCAACATCATGTCAACTCTCCAGATTCAGGCTCAGCTTTGTTAGAACCATTATGGTTGTGCTTACTCATATCAGTGAGATAGTCATCTGTCCCACTCAACACATGCAGTGTTTACACCCTACAAGGCATTTCCCTGCCAGAAGTCTTCAGTAGCTATTTGGGCTCAGCCTTGAATCTATATCTGACCAGGCCCGGATTACCCATAAGGCCACCCTAGGCCATGGCCTAGGGCGGCAGCCTTGGGGGCCCAGCAAGTCCGGACCCCCCCAAATTTTTTTTAAAGTTCAATCTTCTTCTGGCGCTCCTGCGCCTGTGCGCGGAGCGCCATAGGCCCTAGGGCCTCTGACGCAGCTTCCCGCCGCCCCTCCTCCCTCCCATCATCGGCGTCGCCCCTCTTTCCTTCACTGAAGGGTGGAGGGGCGGGGCCAACGTGGCGCGAGGGAGGAGGAGGCGGAGAGAAGCCCTCGCTGCCTCCTCCCTCCCGTCGTCGGCGCCGCCCCTCTTTCCTTCACTGAAGGATGGAGGGGCGGGGCTGATGCGGCGCGAGGGAGGAGGAGGCGGAGAGAAGCCCTCGCCGCCCCCTCCCTCCCGTCGTCGGCGCCGCCCCTCCTTCAGTGAGAAGGAAGGAGGCCCCCCCTGCAAGCGGCCCCGCCCCCCGCAAGCGTCCACGCCCCTGGGGCGGTGCGGTGCTCCAGAGTGTGGCCTAGGGCACCACAATCATTTAATCCGGGCCTGTATCTGACACTGTAGACTGTAGGCTGATGCATCCTTTGGAAGGTTGGTAATGTCATCTATCCCCAACTGACTTGGCCCACTTCCTAAAATAAGCTATCCAATAACTCATTTGTGTGGACACCAAGTATAAAAGGAGGAGAACATGTTGCTTACCTATAATTAGTTCTTTGCATCTGTACCCTCATACAACCCATCTTTTTCTGCAGGTCTGATTTGCTATCAACCAACAGTGGAACTAAGAGGGAATAGCTCTTGGCACTGTTCAGCCCTAGAACAGTCCATGTGGATTTGCACAGGATCTGCACCATTTGTGTGAAGGTATAAATACTATTTAAAAAAACAGTTAAAAGTAAGTAGCGTGTCCTTCTCCTATTCCTAAACTACACTGATGGGCACATGATTTATGAGGGAAAGGTCTTAGTTTAACTTTATACAGTTGAACTTGGTAATATTGAATATTTGAGTATGTCAAAAATAACTTTTCTTTGCAGTGAAAAGGTACAAGCAGGATTCAATTACAGACTCATAGAACAATAGAGTTGGAAAACACCACATGGGCCATCTAGTTTCAACCACCTGCCATGGATTATCTATTATATTTGAGGAAAGGGTTTCAAAACACAATCATACCTGCAATATGCGACTACTAGTAGCCAAGGTGACGGTAATGGAGACAAGATGATTATGGACTAAGGCATGACAATGTAGACTTCGACACAAACAAATTGAAACTTTTTGTAATGGTTGGTGACCTTGCATTGAAAGTACATAGTTACTCCTTTTCCCTTTGAGCTCTGTGAAATGTATGTCCGAGTTCACTTGGAAAGTTACTGCAACTTCTAACTCGGGGCTGTTTCACAAAAACAAAAAAGGATATTTCCATAAGATCTACATAGGAATACATGCCTACAATACCAATTATTCCGTATGTCCTGTGGATTACAGGCACTGCAATCCGACATAATCTGAAGGAAATCAGTAGAGGGCAGACCTTGAAATTCTTCTGGGATCTACTTCCTGTAGTCTCTTTCTCTGGCATTACTTCGCGAATGAAGATTCCTAGGAAGGACTCATCCCACGCTTTCTACAAGCGTGTTGATGATGGAGGTTGGATGTGTCCTTCGAGCCTGTGCAATGAATTTTTCTGGTGGAGTGCAGCATGCACAGAACTGGCCTCACCCTTTAAACCAAAGGTTCATCTGCCGGGGCCTAGCAAGCTTGGACGGTGGCAGCGAGGTCCTCAGGTCATAGGTTTGATTTAAGTTTCCTTCTCTAGATAGTTGACCTCACAGGGTTAGACGAACACCATTTGCCCGGGTTTGAAATTAGAGTTTTCCTTCTCTTAGGATGGTTGCCAAAAGGCTAGAGAGCCCATCCTGCCCATTGACGCTCTTTGTGAGACCCTTTGGTTGTGTGGCGTCTTGTCAGGGCCAAAAAAAGGGGCTTTAAGAAATTGATGAGTTCTATAGACCCTGGGGTTCGCGTTCTAGTTTTCCCATAAAAGAAAACCTGGAGTGTTTAAGCAATGAGTTTAGGACCCAGAAAAGGTGAACTCAAAACAAGGTTTATTTGCTTACAGTCAGTAAAACTGATGGTCCAAAAGCTTGAGGTTGGTTACTAGAAAAGTCCTTTAAACAAAGGAAATGTGTTCACTTGCCTCTGTTGCAGAGTGAAGGTGCCTTTCTTCTGATTCCAGGTGTCCTTTGTTGCTCCTCAAATGTTCCTCCGACACACGAAGTTCTGAGGTCCCCAGAAATTACAGTCTTTGGGTGAAGGGCTGGCCTTCCTATCACTGTAGTCCTGCCTTGAGAGCGTAGGGAGAAAGCTATACGTGGACAAAGATGCGTTGTCTAAGAGAGCTTCAGATTTCCGCGTGCTTCATCCATGAGCTATCCTTGGAATGGCCAAAGAGAGGAAGTCCTGCCCCTCAGATGACCTCAGAAAGGGGAGGAGTTCAGGGTGGTGATGCCAAGTTGGCACCAAGATAAAGCTCCTCCCATCACAGTCCACATGGCAGAACAAAAGGCCATGCAAGTAAATGGCAAACAGGTACACAATACAAATGCAAAACAATACAAATGCAATAGGTTGTGACCTGTCTGGCATGGGAGGCCCTACCGGTGGCTATTATGCCACCATTAGCATAGCTCACAACTTTATTAGGGTACGCAAGCCTCTCCCCCACAACAAGGGGGCGCCAATGGAGAGAACTTCCTGTAATAGAGAGGTTGGGAATGGGGGGCCCTTCAGATGTTGTCATAATGCAATTCCCATAACCCTTAACCTGCATAGCCAATGGTGAGGGGTGATGTGAACAGCATCTGGAGGGTTGTATTTGTCCACCCTTGTTGTAATGCAACTCTTGTCTCTATGGTGGATAGAAGGACCATGGCATTTTGTATGCTTTTTAAAGGTCGACCCATTCTCTGGTTAATTCCTCAGTGTAAATTCCCCCTGAGATACAAAAATAGGATTTAAACAAAGGAGTCAAGGACTTAGTGTGGTTTGTGTGAAGAATAGACTCCTTGAAAAAAGACAAATACCCCTCTGGTTTATAAGCTGTGCTTTTAAAACAGTTTGTTAACTGTTTGTAACCAAAACTCACCCACTTGACTTCCAATTACTCCTATATGAGTATCTACTGCTGTTTGCCTTCGTTCACATGAATGTTGCCTCTTGGATGTTTTTTCCATCATGACTACATCAGGCGGAATTGTTTCTCCATTATCTTAAAACGAAACTTTTCTATGCCATTATCAAACCTGAGTCACTCCATCCCTTCAATTATAGAACGCTGCTCCGGGTAGGAGATATAACATCCAGGAGCACAAAGAAAAGAACGCACTGTTTGTTTTCTGCTGCTGTTAGCTCATTTCCTTTCAAGTTTATACATTTGCAAAATAAGTGCAGCCTGTAATTTTCAGGCAGTTGCAGGGGGAGGGGGGGGGGCACTCCTCAAATTATTCTCCCTGCCTTTTGACAGTTGTGAATTAACGGCTCTCTTGTTATGTCCTGTGTCTATCAACTCGAAACACAAGCTGGTTTAGTTTCATAGCCAATGGATGCCTGACAGTGGCACTTTATCTGAGTCATTCAGAAAGGGGCGAGGGGCAATTGAAACTGATGGCGAGCAAAAATAAATAAGTGAACATATAAGCAATGTGTTTTGCTTTCTGATAACCATAACTGTCAAAAAGGGCATTCCATTCATTTAACTGAACAGGAAGTTCCTCCTGAACCTCATGTATGATATTTCATTTTTGTGGTTGGGGTCAGTCTCGTCTGATATGCTAGCGCATTTTTTAGGTTCTGCTTCTTACAAACTCTGCTTACTGATGAGGAATATGTATTTCCTTTGGTGGAACAGTTAAGTAACTTTAGACTCTATACCTAATGGTCCTGTTTTCCTTCCCCTTCTTTCTTAAGAAAGCTCAGAATACTCTTGAGGATCCATCTCACATTGGATAGCCTTTTAAAAAAAAAAAAATACTAGCTCCAGGTTGTTTGAAAAAGTCATTTTTAATTGTACATAATGCAGAATACATAATGGCATGGCACTTCGCCCGCAGCCTCTAGTTAAGAGCTTAGGGGTCCGGCTGGACACCCAGCTGTCTATGGAGGCGCAGACCGCCTGCGCCTGCAAGACAGCGTTTTACCATCTGCGACAGGCAAAACGTCTGGCTCCTTACCTCTCTCGCTGCGACCTGGCCATGGTGATCCAAGCCACGGTCATCTCGAGGCTCGATTACTGTAATGCGCTATACATTGGCCTACCCTTGTTGGCGATCCGGAAACTTAAGTTGGTGCAGAATTGTACCAACTTAAGCACATTGGAGCACATTGTACAATTCCTGTTTTCCAATCAATCTTGGGGTTTGCCTGCTCTAGCCATGGCAACCCCAACACCACCTCATGTCCTTTAATGGGGGCCACCACAAAATCAATGTCCCCCTCCCAGGGTCCCACCCGACCCTTCAAATCTTTAGTCCCCACAGAGAACGGGCCACCCTCAATAAAAGATCCATCCAATTGAGCAAAAGTTATGGCCGTTTCTAAGGGCTTTGTCCCCCCACCCAAATCCCCTATCAACTTTGGGGACATAATGTTCTCCGAACATCCGCAGTCTACTAAAGCTTTCTTTTCCACAATCTTATCCCCTTTATACAATCCCAAGGTACATTGTATATTAGAGCTCACCCCAACACTTTTTTTTATCATCATTGTCCCCACTTGCTGCTTTAGCAGAGGCCACCTTCACTGGCTCCAGCACCTGCCTCTGCCGGCATTGGGACGCAAAATGACCGGGTTGTGAACAAATAAAACAAAGGGCCCGTCCCATCGTTGGCCTCCTCGTAACACTGGATCGGTTGTCACCACCACGTCTAGGCTCTCCTCCTCGGAATCGCCCTTCAACTGCACCACGACTGGATCCCCTGGACCTCGCAGGCTGGAAACGGCGCCGCTGCACCTGGGCAAGGATTCCTTCCACGCTGCCGGCCAACTGGATCCATCCATCGACATCGCCAGGATCATCTCGATGCAGACACCACTCGAGGATCTCCTTCCGCAATCCGTCCTTCAATAACTCGAGTAGGGTAGCTGGGGACCATTCGGCAATTTTCCCAGCCAACCCCATAAACTCTTCCGCATACTCGGTGACGGACCGTGATCCCTGGGTCAGGCAGCGCAGCGCTTCCTTCGCCTTAATCCTCTCCAACGGATCTCGAAACCTATTCCGAATCGC
Organism: Anolis apletophallus; assembly: GCA_030556195.1. Taxonomy (NCBI): domain Eukaryota; kingdom Metazoa; phylum Chordata; class Lepidosauria; order Squamata; family Anolidae; genus Anolis; species Anolis apletophallus. Next base: position 126,672,698 of record JARBWK010000005.1, read on the forward strand.
CTGCAAAAAATCTTTCACAGATCTTAAACACGGGTCCCGGCGGTCATGGCATTGGACATACCATTCAGCTGCCCTTCCTTTGAACACCGCTCCGATGGCCCGCACTCGGCTGCTGTCGCTGGGATAAAGGTGACCGTAGTCCTCCATATGGTCTTGCACTGCAGCGGCAAAAAAGGCTACTTTACAGGCTTCGCCTTCAAATTCAACCCGTAATGGCTCTTTCTTCATACGGGCCCCAAACTCCTGGGACAACACTTCCCTCCCTTGAGGGACCTCGAGCCTGGTAACGCCTCTCCCCATGCCAGCCGGTTGCGCCGGGCGCCTCATCTGAGCCGAACTTCCTCCTGGATGGCCACCAACGGTCCACACTCCCAAGGGAGATCTAGGACGCTCAACTGATACTCCACCATCCATCCATGAATAGTAAGTGAAGTCTCCTCCTCCCGGGGCACTCCAAATGGACTCCATCGGCTCTCTTCGGGACATGGCCCGAGACATCCTCCTCATGGTCTGCTCCATAGCCTCCAACTTACATTTCATCACTTCCAATTCCGAAGGTGATGCAGGCTCCGTGGTTTCACTACCACACTCCATCGGGTTCATCCGAACTGGCCTGTCCTTCGGCACAGTCTCCTTGGGCCCACGCACCTCTGGATCCGCCTGAGCTGACCAGTCCTTCAGAACAGCTTCCACGATCCCTCCGGCCCTCCGGACCTCCAACTGAGCTGGCCTGTCCTTCGGCACAGTCTCCCTGGTCCCGCACACTTCTGGATCCCCTTGAACTGACCAGTCCTTCGGAACAGTTCCTCCGATCCTTCCAGCCCTCCAGACCTCCACTTGTCTGGAGTCATATCGCTCTCTCCTTCGGGCGGGCCACTTCCAAGCTCACCTGAGCTTCCCACAGTCGCTCCGCTTCTCCAGCTCCTTCTCCTGGGCAACCGCACCTTCCATCATCTCACGGTACTCATCCGGGCACCCCTCTTGGTCGAGGGTGGTCCAATCCCACTCCATAGTACGCCGGATTTCCTCAGGAGCCGAATCCCATCCATCAATATACTCTTCCTCTCTCCAAGCCAACCTCTCCATTGCTGGGATAGTTGAAAAGGGGCTTTTGCTTCTGTAACGACTCTCCAACACTCGGTAAGGATCACGCGTAGATTGAAGCACGGTCCAACACGATTTTATTGTAGGTACGACACATGTGAAGCAAAAGCACCGTCCCGCCACCCAAACACACCTTATATACCCTGAGCCCCTCCCTATTGCCCATGCAATGTCCAAGCAGGGTTGCACCATATCCGGGTGATTCAGCATATCCCATAGTCCAAAGGGATGTGACCTCATGGGTCCATGAGCCAGCATTATGAGTCCAATTGTCCAATGTCCAGGCTCGGAGGAGTTACCTCACTTCCCTCCGGAGCCTCACACACATCTGGAAGTTACGTCACTCCCACTTGACTCAGCACAGTCTCTATGCAGCTGGAGCCAAGGTCACCAAATAACTGGGGCAAAGGTCAGTGCAATCTCATGGCAGGTTGGGAGCCTGAACTTCTCCTAAGCTCAGGTCTCCCAGTCCTGACACATATCAGATATCTGTGCCCAGTTTGGTCCATATCAATCGGTGTTTGGGTTCACAGTGCTCTCTGGATGTAGATGAACTACAACTCGCCCAAATCAAGGTGAATTTTCCCCAAAGACTTCTATGTTTTTTGCTGGTCTTGATGGCTCTGTGTGCCAAGTTTAGTACAATTCCATCTTTGGTGGAGTTCAGAGTGCTCTTTGATTGCAGGTGAACTATAAATCCCATTACTTACTACTCCAAAATGCCCAGGCCAATTGCCCTCAAAACCCACCAGTATCCAAATTTGGGCATATTAGGTATGCATGCCAAGTTTGGTTCAGATCCATCATTGTTTGAGTTCATAGTGTGCTCTGGATGTAGGTGAACTACAACTCCTATAAATCCCTCCAAAAGACCTCTAGTATTTTTTGATTATGTATTTAATTACATCATTTCTATCCCGCCCATATCAGCGACCCAGGGCGGCGTACAAGTCGGCAACAATTAAATGCCATATATAAAAATACATAAATCAATAAAAGCAGCAGACACCATCATACATTTACAAACTATAAAAAGCAATAAATAATAAAAATTATAAATACTATGTCTTCTTGTTCCAACCCTCAATCGTTCCGTCGTCTTAGCTGTTCCAAGTTCATTTTCCGATTTCAGCTTATCTGATCATGCTGTGGTTCCGAACGCTTGCTCGAAGATCGCCATTTAACTCTTTTTCGAAAGGTCAGGAGGGAGGGGGCCGATCTAATATTCCTAGGCAGGGAGTTCCACAGTCGAAAGACCACCACCGAGAAGGCCCTGTTTCTCGTTCCCGCCAAACGTGCTTGTGAAGCAGGCAGGATCGAGAGCAGGGCCTCCTCAGACGATCTCAAGTTCCTAGCAGGTTCAAAGGGAGGTTCATAGGTTGTTGGTCATGGGGCTTCTGTGTGCCAAGTTAGTTCCAGCTCCATTGTTGGTGGAGTCCAGAGTGCTTTTAGATTGCAGGTGAATTATACATCCTAGTACCTACAACTCCTATAAATCATGGTGAATTCTCCCCAAAGATCTCTATATGTTCAGTTGCTGATCAATTCCTCTGTTTGCTGTGTGCCATAGAAATGAATAGGAAAGGGTTAAGGGAGAGGCAGTGGGAGGGGCCATGCAAATTCCACACCAATGGAGAGAGTAAGAAACAATGGGATGCCTGTGGTGGAGGAAACACATAAAAACGGCGGTGAAGAAAAAGAAGGAGCCGGGGCGCCGCCTCCTTCGGCCGTTTCCCCAGCCAGCCTCCACTCCGCCATGACTCCTGCCATGACTCTCGGCCCTGGCTCGCTGAAGCCGCGCGGAGGAGCCCCGCCCACTGAAGCCCGCCCACCGCTCATGCTCCTCCTCCTCCGCGTGGCTTCAGCGAGCGAGGGGTGGGAGTCATGGCGGAGAGCGGGGACGGGGGCCATGACTCCCGCCCCTCGCTCGCAGTGCCCCTCAAGGCTGGAGAAGCTGTGGGAGAGCTGAAGCCAAGTGGAGGGGGCGGGGCATGGCACGGCCTGGCTCCGCCCCCTCCCCTGGCTGCAGCTCTCCCACAGCTTCTCCAGCCTTGAGGGGACAGTGCCAAGCCAGCATTGTGCTGGCTCTGCCACCGCTGGCTTGGCACTGCCCCCTCAAGGCTGGAGCAGCTGTTTATTGGGAATGGCATTTAGTTTAATTGTACAATGTACAATGACAATAAAGCTATTCTATTCTGCCAGATCATAGATGTAGTGTGTGTGTGTGTGGGTTTGTGCTATCTGTTATGTGAGTGGAGGAAAGTAAGAAGAGGAAAAGACTGAATGAGCAGCAGAGAATGAAAAAGAAACTAGAAATGATGAGAAAGAAAAGTGATGAGAAGACAAGAGAAAGGGAAGAACTGGGAAAAGAAAATGAAGAGGACATTATGTGTGTGTGTGCTTTCAAGTTGCTTGTCTACTTACGACAACCAGATTATTTTTTCATAAGATTTTCTTAGCCAAGGAATCCTCAGAGATAGTTTTGCCAGTTCCTTCTTCTGAAACATTGCCTACAGAGTTCCTTGGTAGTCTCCCATCCAAGCACTCACCCGGGCTAACCTTGCTTAGCTTCCAGGATCAGATCGGATCTGATAGCTTGAAGGTAAGCAAACGGAGAGGCTGATAATGTGTTGAACAGAAGGAAAGCAAATCATTCCTCTTTTGCCCAGTGCTCTCCAAATGTTATGGGTACCACCTCCCCTCCTGGATTATGGGTTATTTTAAGACTAATCAGAGTTATCTGATAGACCAGTGTTTTCCAACCGCTGTTCCGTGGCACACTACTGTTCCGTGATGGATCATCTGGTGTGCTGCGAAAAACGTCTCCTCCCCTTTCTCCCCCTTCTGCCGAACTCCTGCTGCTTGGGGGAGGAGGAGGGGGAGGAGGAAGGACCGGGCAGTGGCGAAGAAAAAGATGAAGGGGCCAGGGCGCCGCCTCCTTTGGCCATTTCCAATCGAGGGAGGGAGGAGGGAAGGATGACGTCGCTCGGGCCCCGCCCCCTTGCCAGCGACAGAAGCTTGCTCGTGCCTGATTGAGTCATGGCGGGAGTCATGGCGGAGAGTGGCCCCCGTCCCCGGCGCCGCTCTCCGCCATGACTCCGACCCCTCGCTCGCTGAAGCCGTGCGGAGTAGGGGGAGCATGAGCGGTGGATGGGCTTCAGTGGGCGGGGCTGAAGCCCGTCCACCGCACATGCTCCTCCTCCTCCGTGCGGCCTCAGCGAGCAAGGGGACGGAGTCATAGCGCAGAGAGCGGCACCAGGGACGGGGAATTGCCACCTTCTCCCTCTCCCCCGCCGTCCCTTTCGCCTGTGAGCCACTACCCGTGGCAATGGGAGCGGCTGAGGCTGGCGGCAGGACCCTGGGCCAGAGCCTGGGCTTGGTGGTGGCCCTCGGCCTGCTTTACTGCCTGAGGGGTCCGCTTGCCAAGTTTGGTCCAGATCCATCATTGTTTGAGTCCACGGTGCTCTCTGGATGTAGGTGAACTACAACTCCAAAACTCAAGGTCAATTAACTATATGTATTACTGTGTTAGAGTGTCATTTTGTGTCATTTTGGTTGGTGGTGTGCCCCAGGATTTTTTTTAATGTTAAAAGTGTGCCACAGCTCAAAAAAGGTTGGGAAACACTGTGATAGACACACTTTGGGGAAGATTTGAAGCATTGCCTCCTCCCCTTTAAATGTATGACTAGGTCAGGGGACAGGCAAACTAGTATCTGCTAGATGTTTGGGTGGCCGAGCTTAGCACAGCAGGCTAAACGGTTGTGCTGCAGTAAAATCCTGCTGATCAAAAGATCGGCAGTTCAAACCTGGGTTGAGCTCCTGCCATTAGCCCCAGCTCACCTGCCCACCTAGAAGGTCAAAAGCAGAAATGTGAGTAGATCAAAGAGGTACTGCTTTTAGTGGGGAGGCAATAAAGGGGCCCTTAAGGACACTGATGGAAGAAAAGCTTCTTGGCATGGAAGATGGCGTGACAGCACCCCATCCATCCACAGTCAGAGTCATCACAGCCTCCAAAATGCCAGAGATAGATAGATAGTGTCAGGAGTAACTTGAGAAAGGCCCTGGAATTTCCAGAATCACTGACCTTTTCAGTATAACACTTCTCACACTTTGTTTCGTTTCAGGAGGGACTTGGCTATCTGCACGGACGTTGCCCAGAGGACGCCCAGATGTTTTGATGTTTATTCTCCTTGTGGGAGGCTTCTCTCATGTCCCCGCATGAGGAGCTGGAGCTGATAGAGGGAGCTCATCCGCGGTCTGCCTGGATTCAAACCTGCGACCTGTCAGTCTTCAGTTCTGCCGGCACAAGGGTTTAGTCCGGAAGATCCTGCTCTCGGTCCCGCTTTCTTCGCAAATCCGGTTTGCGGGACAAGAGACAGGACCTTCTCAGTGGTGGCCCCTCGGCTATGGAACGTCCTCCCTAGGGACATTAGATCGGCCTCCTCCCTCCTAACATTTTGAAAGAAAGTTAAGACCTGGCTGTTCAAGCAGGCATTTGCAGTATAATTGTTTAATTGTGATGTATGGAATATGACGATGCGATGGAAAATATTTTTAACAATGAGGCTCAGAGAATTGTATTTATAGTTTTAATTACTAATTGTTATTGTTTTCTATAGTTATTGCATTAATTGTTCTTGATTGTATTTTTATCTTGTGGGCATTGACTACCATATGTAAACCGCCTCGAGACGCCTTCGGGCTGAGAGGGGCGGTATAAAAATATAGTAAATAAATAAATAAATAAAAACCCATTGTGCCACCGGGGGCTCCTTGTTAATTATATAATCGGCACCTAATGTTTGCCATATGTGTATTCTGGAAGCTGCTCTGAGTCCCTTTTGGGATGAGAAGGGCAGAATATAAATACTGCAAATAAATAAATAAATAAATAAATAAATAAATAAATAAATTTTGGCCTGAAAATGCCATCGGACCCCAAGCACCCAGATTGCCCACCTAATGTGTTATGGTGAAAGAGGGGGAAAAAAGTTCTGTCAACCATAATGGGATGAGTCTCCAATGTATGAACCAAGGTAGGGAGAGGCCAGTCCATTTTTGGACTCATTTGTTGCATCCAGTTCTGATTTCTTAACATGTGGGTTTTTTATTTATTGTGCAACACCAGATTAATTCTCAGCTTCCAATGCAGCCCTTTGGGGGTAAGTCCCAGAGAGAAAAAAATCAAATTCCTTCTGTTAAAAAGGAGTAGTTGAACTCATAGTTTATCTTATAGTTCATGTTTTATGTCAGTGTTTCCCAACCTTTTTTGAGCCACGGAACATTTGTTACATTTACAAACTCCTGGGGCACACCAGCAACCGAAATAACACAAAATGACACTCTAACACAGTAATACATGTAGTTAGAGTGGACTCAAACAATGTTGGATCAGGACCAAACTTGGCATGAATACTCAATATGCCCAAATGTGAACACAGATGGAGTTTGGGAAAAGTAGACAGGGAGCCGGAGGGAGGCTGAGAGCGGTTTCGCGCACACCGAAGAGGAGGTGGAGGAGGGAGGGGCGGGGCCCTGCGGGGAGCCGTTCTCTTGGTTTGTGGCTCCGCCGGGCTTGGTGGACGGGGAGAAAGGCTCCCTGCAAGGAACAGGCCCTGCCTTTGAGCCGGGTTTGGCTGGCTCTCGTCTCCTGCCGGGCTCGGCGGAAGACGCGAGACGGCCAAACTCGGCTCCCAGGCAGGGCTTGGGCCCTGCAGGGAGCTGTTCACCCGGTTTGCGGCTCCGCCAGGTTTGCCGGAGCTGCGAACTGGGAGAAAGGCTCCCTGCGAGGAAACGGAGGAGATGGATCTCGCCCCTTGCCTGCTTCCAAAGTGTGCTTTGGAAGCAGCCAGGGCCCGAGATTTCCTCCCTTTCCCCATGCTCTCCCTCTGCTAGTGAGGGAGAGCCTGGGGAAAAGGAAGAGATGGATCTCGGCCCCAGGCTGCTTCCAAAGCGCGCTTTGGAGGCAGCCAGGGCTCGAGATTTCCTCCTTTTCCCCAGGCTCTCCCTCACAAGCGGAGGGAGAGCCTGGGGAACAAGCCCTGTCTGAGAGCCGGGTTTGGCCGGCTCGCATCTCCCGCCGGGCTTGGTGGAAGACGCGAGACGGCCAAATTCGACTCCCAGGCAGGGCCTGGGCCCTGCGGGGAGCCTTTCTTCCAAGGCTCCCCGAGGTGCCCAGGCCCTCTTTGGCAGCTGGGATGGGCCGGATGGCTGGCGTGCGGAGGGGAAACGGCCGAAGGAGGCGGCACCCCAGCCCCTTCTTCTTCGCCACCGCCTGGCCCTTCTTCCTCCTCTTCCCCAAGCAGCAGGCAGGAGGGGGAAGAAGGGGGGGGGGGGCTGAGACATTTTCGCGGCACACCAGATGATCCGTCAAGGAACAGTAGTGTGCCACGGAACAGCGGTTGGGAAACACTGTTTTATGTAATTGATTATGTTGTTTTTTGATTGATTTTATTGTGTTGTTATGTTGATGGGCTTGGCTCATTAAGTCACCCCGAGTCCCCGTTGGGGAGATGGTGGCGGGGTATAAATAAAGATTGTTATTTTTGTTGTTGTTGTTCTTTCACTCAATATGGCCACCTTGAGATCCCAATCTGGGGTTCTGTTCCTCCATATACCACCATGGAAAGTGGTCCCAGGAAGTGGCTCCTTGATACCAAGGTATTTGTGTCCCTCCTCCTGACACCAGGGACTTGCCAAACCTCATCACCTCCTGGTTGCCTTGGTCAGCGGTCAGCTTTTCCTGTGCCTGTTGGATATGACACTGAATGACACCGAATCCCAGAGAGAACTACGAGGAGGCTGAGGCGTAGACTTGGAGCCAAATGACTCAGCCAGGACTGTGCGTCATTCCTCAGTGTCTTCCCTGGTCAGGAAAGGGAAAGTGATCTGGGAAGCAGAGAGAAGCTGGGAATGTCACTGTTTTCTCTAATCTCAGATTGAAGGCGAGAATAGGCTTCCTCCCCTCTCTTTCCTCAGGTGGCAGCCCCTGGGACTTGGTGTCCATATGCTAAACATGGAGCCAGCATAGTGTAATGGACTAGTGGTGCAGCTACACTGTAGGATTAATACAGTTTGGCATCACTTTGACTGCTGTGGCTCATTGCTATGGAATCATGGGAGTTGTAATTCTCTGCCAAAGAAGGCTGGTCCCTCACAATCCAGCCTCAGATTGAAAAGCTCCAGAGAAGAGGACTCCACTGGACTCACAGGCAGTCTGTACTTCACTAGAGTTGGAAGTGACCTCCAAAGGGCACCTAGTCTGACCCACTTCAGCTAGGCACAGTCAACAGAGAGCCATCCAGTCCCATTTCAAAAACGTTCAGAGAAGAAGTCTTAGGCAATCTATGCTTCACCAGTGTTCAAAGGAATCCCCAAAGGGCATCTAGTCCAACTCCTTTCAGCCAGAAAGACACAGACAAAGCCCTCCCAACAGAGAGCCACCCAGCCTTAGTCGAAACAACCTCCAGAGCGGAAGACTCCACTGGCCTCCCAGGCAGTCTGTACTTCACTAGAGTTGAAAAGGATTCCTAAAGGGCATCTAGTCCAACCCCCTTCAGCCAGGCAGGAAGACACAAAGCCCTCCCAACAGAGCCTCAATTCAAACACCTTCAGAGAAGAAGACTCTACTGGCCTCCCAGGCAATCTATACTTCACTAGAGTTGGAAGATATCTCCCAAAGGGCATCTAGTCCAACCTCTTTCAGTCAGGCAGGAAGACACAGTTAAAGTCTTCCCAGCAGATAGCCATCCAGCCCCAGTTCTGAGCGGAGGGAAGGCATCTGCATTCAAACTGGGTGTTTAACCAGTTTGGACATGGAGGTCTTTCCCTCCGCATCATATATATACACATACATGCTTAGATCTAAATCTGTCTCTATTCATCTATCTAGTCATATATATGTATACACACATACATACCAAGATCTAGATTTGTCTCTATTCTTCTATCTATCTAGTCATACACACACCTAGATCTAGATCTGCCTCTATTCTTCTCTCTCTCTCTCTCTCTCTCTCTCTCTCTCTCTCTCTCTCTCTCTCTCTCTCTCTCTCTCGTCATACACACACACATATCAGAATACATACATACCTAGATCTAGATCTGTCTATTCATCTATGTACGAGTGCCATTTCGTAACCGTGGACGAAATGTGGATCCACCACAACACACCACAACACACCAGAGAGCAAACAGCAGTCAAAACAGTGGGTTTCTCGGGGTGAATCGGCCAAAGAAGGCCACGGTGGGTTTGTCAGCCAATAAAGTCATAGTGACCATTTTTTGGGATGCACGCGGTATAATCCACATTGACTACCTTCAAAAGGGTAAAACAATCAATGGCGGATATTATGCCGACTTATTGGGTCGATTTAATGAGGATATGAAAAAAACCGACCGCATTTGGCCAAGAAAAAAGTTATTTTGCACCAGGACAATGCAAGGGTGCAGACATGTGCGGTTGCCATGGCAACAATCCATGAATTGGGATATGAATTGCTCCCTCATCCGCCCTATTCTCCAGATTTAGCCCCGAGTGACTATTTCTTGTTTCCAAACCTGAAGAAATGGCTCGGCGGAAAGAGATTTGACTCCAACGATGAAATCATCTTACAAATAAATACCTATTTTGATGACCTCGACAAATCTTATTTTTTGGAAGGGATACAAAAACTGGAGAAACATTGGACAAAGTGTATAGAGCTCAAAGGAGACCACGTTGAAAAATAAAATGATTTTTAAAATCCAAAAACCTGTGTTTCACTCAAAAAATCACAGATTTAATGACCCGCCCTCATATATGTATATACACACATACATACCTAGATCTAAATTTGTCTTTATTCTTCTATCTATTCATATATATATATATATATATATATATATATATATATATATATATATAAATTTATTATTCACTTTTATATACCACTCCTCCCTGCAGGCTCGGGGCGGTTTACATAAAAACAATAAAATACACATAAAAACAGTTTGGATATATAAAAACACAAGGGTATGGACAGGATTATCAGGAGGCGCCTAGATTGAAAGCCTGTTTAAAAAGGAACGTCTTGCAGGCCCTCCGGAAGGGGGCTAACTCTGTGATGGCACGAGTTCCATCTGGTAACTTGTTCCATAAAGTCAGCGCCACCACAGAAAAGGCTCTTTGTCTTGTTTTTAAAAGGCAACAGGAACGGATTGATGGAATCACCAAAAGATTTTGTTCTGATCGCAACGATCTCGGGGGAATGTATAGGGTGAGGCAGTCCCTCAGGTACACTGGCCCTAGACCAGGGCTGCCCAACTGGCGGCCCGGGGGCCGCATAAAGCCCCCCAGCCCCTTCCCTACGGCCCCCTAAGCTTTTTAATAAAAATTAAAAATAAATAAATAAATTAAATTAAAATATTTTTTTAAATTACCCACTTCCGGGTTTCGGAGCAAGTATCACGAGACTACGGAAGCCACATGGGATTCCGCTCTCAACGCGAAATCTCGCTTGCGTTGAGAGCGAAATCCCGTGTGGCTTCCGTAGTCTCGCGATACTCCTGTTGCCGAAATCTCGGCTACTTAATCCCTGCGGCCCACGCAGGTGTGATTTGTACCTTCCTGGCTGCTGCCTCGGTCGGTTGTGGTCCGGCTGCTCCTGGATCCCGCGCGTTTGGGAAGGTAGGCTAACCTTTATGTTATTATTAGGTAATTGTGTATTTGAATGCCCACCCTGCATTTAATGTTAGTAAAATATTATATTTGACTGTATGGATGCCCCTTTTGAATTCCCACCCTGCATTTAATGTTAGTAAAAGATTATATTTGACTGTATGCATGCCCCTTTTGAATGCCCACCCTGCATTGTATCTCAGTAAAAGATTATATTTGACTGTATGCATGTCTCTTATGAGTAGTAAGCCGGGGGCGGAGCCGGGGGTGGGGCGGGGGCAGACCCTACGGCCCCCCAGGTCATCAGTGACCGGAATTCAGGCCCCTGGGCCGGTAGAAGTTGGACAGCCCTGCCCTAGACCATACAAGGCCTTACAGGTCAAAACCAGCACCTTGAAGACAATCCGGTACTCTACTGGTAGCCAGTGCAATTGCTGTAGAATTGGTGTAATGTGCTCTCTTGTTGACGCTCCCACCAGCAATTGAGCAGCAGCATTTTGCACCAGCTTTAGTTTCCGGGTTGTCAACAAGGGAAGGCCGATGTAGAGGGCATTACAGTAGTCTAGCCTCAAGATGACCGTCGTCTGGATCACCGTAGCTAGGTCATTCCTGGATAGGTAAGGAGCCAGTCGCCTAGCCTGTCGGAGCTGGAAGAATGCAGACCTGCTAACCGCAGAGACCTGAGTCTCCATCGATAGCAGTGGGTCAAATTGGACCCCCAGGCTTTTTACCAAAGATGACGGGCTTAGCCGCTCGCCATCTGGGGTAGGCAGCCGGCATTCACCGACACCAGGACGACCCAGCCATAGGATCTCCGTCTTCGATGGATTCACCTTCAACCACACACACATACGCACATATATACACATACCTAGATCTAGATCTGTCTCTATTCATCTATCTATCTAGTCATACACAAACACACATATCAGAATACATACATACATTGATCTAGATCTGTCTCTATTCTTCTATCTATCTACCTAGTCATACACACACACACACATCAGAATACATACATACATACATACATTGATCTAGATCTGACTCTATTCATCTATCTATCTATCTAGTCATACACACACACACACACACATCAGAATACATACATACATTGATCTAGATCTGACTCTATTCATCTATCTATCTAGTCATACACACACACACATCAGAATACATACATACATACATTGATCTAGATCTGACTTCATCTATCTATCTAGAACATAAGAACATAAGGGCCATGCTGAATCGGGCCTCAGCCCATCTAGTCCAGCATTCTGTGTCACACAGTGGCCCACCAGTTGTACACAGGGATCTCTAGCAGAAAGGAGGGCAAACCCCTCACCTGCTCCCGACCCCCCACAACCAGTACCCGGGGAAAATCCTGCCTGCCTCCATCAACACAGAGGTGGCACTTGGATGTCCTTTTCAGTAACTACTGATTCCCTTGGTATCCATGAATCTGTCTAATCCTGCCTTGAAGCTGTCCAGGCTGACAGCTGTCACAACCTCCTCTGGAAGTGAGTTCCATAACCCAATGACCCTCTGGGTGAAGAAATATTTCCCTTTATTAGTCCTAACTTTCCTACCTTGGAGCTTCAGGGAGTGCCCCCTAGTCCTAGTGTTGTGTGACAGAAAATATATTTTCTTTATTCACCTTTTCTATCCCATGCATGATTTTATACACTTCGATCAAGTCACCTCTTAAACGCCGTCTTTCAAGGCTGAAAAGACCAAGGCGTTGCAACCTGATTTCATAAGGGAGCTGCTCCATCCCTTGGATCATTTTTGTTGCCCTTCTTTGTACCTTTTCCAGTTCCGTTATATCCTTCTTGAGGTGCGGTGACCAGAATTGTACACAGTACTCCAGATGTGGCCTCACCATAGATTTGTAGAGAGGCAATACAACATTTGCCGACCTATTTTCGATTCCCTTCCTGATCTATTATCTAGTCATACACACACATCAGAATACATACATACATACATTGATCTAGATCTGACTCTATTCATCTATCTATCTATCTAGTCATACACACACACATCAGAATACATACATACATACATTGATCTAGATCTGACTATTTATCTATCTATCTAGTCATACACACACACACATCAGAATACATACATACATACATTGATCTAGATCTGTCTCTATTCATCTATATCTATCTATCTAGTCATACACACACACACATCAGAATACATACATACATACATTGATCTAGATCTGTCTCTATTCATCTATCTATCTAGTCATACACACACACATCAGAATACATACATACATACATTGATCTAGATCTGACTATTCATCTATCTATCTATCTATCTATCTATCTAGTCATACACACACACACATCAGAATACATACACATACATACATTGATCTAGATCTGACTATTCATCTATCTAGTCATACACACACACATCAGAATACATATATACATACATTGATCTAGATCTGACTATTCATCTATCTATCTAGTCATACACACACACATCAGAATACATACATACATACATACATACATTGATCTAGATCTGACTATTCATCTATCTATCTATCTAGTCATACACACACACACATCAGAATACATACATACATACATAGATCTAGATCTGACTATTCATCTATCTATCTATCTAGTCATACACACACACATCGGAATACATACATACATACATAGATCTAGATCTGACTATTCATCTATCTATCTATCTAGTCATACACACACACACATCAGAATACATACATACATACATAGATCTAGATCTGACTATTCATCTATCTATCTATCTAGTCATACACACACACATCGGAATACATACATACATACATTGATCTAGATCTGACTATTCATCTATCTATCTATCTAGTCATACACACACACACATCAGAATACATACATACATACATAGATCTAGATCTGACTATTCATCTATCTATCTATCTAGTCATACACACACACACATCAGAATACATACATACATACATAGATCTAGATCTGACTATTCATCTATCTATCTATCTAGTCATACACACACACACATCAGAATACATACATACATACATAGATCTAGATCTGACTATTCATCTATCTATCTATCTAGTCATACACACACACACATCAGAATACATACATACATACATAGATCTAGATCTGACTATTCATCTATCTATCTATCTAGTCATACACACACACACATCAGAATACATACATACATACATTGATCTAGATCTGTCTCTATTCATCTATCTATCTATCTTTCTATGTATTCTTATATATAAGGTAAGGGTTTCTCTCTGACATTAAGTCCTGTCCTGTCCGACTCTGGGGGTTGGTGCCCATCTCCATTTCTATAGCCAAAGAGCCGGCGTTCTCGGTAGACTCCTCTAAGGTCATGTGGCCGGCCTGACTGCAAGGTATATAAGTATAGATAGACAGAATAGAGACCGATCTAGGTATGTAAGGATGCGATTTGGCGGAGGACTGCAACTCTTTGAGCAGCAGCAGTAGTTCCAACTCTTGGCCGGCCGAGTGAGAAACGGGTGCCTCGGTTGGAGGGGCCAAGCGAGGCCCGAAGAGGAGCCTGGGGATTGGGGTCCCTCCCCCTTGCGAAGGCTCTCCCTCCTCTTCCCTCCCCGAGGCTGAGCCGCCCTCCAACCGGCAAGGAGCAGCAGCAGCGCCTCCGCCTATATAAGCCCCACCAGCATCAGGGCAGCAGAGCAAACTTTCTTCTTGCCGAGGGGAAAAGACAAAGCGGCCGGCGGGGAAGAGACAGGTGCCTCCAGAAAGACAGAAAAAAAGAAAAGAAGAGAAGAAGGAGAAAAAGAAAAAAAGAAGGAGAAGTGTCCCGGGGTGGGATTGACGCCCCCAGCAGCATCGCCTTGCGGCAAAGGGTTAACGGAACAGCGCCCTCTGTCGGAGCGCGCCGGGGAACTGCAAGGGGAGTGAGAGCTTGAGAGAGGGAGGAAGCCTTTGATCAATGAAGGTTTTGTCTCCCCATCAAGGAGGCTTATGGGGCCACAGCCAAGCGGAGCCCAACAGGCGAGGACGCCTCTTTCTCCCCCAGCAGCCTCCTCCTGAGCCAGGTAAGAACCATGGAACGTGTGAATGAATGGGGAGAAGAAGACACGTGTCCCCCAGGAGCTTGGAGAATCCAAAAGCAGCCTCTCCCATGAGTAGGAAAGAGTCTCCTCCATGGCATCCCATCCATAAAGTTGGCTGGGGTTTCAAAGCACCACCAACACTAAGGATGTGACCCCAGGATGGGCTTGTCCCAAGTGATCTGGCAGTGTAGAGCAGGCATGGGCAAACTTGGGCCCTCCGGGTGTTTTGGACTTCAACTCCCACCATTCCCAACAGCCTTCCTTTTCCTTTTGTTCCTGGGTCCTCAATGTCATGCCCTAATTCAGTGTTTCTCAACCTGGGGGTCGGGACCCCTCGGGGGGTCGTGAGGGGGTGTCAGAGGGGTCGCCAATTACTATCAGAAAACATAAGTATTTTTGTCAGTCATGGCGGTTCTGTGTGGGAAGTTTGACCCGATTCTATCATTGGTGGGGTTCAGAGTGCTCTTTGATTGTAGGTGAACTATAAATCCCAGCAATTAGAACTCCCAAATGTCAAGGCCTATTTTCCCCAAATTGCACCAGTGTTCACATTTGGGTGTATTTAATATTCGTGCCAAGTTTGGTCCAGATCCATCATTGTTTGAGTCCACGGCGCTCTCTATATGTAGGTGAACTACAACTCCAAAAACTCAAGGTCAATGCCCACTAAACCCTTCCAATATTTTCTGTTGGTCATGTGTGCCAAGATTGGTTCAATTCCCCCATTGGTGGAGTTCAGAATGCTCTCTGATTGTAGGTGAACTATAACTCTCTGCAACTACAACTCCCAAATGACAATATCAATCCCCCCCCCCACCACCACACCAGTATTCAAATTTGGGTGTATTGGGTATTTGTGCCAAATTTGGTCCAGAATATACATCCTGCATATCAGATATGTACATTATGATTCATAACAGTAGCAAAATTTCAGTTGTGAAGTAGCAACAAAAATAATTTTATGGTTGGGGGTCACCACAACATGAGGAACTGTATTAGGGGTCGCGGCATTCGGAAGGTTGAGAAACACTGCCCTAATTGGTTCTATCATAGCAAAACATGCAAACGCTTTATTTTGGTGGGACACCCTGCGGGGTATTTTGCTCGAGTTTTTCAGCAAATATCTCATTGAGTCTCAAACATTGTGTGGTTGCGTTGTCGGAGGCTTTCTTGGCTGGAATCACTGAGTTGCTGTGAGTTTTCCGGGCTGTACGACCAGCTTCCAGAAGCATTCTCTCCTGACGTTTCGCCCACATCTATGGCAAGCATGCTCAAAGGTCGTGAGGTCTATTGGAAACTAAGCAAGGGAGTTCTCGTAGGTGTTTCGGGCTATATGGCCATGTTCTAGAAGCACTCTCTCCTGACGTTTCGCCCACATCTATGGCAAGCACGCTCCGAGGTCGTGAGGTCTGTTGGAAACTAAGCAAGGGAGTTCTCGTAGGTGTTTCGGGCTATATGGCCATGTTCTATAAGCATTCTCTCCTGAGGTTTTGCAAGCATCCTCAGAAGTTGTGAGGTCTGACCTCACCACCTCTGAGACCGCACAGCCTCTGAGGATGCTTGCAATAGATGTGGCCGAAACGTCAGGAGAGAATGCTTCAAGAACATGGCCATATAGCCCGAAACACCTACGAGAACCCAGTAATTCCAGCCATGAAAGCCTTCGACAATGTATTAAGCCAGTGTTTCTCAACCTGGGGGTCAGGACCCCTTGGGGGAGGCATATAGCCAGGGGGGGCTAAGGGGGCTTCAGCCCCCCCCCCGAAATACTCAGGGTGGTCCGCGAGAAGGCCTTACTGGTACATTATTTAAACTGTTATGTGCATTTATATCATGATCTGATCACCATGCTCATGATATCCCACATTCATGGGGTTATTGGGATAACAATACAAAAGGTTTGCTAGGGTAGACCCTCTTCCACCCAGTCTCAGCCCCCCCCCGAAACAAACTCAGCCCCCCCCCCGAAACAAAATCCTGGCTACGGCCCTGCCTGGGGGGGGGGGGTCGTGAGAGTGTGTCAGAGGGGCCGCCAAACACCATCAGAAAACACAGTATTTTCAGTTGGTCATGGGGGTTCTGTGTGGGAAGTTTGGCCCAATTCTATTGTTGGTAGGGTTCAGAATGCTCTTTGATTGTAGGTGTACTATAAATCCCACAACTACAACTCCCAAACTCAAGGTCAATGTGCACCAAACCCTTCCAGTATTTTCTGTTGGTCATGGGAGTTTTGTGTGCCAAGATTGGTTCAATTCCATCATTGGTGAAGTACAGAATGCTCTTTGATTGTGGGTGAACTATAAATCCCAGCAACTACAACTCCGAAATGACCAAATCCCCACCACCGACTCCACCAGTATTCAAATTTGGGCATATTGGGTGGGTGTTTGTGGCAAATTTAGTCCAGTGAATGAAAATACATCCTGCATATCAGATATTTACATTATGATTCATGACAGTAGCAAAATTACAGATACGAAGTAGCAATGAAAATAATTTTATGGTTGGGGGTCACCACAACATGAGGAACTGTAGTAAGGGGTTGTGCCATTAGGACGGTTGAGAACCACTGCATTAAGCAAAAGGAGATTTATAGCTCACAACCTTTCAGGATGCCTGCCATAGATGTGGGCGAAATGTCAGGAGAGAATGCTACAAGAACGTGGCCATATAGCCCGAAAAACCTACGAGAACCCAGTAATTCCAGCCATGAAAGCCTTTGACAATGCATTAAGCAAGGGAGATGTATAGCTCACAATCTTTGAGGATGCCTGCCATAGATGTGGGCGAAACGTCAGGAGATAATGCTTCTGGAACATGGCCATACAGCCTGAAAACTTACAACAACCTGATGTTGTCATTGTTTGATATGTTGATGTCATTTCACCTGTATTTTGATGTATTATGGGAGACTTGTACGTGC
The DNA here is from genome assembly GCA_030556195.1 of Anolis apletophallus. NCBI lineage: Eukaryota > Metazoa > Chordata > Lepidosauria > Squamata > Anolidae > Anolis > Anolis apletophallus. Next base: position 126,690,503 of record JARBWK010000005.1, read on the forward strand.
GTCTGTAAGCTGTCCCGAGATGGTAGCAGGGTATAAATAAAGCTATTATTATTATTATTTTAAACACAGCAAGATTAGTACATAGCAAACAAGATCACAATGCTGGTTGTTGTATTGGATTATTATTATTATTATTATTATTAGAAACACAGCAAGATTAGTACACAGCAAACAAGATCACTATGCCAGTTGTTGTATTTTATTATTATTATTATTATTATTAGAAGCACAGCAAGATTAGTACACAGCAGACAAGATCGCAATGCTGGTTGTTGTATTGGATTATTATTATTATTATTATTATTAGAAATGCAGCAAGATTAGTACACAGCAAACAAGATCACAATGCTGGTTGTTGTATTGGATTATTATTATTATTATTAGAAATGCAGCAAGATTAGTACACAGCAAACAAGATCACAATGCTGTTGTTATATTGGATTATTATTATTATTATTATTACAACTACTAGTCTCGGCATTACTTTGCGAGCGAAGATTCTTAGGAAGGACTCATCCCATGCTTTTTACAAGAGCACTGATGACTAAAAAGGCCAATCTGAGATAGGCAAGTTCGGTTGCAGAAAGCACAGCAGAAAGTCTCCTTGGGTGACGTTGTTTCCAAGTTGCGGTTCTTCCTGCGTTGTAGTAAGAATAAGTTAATACAGTTCAATTTGTGGCAGACACAAAAATGAAGTTTCTGGAGTCTAACAACTACTTTCAGAGTAAATACTGCACAGTTAAACGGGACATAACGCTTTCAAACCAGGAACAGAAATGTTTTCTAATTTATTACATAGTTTGGGATCGGATCCTGGGATATAAAGCAGTGTAGATCCAGCTTGAGACGCTCCTGTTTGTGTTTATTCCCAAGTAAACGGGCACTGTTTATCATTTGGCTCTTCTGCTTCGACGTTGCGTACTAAAAGCAAGTGCTGCTGGGTCTGTTTGGAAAGTGGCAGAAAGTTGCCTCGCAGTTCTTCCTTTATCTTCATACCAAGCTCTCCCTGGAAAGCCGAGGCATGGAAAGCGTCACTTTTTGGTTGTTGTGTTGTTGAAGGCTTTCATGGCCGGAATCACAGGGTTGCTGTGAGTTTTCCGGGCTGTATGGCCGTGTTCCAGAAGCATTCCCTCCTGACGTTTTGCCCACATCTATGGCAGGTACCCTCAGAGGTTGAGGGATCTGTTGGAAACTAGGCAAGTGAAATATACTTCAACTTTCTTCCTATTAAGAACAGACCACAGTTGGCTCTACACTGTACAATGAATGCGGTTTGACACCGGGGCTGAATGCAGTTACAGTTTGATGAAGCACCACGGCTCTTTGGCAGAGAAGGCTAAAGACCTTGTCAAATGGCAACTCTAGGAATTGCATAGCATTGAGCCATTAAAGGGGCCTTGAACTGCACTCATTCCACAGTGTGCGAATTTGCTTCTTTGCCCCAGATTGGGGTATAAATAAACACAATAATAATAATAATATTAATAGATGCTTGAGTCTGGGTTAATATGGAAGATCTGTGTAGGTTGTTCCATTCTTGCCAAGGTTTTTATCTGAGATCGCAGGCAGCGGATAATGGACCTGGATGGAAAAATAAAACAAAAGCTCTGAATTGCTTGAGGCTAACTTTGAGGATTAGGTTGGCCTCCATTTTTTATATAACTGGCTGCACTGAATAAATTGAGAGAAAGTGATGGCTGAATCAGTGTTTTTCAACCATTTTTTTACATTTACAAACTCCTGGGGCACACCACCAACCAAAATGACACAAAATGACACTCTAACACAGTAATACATATAGTTAATATGTTTTGAAATGTATTTATACACTCAGTGTGAAACCTGGGCCTGCTTCGATGAACACAACATAGATATCCTGGCAGGAATGGCAGAAAGACACACACAAAGGTCTCGCTCAACAGCTGGGAGTTATAGTTCACTCGCAATCAAAGAACATTCTGGACTCCACCAATGATGGAATGGAATCAAACTTCCCACACAGAACTACCAAGAGAAAATACCATAAGAGTTTGGTGGGCATTGACCTTGAGTTTTGGAGTTGTAGTTCACCTATGTCCACTGTGGAGGGGAGGGAGGAAGACATGGGGCGAGTCCGTGCAGTAGCGCCCGCACGGGTCACGTCTTCCTCCCTCCCCCCTCCCGCAGAAGTGGCAGCGTGAGCGAAGTGAGGCAAAGCAAACAGAGTGAGGCTGGGAAGAAGAGAGCTCGAGTGGAGAAGAAAAAGTGTTCGGCAGGAGGGAGAAGAAAAGGTATTGGAGGTTCCAATTTTCCGCGGCACACCTGATGATTGCTCACGGCACACTAGTGTGCCACGGCACACTGGTTGAGAAACATTGGATGTATGTGGATAATCTGAGGTGGAATGGAGGTGGGAAGGGTGCAATGGCATTGCTGTTGGTTTATGCCACACTATTATTTATTTATTTATTTACTATACTTTTATACCGCCCCTCTCAGCCCGAAGGCGACTCGAGGCGGTGTACAATGGCAAGCAAAAGCCCACAAATAAATACATAACAATTAATATCAAAGCAAAAATTCACAGTTAAAATATAAAATGCAAATCTCAGCGTCTCCTTGCATACACTAGCAAAGACAATGTGTATGTAACACAGGTTTACAAGGAAATGATGTTCTCAAGCCAGTGTGGTGCAGTGGTTTGAGCATTGGATTCTGACTTTGAAGATTCTGACTCAACTCTCCATTAGATGACCTCAGACAAGTGATGCCTGGATGTATGTGGGTAATCTGAGGTGGAATGAAGGTGGGAAGGGTGCAATGGCATTGCTGTCGGTTTACGCTATTATTTATTTATTTACTATACTTTTATACCGTCCCTCTCAGTCCGAAGGCGACTCGGACTGAGAGGCCAAAGGTTCGGAACAAATCTGGCCAAGAGAACCCCACGATATGTCTTGAGGTCGCCCAAAGTCAGAAATGACTTGAAGGCACACAACAACAAAAGCTCTGGTGGTTTTCTAACTGCAAACCTTTGTTTCTGGTTGTGGTTTGCGAGCATAGCTTCTTGCCAGTTCACATATTGTGGCAAGTCATATTCAAACAAAGCACAAAGCCTTAGGAACATGGTGCAAGAGTAGTGGAGGATAACGTCTTCAAGGAGAAAAGTTCCTTCGGGCGAAGAAGCTTGTGTGCATCTTGTGGTTCCTGCAGTCTTTCTGACTCTGAGATCGAGATGACAGAATCCAAGAGGAAACGAGATGCTTCAACACCCCTAGGTGCTTTGTAGATGTAGAGAATAGAAGGTTATTTCCCCCTTCTGGGCAACTGGAAGTAGGGACAACTTGAGCTGTCTGAGGAAGATGGGATCATTGTTGAGCTTGGTGGAAGTTCCAAGGGATGGGGATTTTGTTCTTGTGCACAGTTTTAGATTGTGCCCTGTATAGGCATGGAGACAAGTTTTGTGCCCTTCGTTTTGTTTGATCTCACTGTTATGTGTTCCCTCCTAGTACGTAGTAACAGTTTGCTTGCTTGAATCCTTTTACCGTTGAGTCTTTAGTCTTTACTCCGTCTGACATGGTCTTGCTTTGTTCTCCGCCATCGGCGTATGACCCAATCCGTCAAAAACATTTGGTTCTGGCTGACTGCATGTCAGTCAATGAAGACTGGATAGTATAGAGCAGTGTTTCCCAACCAGTGTGCCATGGCACACTAGTGTGCCATGAGCGATCATCAGGTGTGCCGTGGGAAATTGAAACCTCCAATACCCTTTCTTCTCCACTCAGGCTCCACTTTTTCTTCTCCACTCAGGCTCCCTTCCCAGCCTCGCTCTGCTCGCTTTGCTCTGGGGCGAGTCTGAGTTTTCCCATGCCTGTTTTAGGGACCTTAAAGCGGTGAACCTCCTTCCAACATTGTGATTCTGGATAGAAAACAAACAACAACATAACATTGTTTGAGTCCACAGTGGTCTCTGGGTGTAGGTGAACTACAACTTCCAAACTCAAGGTCGATTCCCAAGCAAACCTTTTCAGTACTTTCTGTTGGTAATGAGAGTTCAATATGCCAAGTTTGGTTCAATTCCATTTTTGCAAGAGTTCAGGATGCTCTTTGATCGTGGGTTAACTATGAATCCCAGAAACTGTAACTCCCAAATGTCAAGGTCTATTTTCCCCAAACTCCATCTGTGTTCACATTTGGGCATACTGAGTATTCATGCCAAGTTTGGTCCTGAACCAACATTGTTTGAGTCCACAGTGCTCTCTGGATATAGGTGAACTACAACTCCAAAACTCCAAAACTCAAGGTCAATGCCCACCAAACTTTTATAGTATTTTCTCTTGGTGTGGGAAGTTTGTGTCTTTCTGCCATTCCTGCCAGGATATCTATGTTCATCGAAACAGGCCCAGGTTTCACACTGAGTGTATAAATATATTTAAAAACATATTAACTATATGTATTACTGTGTTAGAGTGTCATTTTGTGTCATTTTGGTTGGTGGTGTGCCCCAGGATTTTGTAAATGTAAAAAATGTGCCGCGGCTCAAAAAAAGTTGAAAAACACTGGTATATAGAGGGCTCTTTCAGTTTATGATGATGTGACCTATGGATACAATCTCATCTCCTGTATGCCTGGAGAAGACAAAATCTCCAGTTGTGTCTGTGATCGCCTATCCTAGGCTTCATTTGTTCAGCCAAATGCCTTAATATTGCTCAAGATATACATGCATAAGAGTCCTTTTGTGATCAGGAATTCAGTGACAGGTCTAGGATTTGCACACAACTCAAAACCAAGGAGTGCAAAAGGAAGGCTTGGAGTGGAGATGGTGCTGAGGCACAATCCAGATAATCCTCTTTTTGTGTTCACTCTATTCTTGCAGGGGACTTTGGGAAGAACTCAGTATGTTAGCTATGACATTCTTGATTTCACTGTCACCAGGAATGTGTGTGGTATAGTGGCTGCAACCTTGGATGTGGGGAACTGCTCAGGTTCAGAAATCCTACTCAAATGGTACTTTTTGAACGTTTTTCTACAAATAGTGTAATTTGGCTTCCAAGGAATCACTGGTTGCTGTACATTAGATCAGTGTTTCCCAACCAGTGTGCCGTGAGCGATCATCAGGTGTGCCGTGGGAAATTGGCACTCTTCCCCCTCCTAGCAGCCCCCTCACAGGTTTCCAAGAAACAAATTGAGCCTCTCTGCTTGGAAATGGTTTTAAAAAAACTATTTTACTGGATTTTTTGAGAGTTGCCTCCCCCCCCCCTCTTCCAAGGAACTGTTTATAACAGCTTCATGACATCCATAGTTAACTGGAAGCAAGTTTCATTCAGGGTGAAATTTCAGAAAGGTCTGGAGAACAAGCTCTATGAGGAGCGGCTTGAAGAGCTGGGCATGTTTAGCCTGAAGAAGAGAAGGCTGAGAGAAGACATGATAGCCATGTATAAATATGTGAGAGGAAGTCATATATATGTTGTGTTCATCGAACCAGGACCAGGTTTCACACTGAGTGTATAAATACATTTAAAAACATATTCACTATATGTATTACTGTGTTAGAGTGTCATTTTGTGTCATTTTGGTTGGTGGTATGCCCCAGGATTTTGTAAATGTAAAAAATGTGCTGCAGCTCAAAAAAGGTTGAAAATCACTGCCTTAGGCCCTGATGGCTTGTCCCCAAAGGGCAACTTAGAAGGTCGACTGTGGCCATTGTTATTTATTTATCATGTCAGAAGCAAACTGAGGGTACAAGTATCTGGATCTTGGCTAGAGTATTAATGTACAAAAGAACATTCACATGTGAAGGTTTCCTCTGCCCCAAACTTCGATACTGTATTGATGTTGGCATAGTTTGTAGTGCCCACTAGTAATGTGCCCTTGCCCTCTATTATTGTGGCATTAAGAAAGAACACATAACAGACACTATTCTTTCAGTGTTGTCTGTTACAGATAAGCTGTTGTATCGTTATGTTTCTCAGTTGGGCAATGGTTCCCAAAACTTCCAGCATGTGACAGGTAGCCACATCACATCTGTGTGATAGATAGAATTGAGTCAAACAGTATTTTGATTGATGATCTTTTAGTTTATATAATTTTGGTCATAGCAAGCTTGCAGAATTTGGTGTCTGTATTGCATTTCATGAACTGCCACTCTTCTATTTTGCTCCTAAGCTAACTCTGTCTTGCCTTTTGTCTCCTGCCTTTTAAGGACGGTGGTTTCTGATGTTACCCAGAAGGTGCTAGACGTTGGAGCAGCAGACATTTGGACGTTGCAGACCAGGCAGCTGGGGAGATTTCTACTCCACGTTGCCTCTTGGCATCTTTCTGGAGAACTGCAATCCAGGCTGGAACCATGGATACTACCAGGGGTCCCCGCATGAAGGACACCCCTCGTGTCAGTGACTATGCCAACTATGACATCATCATCAAACATTATAACTTCACCGGGAAGCTAAATGAGAATGCCGATACTGAGATCAAAGTCTCTTCGGTGGTGTTCATCCTCATTTGTTGCTTCATCATCCTAGAGAACATATTTGTTCTGTTGACTATCTGGAAAACCAAGAAGTTCCACAGACCCATGTATTACTTCATTGGAAACTTGGCACTCTCTGACTTGTTGGCTGGGGTGGCTTACACAGCCAACATCTTACTGTCTGGGCACAAGACCTATACCCTCACTCCCGTCCAGTGGTTTCTTAGGGAGGGGAGCATGTTTGTGGCATTGTCTGCTTCGGTGTTCAGCCTCTTGGCCATTGCCATTGAGAGATACATTACAATGCTGAAGATGAAACTCCACAATGGCAGCAACAGTTTCCGCTGTTTCCTGCTGATCAGCGCCTGTTGGGTTGTCTCTGTGATTTTAGGAGGTCTTCCTATTATGGGCTGGAACTGCATCGGCAGCCTAAAGAGATGTTCCACGGTGCTGCCTCTCTACCACAAGCATTACATCCTCTTCTGTACCACCGTGTTCACTGGCCTCTTGTTGTCCATTGTGGTTCTCTACTGCAGAATCTACATCTTGGTAAGGACACGGAGTCGCAGGCTGACTTTCCGGAAGAACGTTGCCAAAGCCAGCCGGAGCTCGGAGAAATCTCTGGCTCTGCTGAAGACGGTGATCATTGTTTTGAGCGTGTTCATCATCTGCTGGTCTCCGTTGTTCATCCTTCTCTTGCTGGATGTGAGATGCGAAGTCAGGTCTTGTCCGATCCTGCTCAAAACCGAATACTTCATCGTATTGGCAGTTCTCAACTCGGCAACCAATCCAATCATCTACACCCTCACCAACAAGGAGATGCGGAGGGCCTTCATCAAGATCATGTGGTGCTGCAAGTGCCCCACCACAGACACTGGCGCCAAATTCAAGAGACCGATCATTGGAGGGATAGAGTTCAGCCGAAGTCGGTCAGACAATTCCTCTCATCCCCAGAAGGATGAGGGCGACTCTCCAGAAACTATTGTGTCTTCGGGTAACGTCACCTCATCGTCCTAGGTTTTCTTTTGCTGCAAAAAAGAGATGGCGGATCCTTTGAGGGCTGACACATGCGGGGAACAGCTCTGCTCACTTGTTTCCAGCCAGAAGGAGGACACCCAGGGGAGAAAAGATTGGTCTGAAGTGGGGACATGTCACCCTCCTAGGGGCAGTTGATGGTATAAACTGGATTATGGTATATGAAAAAACAATGTCCTCCCTGGAAGCTTGTGAGTTGGCTTTGCAGCTAATGGGAACATGAATACCCTGTCTAACGCTGAGAAACTGAACCTTTAGTAGTCCAGCATCTGTTGTATGAGTGTGTGATGAGAGACGAGGAAAAATACCTTCAAGCATTCTTTGCCTCCTATGACAAATGTGAACCCCTGAAACAAAGATCTTACCTTCCTTAAATGACAATCCTCCCCATTTACTATATGCGAATGTTTGGGTAAATAGAGGAGAGCACTTGAGGGTATTTGCCTCCAAGAACTGTCAAGATTGCGAAAGATACCTTGGTGCTTAACCTTCGATTGAGAGTTGGAATTGGATGCAGAAGACCTCAATGGGTTAGTCTAAGGAGCATAACCTGACACGGTTCCCTTTTGTTAAATCTCCCCGAACTAGCCAAGAAGCACCCCCTGTTAGGTTTGCATTTGGGTTGCCGTAATGCAAAAACGATTTGAAGGCACGCAACAACCGCATACTTGAGTTAGGTTGGAGTGGTTAAAAATGTAATAGAAATGTCCTCTGAATCTTGAAACATCATTGATTGGGAAAATGTGCTACTCCGAATAACAAGATGCGTTTGCTATTAATAATTTCTGCAGCACCGTCAGTTTGCTTAGTCTCACTGTAATCTTATGATATATTTTAGGCTGAGATGCAGGCCCGGATTAACACTTTTTTGCGCCCTAGGCCACAGTTTGGAATTACGCCCCCTTTAAACCAACCTCCTGCCACCTCCAAGGGTGAGGGGGTGGAGCCAGGCCACTCCATGCCCGGCCCCCCCTCCCGGCTTCAGCTGTCCCACAGCTTCTCCAGCCTCTTGAGGGAGCACTGCCAAGCCAGTATTGTGCTTGCTATGCACTGCTGGCTCGGCAGTGCTCCCTCAAGGCTACAGAAGCTGTGGGACAGCTGAAGCTGTGGGGAGGGGGCGGAGCCACACCACGCCATGCCCCGCCCCCTCCTCCCAGCTTCAGCTGTCCCACAGCTTCTACAGCCTCTTGAGGGAGCACTGCCAAGCCAGCATTGTGATTGCTATGCACCGCTGGCTCGGCAGTGCTCCCTCAAGGCTGCAGAAGCTGTAGGACAGCTGAAGCTGCGGGGAGGGGGCGGAGCCACGCCACGCCATGCCCCGCCCCCTCCTCCCAGCTTCAGCTGTCCCACAGCTTCTACAGCCTCTTGAGGGAGCACTGCTAAGCCAGCATTGCGCTTGCTATGCCACCGCTGTCCCGGCAGTGCTCCCTCAAGGCTGCAGAAACTGCAGGACAGCTGAAGCTGTGGGGAGGGGGCGGAGCCAGGTCAGGCCATGCCCCGCCCCCTCCTCCCGGCTTCAGCTGTCCCACAGCTTCTCCAGTCTCGTGAGGTGTGCAGCGCTGCGTGGATGTGGGCCGCGCAGCTATCGCTCTGCAGCCTCTGGGAGTCTTAGCGTGGCCTGACTCCTGAGGAGGGAGGAGCCAAGGAGGAGTGCAGCAAGGGGGGGGTGCGGGGCGGGCGTGGAAGGCGCTCCGAGTCTGTGCGCAGGCACAGAAGTGCCCAAAGATCGACTTTTTTAAAAAAATGGGGAGGGTCCAGATCTGGCGCCCCCCTCTTTGCTACGCCCCTAGGCCATGGCCTAGTGTGGCCTTATGGGTGATCCGGGCCTGCTGAGATGACGCTCAGATATTTGGAATTTTTAATGGGAGGAACCAACGCGGGAGATGGGTCCTCCAGGCCGAAGTCCATAGTTTTTTTTTATTGTATTGCACCACACTCCAGCGCATTTGATAAGCCAGAATATGTGTAATTTTGAGAAGGTGTTTATAGTTTTTTCATTGTCCACTGAACGTATTTTTTGTGTCAATTGAATGTAATTTGTTATGGCATCATTCGCTATAGTGTGTGTACATATATATTTTTCCTAACCCGATATTCATCGGGTTAAATGTGTACTGCGTTTGGAGATATTATCAAGCACCAAGAACGATACTCTTTATCCTTCTCCATCCTATAATCCCATTTCTCATCCCAACCTGCATGGTGGGATCCAGTTTAAATTAGGTTGCGGAAAGGTTTTGTTTTTGTCTTTTTTTTCTGGTAAGGGCCATTAAATTTTTCGAGATTGTTACGTTTGTGACAGTTGTGTAGCAGAGGTGAGTTGCCATAGAAAGGATAGAGGATTTAGGAAAAACGGTCTCTTTAGAATTGCGATATGGCAGCATTCCCTCCTGCTCTATACCTTTCTGGAGAATTTGGGAATTGCAATGCAAAAGAACTAACTCCCCAAATGTATGTTCCTGAAGTCACCTCTGATATACAACTTCTACCCACAGAAGACTTCTTTTTCTTTGAGAAGAGGCCATCACTCATTTTCACACTGAGAAGTTTCCAGAGTTAAGGACTAGAAAAGGGCAATAGTGCCTCTCATTGGTGTGCCCCTCCTCAGCCGACCCCTAGTAACTTAGAGCATAATTGTGGCAATAACATGCCGAGCTGTTGAAATCGGATTAATGTACAAATGTTGGTTGAATTTATACTTTTTTTATAAGACTGACCTTTTAGTATTATTTCCAGTGCAATTTTTTTTTAAAAAAAGAAATAGTATTTAAAATGTTTCTGACTTTGTACTATTTGCACATAGTGACCTCTAAATATTAATAAACTGGGGGTTTTGTACAAATTTTGCTATGATGATTTCTTCATTCTAAAAATTATTTTGTTAACAGTTTAAAGACTACATAGATGATTCAGTAAATGCATTTGCAATATTCCTTGCAGGTTGTTAAAATTCACCTTCGTTTCTGTGGAGGATGTGTTACATGACCCCTTATGGCAGTGTTCCCCAACCTGGGGGTCGGGACCCCTGGGGGGGTCGTGAGAGAGTGTCAGAGGGGTCGCCAAGCACCACCAGAAAACAAAGTATTTTCAGTTGGTCATGGGGGTTCTGTGTGGGAAGTTTGGCCCAATTCTATTGTTGGTAGGGTTCAGAATGGTCTTTGATTGTAGGTGTACTATAAATCCCACAATTACAACTCCCAAACTCAAGGTCAATGTGCACCAAACCCTTCCAGTATTTTCTGTTGGTCATGGGAGTTTTGTGTGCCAAGATTGGTTCAATTCCATCATTGGTGAAGTACAGAATGCTCTTTGATTGTAGGTGAACTATAAATCCCAGCAACTACAACTCCCAAATGAAAAAATCAATCCCTACCACCAACTCCACTAGTATTCAAATTTGGGCATATTGGGTGGGTGTTTGTGGCAAATTTAGTCCAGTGAATGAAAATACATCCTGCATATCAGATATTTACATTATGATTCATGACAGTAGCAAAATTACAGATATGACGTACCAATGAAAATAATGTTATGGTTGGGGGTCACCACAACATGAGGAACTGTAGTAAGGGGTCGCGGCATTAGGAAGGTTGAGAACCACTGCCTTATGGATACCTGAAAAGGTGGATAACAGCGAACCCTTCATTTTGGCCATAATTGGGTGGGAGGTATACCATAGAACAGTGGTTCTCAACCTGTGGGTCCCCAGATATTTTGGTCTACAATTCCCATAAATCCCAGTCAGTTTACTAAATGTTAGGATTTCTGGGAGTTGAAGACCAAAACATCTGGGGACCCACAGGTTAAGAACCACTGCCATAGAATCGCATTGGAGGATCGAGAGAGGCCCACAAACACTTCCGGGTGGAATATTTTTTTGTGGAGTGTGAGTGAAACCATGGGAATCAAATCTGTGGATTACGAGATCAGACTATATTCTGTATTTCATAAATGAAACAAAGCTATGTGTAACAATCAAGACTTGTAACACAGGGATAAAAAAGCCTAGCAAGAACAGTTAACATTTGGTTCTTCTTGGCTTTTCTTCACGAACGAAGATTCAGGAAGGACTCATCCCACGCTTTCTGCAAGCACGCTGATGACTAACAGTGCTTTTTCGGAGGTTGGATGTGTCCTTCGAGCCTGTGCAATGGATTTTTCTAGTGGAGCGCAGCATGCACAGAACTGGCCTCACCTTTTAAATCAAAGGTTCGTCTGCCGGGGCCTAACAAGCTTGGACGGTGGCAGCGAGGTCCTCAGGTCGTAGGTTTGATTAGAGTTGCCTTCTCTTAGATCAGTGCTGTCCAACTTCTACGGGCCCAAGGGCTGGAATTCCGGTGACTGAGCACCTGGCGGGCCGAAGCGGGGGGCGGGGCCGATCGCGGGGGCAGGGCCGATCGTGGGGGCAGGGCCGATTGCGGGGACGGGGCCGATCGCGGGGGGCGATTTCGTCGCTTCTGCCGCCCGGAGTGAGGGCGGAGCAAAGAGGGGCTCCCCTTTGCGCCTCCCTCCCTTCTACAGCGTCAAACCAGGCAAGAGGAATGCCGATTTTGCCGTCCCTCTTGCCCGGTTTGACGCTGTAGAGAAGGAAGGGAGAAGCAAAGAGGGGCTCCCCTTTGCGCCTTTCTTCTACAGCGTCAAACTGGGCAAGAGGAACGGCGATTTCGCTGTTTCTGTTGCCCGGAGTGATGCTGTAAAAGGGAGGGAGGAGCAAAGGGGATCCCCCCTTTGCTCCGCCCTCCCTCCTACAGCGTCACTCCGGGGGCGCGCATGCGCACTCCGCGCACTTTTTTTGGAATTTTTTCCGGATTTTTTTTAATTGCTGGAGAGTTGGGGGGCCGGGTCCAAGGGGCTGGCGGGCCGTGTACAGCCCGCGGGCCGCCTGCTGGACAGGCCTGTCTTAGATGGTTGACCTTACAGGATTAGACGAGCACCATCTGCCCCCCACCCCCCGTTTGAATGTAGAGTTTTCCTTCTCTTAGGATGGTTGCCAAAAGGCTAGAGAGCTCATCCTGCCCATTGACGCTCTTTTTCAGACCCTTCAGTTGTGACCTGTCTGGCATGGGAGGCCCTACCGGTGACTATTGTGCCACCGCCAGCATAGCTCACAACTTCATTAGGGTGCGCAAGCCTCTCCCCCACAACAAGGGGGCGCCACTGGAGAGGGACATTTGGTTACTCATTCAATAAATCACTATTCAAACAAGAAGATGAAACATTGGTAGTGATTCCCAAACTCTGGTCTTCCAGTTGTTTTGGACCTAGGCTCCCAGAACCTCTGACCACTGGCCAAAATAGCCAAGGCTGCTGGAAGTCCAAAATATGCAGATGTCCAGAATTTGGGGATCACTGCATTAGAGTAACTAGATTATGACTCAAATAAGGGATCAGTGACTAGAGATTTAACATCAAACTGAACATAGTGTTGGAAGATGTGAGTCTTCATAACTCTTCCAACAACATTACATGGGGGAAAAGGGAGGAGGCAAAGACCTTTTGGGGGCCTTTTCACACTACATAATTATAGTGTTATGATTCCGTGTTAACTGCTACAGCTGCACTCTATGGCATTCTTGAGTTATATGAAGCAAGGAGTATTAGAGCTTCCAGCAGAGAAATAAAATGGAGTCGCAGGCTGACTTTCCGGAAGAATGCTGCCAAAGCCACCAGAGGATTTGTAAAACTACAAATCCTAGGATTCTTTATGATGGAACCGTGGGAATTAATGTGGAATTAAAGTGCTTTAATTGTATCACGTGAAAGATCCTAGGCTACTTATTAAAAACAAAAATGTGTTTGGAAATGAGAAATGGTAGTATAGTGGCCTGAACATTGAACTACTTCTCCGGAGGTCAGGCTTTGGATCCCTGCTTGATCATGGAAACTCATTGGGTCACATTTCCCCAGCCCCAGAGGAAGGCAACCCGCTGTGAACAAATCCTGTGAAGAAAACTCTGTGAGGGATTCACTTTATAGAGTCATCGTAAGCCAGAAAGCACTGGAAGGCACACCATAATTCTTAAAAATATCTATTCATTATCAGGCCCAGATTACCTATAAGGCCACCCTAGGCCATGGCCTAGGGTGGCACCTTTGGGGGGGGCAGCAGGTCCGGACCCCCCCAAAAAGTTTTTTAAAAATTCAAAAACAATTTCAATTTTTTTCCATTTAAAAATAATAATAAAAGGGCGCATGCGCGCGGTGGCATAAGCGCCGTCCATGGCCGCCCCCCTCCTTTGGTCTGCTCCCCTCGGCTCTGCCCCGCCCTCGGCTCCGCCCCACCCCTGGCTCCGCCCCCGCCTCCTCGCCAGCGCGAGAAGGAAGGAAAGCCCTACCCCCGGAGCCGATGCGGGGCCTCCCCATGGCTCCTCCCTCCCTCTTAAAGCCGCAATTTTGGCCGCTTCTCAGGCTGGCATAGTGGCTTTAGGAGGGAGGGAGGAGCCAACGAGGAGGTGGGGTGGGGCGGGGGCGATTCGGAGCTGGGGGCGGGGCTGGGGAGGAGCGGGGAGGAGCCAGGAGCAGGGCGGGGGCCAAAAGGGCCTGATCCAGGCCTGCTCATGATTGATCAGGGTGATACCTGCCAAACAAATGGATCCACCATTCTTAAAGTACGGAGCAGATGGTACAAAAAGACAATCTACATGGGCAACGGCATTATGTGCTAGGTCTTTATCTGGATGTACGATTCGAAGCAGGTAAGGGATAGTGTGGTTAGATGTTCTTCTGCGGAAACAACTTTGTATAGAGAAGACTGGCAAATGTGGAAATCAAAGACCCCATAACCGCAGAACCCATATCTGTGGTTTCACTTATTCATGGCTGGGAGGTGGGGAATGATTCATTCTGGGGAAACATGATTGTGTGGTTCTGCTGCATGGGTATATCAACAGAAAGACGTCATAAGGAAATAAGAGAGGAGTCAGAATACCCCACTGACATCTTCTAGCATGGACTTGTGCTCGATTCAGAAAGATGTCAGCTGACATGTTTGCCCATAGCTAGAGCAGTAGGAGTCATGTGTGTCAACCATCTATGCTTCTTGCAAAGTGTTCTATAGCTCAAAGTGGTGGTCTGTGGATTTGGATTCATCCATGAACCATCTGCTGCTGGTCCATGGCAGTTTCCCAGGAAATAAGGAAACAGTTGTAGTCAATGGGCATAAATATTTTACAGTCTCTTGCACATTAGAGAAAAATTCTGGTCCCCCAGATTAGATAACCTGAAACGCACTGATATAGTTAATAGGCCTGTTTGATCCATGGTTCTAAATGCTTCAAAAGTACTTACAAAACAAAAGTTCTGGTGGTGAAACCTAGGTGGCGCTGGTGCTTTGCTTCTACAGTGTTGCTAAAGTTCTGGTGGTGAACATTTCAGAACTCTAACAAAACTTTCAAAATTTCGTTATAAATGGCAGTTCCTAATTGGTTCTGTCTTTAAAATCTCCAATAATGAAATAATAATGAAATTTCGATAGAGGTCTGAAATGTTCATCCCCAGAACTTTTGTTTTGTAAGTACTTTTGAAGCACTTAGAACCATGGATCAACAGGCCTAATAGTTAACATCCTGGCTTTCCAGATTTCCTTTTCTTAAATTTAGTAGAATTCATCAGGAATTTGTCACGGGCCGGTGTACCTAAGGGACTGCCTCTCCCCATATAGTCCTTCAAGACCACTGAGATCTGAGTCCTTGAACCTTCTGGCGGTACTGAGCCACACAACCCTCCACCTGACCTCAACGCGGAGGAGAGCCTTTAGCGCCATCGCCCCAGTATTGTGGAACGCTCTCCCTCCCACAATCCGTCCGTTGCCCAATCTACTAGCCTTTCGTAAGTCTTGTAAAACCTTCCTGTTTATACGGGCATTTGGTCAGGAATAATTCTGGGCTCCACCTCAAAGCCGTAGGCCATTGCATTATGTAGCGTGTGTGCGGTACCATACGGTTGTAATTATGGATGCCAGCCCCTGTCATCCTCATTGCGTTTTTAATGTGTCTTATTGTGTTTACTGTGCTTTTATCGTGTTTTTACTGTTGTCTCCTGACGGGAGAGGCGACCAATGAGTCGAAATAATTTTATTTATTTATTTATTTATTAATCAGACTGCTAGGCCGCCACTCCCGGGTGGCTCGGGGCGGCTCACAACAAGTCAAAGTACAACAAAACACAGTTAAAAACACATTACACACTCTAAAATCATGGGTTAAAAAACACAGCATGGGTTAAAAATACAACATACGCAGCAAATCAACAAGCAGGCTGAGACGCTGATGGCGTCTTATGGGCCGAAGGCTTGCTGAAGAAGAAATGTCTTACATGACCACCTAAAAGACAGGAGGTCTTGTAGGGCTCATGTCTCAGCCGGGAGAGCGTTCCACAACTTTGGAGCAATCACCGAGAACGCTCTCCTACGGGTTGCGGTCAGCCTGAGTGTCTTAGCAGAGGGAATTGTCAGCAGGTTGGTGTTTTCTGACCATAGTGATCTTGTAGGGCAATATGGGGTAAGCCGGTCCCTCAGGTACATTGGCCCCAGGCCGTGTAATAAATAAATAAATAAATAAATAAATAAATAAATAAATAAATACAGGTCGTTTCATTGAAAGCATGAAATTATCTTTTGCTTCCCTGCAGAATGAAAAAGTTGCCATGTGGATCGATGCCCGCTTAATATGGACCATGGCCAGCCTTGCCATTAGGCAGAGCGAGGAGTTGGCTCCTGTATGTGGAAGGAAAGGGTGGTGATTTTTTCCTGTTTGACTCAGGCCACAGAATAGGTTGGGTTGCGCCTTCGTAGAAGTAAACTCACTGAACTTAAGAGGATTGACGTCTGAGGAGATGGGTAGAATTACGTTGCTACTTTAAATATAGCTTGGCCATCGTATTTTGTTTTATTCTCATCTTTTACAAGACACTTCTGTGCACTTTACATGTATCAAGATGTTTTTGGTCCAAAACAGATTTTCAGCTGAACTTCATTTATTACAAACACATCATTTTTCATAACTCAGATTTCTCCAAGTGCTTTGTTCTATGCATCTCCTATACATTAGCTCTTCCTTCCCCCGCCTCCCTCCCTCCACACTCAAATCCTTAGGTAATGCTCTGGAATTTTACTAAAACTTAACAGGATGCAGTTGGCTTGCAGAGATAACCCTCACCTTCTTAGGCTGTGTGTCATTACTCAGTAACGCTTATGGTGGGAAACTCTGCTGCCTGACGGAGAGAGGTTTCTCAGGTCGCAACCTTTTACTTCCTGAAGGAAATTCCAAAAATGCCCTGAAGACAAAAACTGGAAACAGACTGGGATTTCTCTCCATCTGTCTGCCTGTAGGGAAGGAATGATTTCATCTGTGATCACTTCCTTTCCTTTTAGACAGTGTCCTAAACTCCGAGGTGGGAAGCATCAGGTCTGTATTTGTAAAGTAATAAAAGTATTTTGTAGCATAGGCCAGTGTTTTTCAACCTTTTTTGAGCCACGGCACATTTTTTACATTTACAAAATCCTGGGGCACACCACCAACCAAAATGACACAAAATGACACTCTAACACAGTAATACATCTAGTTAATATGTTATTAAATATATTTATACACTCAGTGTGAAACCTGGGCCTATTTCGATGAACACAACATAGATATCCTGGCAGGAATGGCAGAAAGACACAAACTTCCCACACAGAGCTCCCATAACCAAGAGAAAATACTATAAGAGTTTGGTGGGCATTGACCTTGAGTTTTGGAGTTGTAGTTCACTTATATCCAGAGAGCACTGTGGACTCAAACAATGTTGGATCAGGACCACTCTTGCCATGAATACTCAGTATGCCCAAATGTGAACACAGATGGAGTTTGGGGGAAATAGACCTTGACATTTGGGAGTTACAGTTTCTGGGATTTATAGTTAACACGCAATCAAAGAGCATCCTGAACCTGTTTCGATGAACACAACATAGATATTCTGGCAGGAATGGCAGAAAGACACACACGAAGGTCTTGCTCAACAGCTGGGAGTTATAGCTCCCCCGCAATCAAAGAGCATTCTGAACTCCACCAATGATGGAATGGAATCAAACTTCCCTCACAGAACTCCCATAACCAAGGGAAATACTATAAGAGTTTGGTGGGCATTGACCTTGAGTTTTGGAGTTGTAGTTCACCTATATCCAGAGAGCACTGTGGAGGGGGGGGGGGGGAGGGAGACGTGAGGCGAGTTGGTGCAGTAGCGCCCGCACGGGTCACATCTTCCTCCCTTCCCCCTCCCGCAGAAGCGGCAGCGTGAGCAAAGCAAGCAGAGTGAGGCTGGGAAGAAGGGAGCCCGAGTGGAGAAGAAAAAGTGTTTGGCAGGAGGGGGAAGAAAGGGTATTGGAGGTTCCAATTTCCCATGACACACCTGATGATCGCTCACGGCACACTGGTTGGGAAACACTGGCATAGGCATATATGGATTGCACTATTGCTTTTTTCTATTTCTTTGTTTTCTCTCCTGCTGAAAAGGTGAGAGGTAAATGTGTCAGACAGAATAAGAGATTTAAAAAGAGAGAGGGAGGGAAGGAGGGGTAGATAATTAGAGGGAAAGCTGTACAATTTCCTTGTTTACAAACGGCTATATCAGTGGTTCCCACCCTTTTTTTGACCAGGGACCACTTTGACCAGGGATCACTCTCCAACATCAGTACCAAAAGGGTTACGAATTAGGGGTTTTTTGGTCAACTTTAGATTTGATTTGATTATTTGGTGTGCCGATTCAGAAAACTGCATTGGATAGACCACATCAGCTCTAGTTTCTGATACAGAACATATGCCATCCAGTAGTCACCATCTGCTCACCCACAGAAAACCATATTTAATAATCCAGAGCTGATGTGGTAGTAGTAATATTTCGTAGATAGTCAGCCTCTCCCCTCCCAACATCCCTGTTGCGTCGGCACTATCAGAGGGTTTTGTGAGACCAGTCACTCTTGTTGCCCTGTGGTTTTGAGGCAATGGTGTAGTAATGGTGAGGTCGCCGTCCATATTTTCATTCTTGGGGACAACTGGTTGTCCACGGACTACAGGCTGGGGACCACTGGGCTATAGTGACGAAAGAAACAAAACATGAACTTTATTGCATGATAAATATACATGACTAGAATTCAAAGGTAGAGACACTGGGAATTAGGACTATCACCAGGCCCGGATTACCCATAAGGCCAACCTAGGCCATGGCCTGGGGGGCGCAAGCTGAGGGGGGGTGCAGTTCACGGATCAAAAAAAATATGTTGAAACAAAAACGCAATGCGCTGCCTGTGCACATGGAAATGACTCTCTCTCGGGGGAGGGCGGGGGAGAGCGCTGCGAAGGGGCAGGGGAGGAAGAAATAGCGCCCCCCTTGCCCTCGCCCCCGCCCCCACCCCCTTGTCAAGGAAGAAGGCGCGAGGAGGTGGAGGGAAGCGCGGCACCCAGGAACATGGCGGAGGAGGCAGAGGCGCTCGTGCCCTCCTTCCTTGACAAGGGGGTGGGGGCAGGGGCGAGGGTGAGGGGGGGTGCTATTTCCTCCTTCCCTGTCCCCTCGCAGCCCTCCCCTGCCCCCTCGCAGTGCTGCCGGGCATGCGCAGCACCCCAGGAACATGGTGGAGCCGGAGGAAGCAGAGGCGGCTTGAATCCCAGTGCAGTTGCTGCCCCACAGCAGCCTTCACGCCAAGAGGTGAACGCAGGGCTCGGCGCCTGCGGGGAAAAAGGAGAAGCAGGGATGGAATTAGGCCAGGATTCTCCTTGCTCCTTTTTCCTTTTTGGGGGCAAAGTGGAAAGAAGAAAAAGAGGGAAGGAAGGAGGCTGTTCCTCCCTCTGTCTCTCTCTCTCTCTCTCTCTCTCAGTGCCTCCGTTCCTTCCCCCTTCTGCCTTGTCCTGCTTGCCCCTCTCCACTCCTCCCCTTGGCTCAAGGATCCTGGGAGTCTGAGTGATGTGGGGGGGGGGGTGCGGTAGAGGTTAGCTTGGGGGCGTAATTCCAAAGTGTGGCCAGGGTGCAAAAAGGTGTTCATCCGGGCCTGAATATCACTTTGTATCTTAAACACAAAGCTCTGGAAATTGTTATTGTTTTTTCTTTAATGTATACACATGTTTACTGTACACACCTGTAATTATTTAGGATAGCTTTTTAAAGGGTTCTTCAGCTCAAGACAACATACAATTTAAATACTGTGTTTTAAAATAATATCGGGTTAAACTGCTAAGCTGCAGAACTTGCTGAACTGAAGGTCAGCGGTTCGAATCCGTGGGATGAGGTGAGATCAAAAGATACCGCTTCGGTAGGAAGGTAACAGTGCTTCATGCAGTCATGCCAGCTACATGACGTTGGAGGTATCTACAGACAACGCCAGCTCTTCGGCTTGGAAATGAAGATGAGCACCACCACACAGAGTCAGATTCAACTAGACTTAATGCCAAGGGGAAACCTTTACTTTTAGTATAAGACAATTAAGATTGGGGATAACCTCCTGACATGAAAAAAAAATCCCTCTAAACAAAATGGAATCAATTCTATTTTTAAACAATTCTTAAAAATATATATTTAATGATCAACCTAAAATTAAGTAAAGATGGAACCAGCGTAGCCTGCAGATGGAATTCCAATATTAAGGTGCTAATCACAGAAATACTCCTGTTGTGTTATTTAAAAAAAATGTTTAGATGTATAGTGGGTCCTTGGTTTTTCTTAGTTCCCCCACAGAGACCCCCAAGTACCATTATAAATGGTGTCTTTAAAGATGGCAAAATCAGTGTAGTTTTTTAAATAGAATTTTGGGGAGAAATGTTATCAATCAATGGATGGTTGAATCCATGAATACAGAGTGCTGAGTGTACTTACAAATAAACTCACAGATAGAGATGCTTCAGGCATTATATAACTACATGGAATATTGTTTCAAGCAAAAGCTCTCACACTATGAAAACAGAAATAAATACAGGCGCAAACACATGCAGTTAAATCAAATTGGGAGCCGCAGTGAAGCCATTAAAAGCTTCATTGAACAAAATAATTTTAGTGCCTATCCAAAACACATGAGGGGTATGTGCCCGAGGTAGGAGATTTCATAATTGGGATGCTACTAAAGAAAAAGACCACTGCCTGTGCATCTTTAGATGCAGGAACATATATAATGAGTGCTTCAGAAATGACACAGATTCATACAGGAGGTGGTCATCTTTCTCTTGCTAATGAGATTGAGAGATGCTTCTTCTACCACAAGCATCTCTCTCCTACTGACTTCTTGCCTGCTTCCTTTCCCGATTAGGAAGGAGGCAAACAGCATAACTCGTTCCCCAGTTGCCACAAGTAGCCTTTTCTTGGCTGATAATTCTGTTGTATCTCTGCCTGTAATAGGAATTGCGTGTGCAAGGGTGATACACCTCCCGCCATGATAAAGAATGCAAAGACAAGTGGTTGGATGAAAATGGACACAACTCATTTATTGAAAACAGGAACAAGGATTGGCGGCCATGCATGGGCCCTGGGTCAGGAGTCGGACAGCCCACGCATGTCCTAAGGCCCTTGCAGGCCTGGGTGCCACCGGCCCAATACCGGTCCATGGAAACTCTGCACCCCAGGGAGCCAGGGCGTTATCCCCCCTACCAACCAAGGGGGCAATAATGCAGCAACAAAAGCTGCACAAATATAATGACGCAGCAACAAAAGCTGCACAAAAAACATCTATCGTGGCCAAGGTGGCCGCCACGAAGAACCGTCCAGCGGAACTGTTCCGAGTCGTTAGGGGTCTTTTAAACCCGCCACAGTGCGAGATCCCTGATGGCTCGGCAGTACGCTGTGAAGAATTTGCCAAGGCCTTCGCGGAAAAGTGGCGCTGATCCGTTCCGATACCACTTTAACGGCAGTCTCTGAGGATGTGACACGAGCATCTGCTTGTCAGGTTTTAATGGATTCGTTTCAATTGGTTCAGCTCGAGGATGTGGACAAGATCCTTGGAGAGGCGAGGCCCACCACATGCATCCTAGACCCCTGCCCATCCTGGCTGATAAAGGAAGCCAGAGGGGGTTTGGCAGAGTGGGTGAAGGTGGTGGTTAATGCCTCCTTACAGGAGGGCAAAATTCCAGCCAGCTTAAAGCAAGCTGTTATAAAACCGCTGTTGAAGAAACCATCACTGGACCCCACTCAATTAGTGAACTATTGGCCAGTTTCCAATCTCCCCTTTTTGGGCAAAGTCATGGAACGTGTGGTGGCTTCGCAACTCCAGGGGTTCTTGGCAGACACTGATTATCTGGATCCAGCGCAGTCTGGCTTTAGGCCGCGACATGGTACTGAAACAGCCTTGGTCGCCTTGGTAGATGATCTACGCCGGGAACTCGACAGGGGGAGTGTGTCCCTGTTGGTTCTGCTGGACCTCTCAGCGGCTTTCGATACCGTTGACCACGGTATCCTTCTGGGTCGCCTTGCAGAAATGGGACTTGGGGGTACTGCCTTGCAGTGGCTCCAATCCTTCCTGGAAGGTCGTACCCAGAAGGTGTCATTGGGTGACACCTGTTCGGCTCCACAACCGTTGTTGTGTGGAGTCCCTCAGGGCTCAATACTGTCCCCGATGTTATTTAACATCTACATGAAACCGCTGGGAGAGATCATTCGGAGTTTCGGAGTAAGGTGTTATCTGTACGCAGATGACGTCCAGATCTGTCACTCCTCCCACCTGTCACCAAGGAGGCTGTCCAGACTTTGAACCGGTGCTTGGCTGCTGTGTCGGACTGGATGAGGGCTAGCAAATTGAAACTTAATCCAGACAAGACAGAGGTCCTCCTGGTCAGTCGAAAGGCCGAACAGGGCATAAGGTTACAGCCTGTGTTGGATGGGGTTACACTCCCTTTGAAGACGCAGGTTCGCAGCTTGGGAGTGATCGGGGGGCTGCTCTCGCTCCCGCCAACCTCTCAAATGCGGTTGGCGGGGACGAGAGGGAGGGCCTTCTCGGTAGTGGCCCCCCGTCTGTGGAACGCACTCCCTATTGATATTCGATCAGCTTCATCCCTCCTAACATTCAGAAAAAGAGTGAAATCCTGGCTTTAGGACCAAGCGTTTGCACCCTAGCACAACACGGCACTTTAGACTGGTCAATTGGCAAATTGGTGGTTAAGATCTAAGACTTTGGATGGAACATTGTTTTAATGGTGATGAATGTATATGATGTTTTTAATATTAACTGTATTTTAATGTATTGAATTCTAGGTGTATTTTAATGTATTTTAATTTTAACTGTGTTTTACTATGTATTGTGTGGCATCGAATTGTTGCCGTCTGTTAGGCCGCACTGAGTCCCCCCTCGGGGGTTGAGAAGTAGTGGGGTATAAACACTGGAAATAATAATAAATAAATAAATAATAAGCCAGCCCGATCCAGGGCCCATGCGACATGCCACGCCAGACACAGAGTTGTGACAAAGAGCAATAACACAAACCGTGACAAAAGCCACCATGAGAAAGAATATATAAACAAAGTGGAACAACCCAACATGCAATAAAAGAAGTAGGGAGGGTGGGAGGAAAAACCGTCCCTGGCCCCCTCGTGCTCACAGACGTCCCGGGCAGCCTTAAATGCGCAGCCTGGGCGGAAGTGAGGGCTGGCCGGCTGACGTCAGGGAGCAGGGCGGGGCCAGCACTGCCATTGGACAATCGGTGTGGGTGGCGGGAAACTTTCCCGCCACCCCCAAGGGCTTCTGGGAAGAAGAAGCCTCCTCCCGTCTAACAAGATGGCAGCGAAGACAGCCACCGCCCCGCAAACTGCCCAGCTGGTGAATCGGCCAAGCCCATTATCCTACTACAGGCAGGAAGATGGCAGGATTGTCCACCCCAAGTAGAAGTGATCTAGGAAGCCTGCTCTGTTGATTGGACATGCTAGACTCTCAGGTAGGGGCACAGATGAGATGGTTTCACTTGGTTTTCAGACAGGCCATTTGGTGTCACTTTAGACCATCATCTGACTCATATGCAAAGTTTTAAAAATCAAATCTGTCCAAACACTCCATGTTGGTGACAGACATTTTTCGATGTGCATCATTTTGCTACACAGTGATTCATATTTACTAGCAAGAGATACGGATCCATACACAAACTGTAATGATGACATGTATGGAGACACAACATATCTCATGAAATCTTGCATTTGTATTTTTAAAAATATATAATTTACTGCTTATTTGACAAAGACTCAGAAGTTTTTCCTTATGTTCGTCTGCCACACCTACACACTGCAGCCGACCTATTCATGTGTTACAACTCTCAGTTTGGAAAGCTCTGCTCTAGTCTTCAGAGGTGTAGTGTTATGGGGTAAAATGTACAGTCATCTATCTAGTTATTTTAAGAGAAGCAAGACTATCTTGTGTGTTAAACCAAGGCTCATACTTATGATTGCTGTTAGTGATACAATTTTGCTCAGTTCCCATTTCTAATTCCTTGGATATTACTCTGTAGGAAAATATAGTTTTTATAAGACTATGTAGCTGAGGTCTATTTTGCAGAATTATTTGAAAAGATTGCAAAAAGAAACAGAATGACTTCAGTGAAGGAGGAGGGAAACAACCAAACAGGTTGAAAGATGGAATTAAGTTATTAGGACAGGAAGTGTGGCACACGGGCAAAGTGAAGCTTATTATTATTATTATTATTCATATCATATGGCATTACTTCGTGAACGAAGATTCTTAGGAAGGACTCATCCCACGCTTTCTACAAGCGCGTTGTTGGATGTGTCCTTCGAGCCTGTGCAATGGATTTTTCTGGTAGAGCGCGGCATGCACAGAACTGGCCTCACCCTTTAAACCAAAGGTTCGTCTGCCGGGGCCTAGCAAGCTTGGACGGTGGCAGCGAGGTCCTCAGGTTGTAGGTTTGGTTTGAGTTTCCTTCTCTAGATGTTTAACTTTACAGGGTTAGATGACCACCATCTGCCCGGGTTTGAATTTAGAGTTTTCCTTCTCTTAGGATGGTTGCCAAAAGACAATAGAAAGCCCATCCTGCCTGTTGACGCACTTTGTCAGACCCTTCGGTTGTGACCTGTCTGACATGGGAGGCCCTACCGGTGGCGATTATGCCACCGCCAGCATAGCTCACAACTTCATTAGGGTACGCAAGCCTCTCCCCCATGACACTAATTATTATTAGTGTTCTAAGCCAGTGTTTTTCAACCTTTTTTGAGCCGTGGCACATTTTTTACATTTACAAAATCCTGGGGCACACCACCAACCAAAATGACACAAAATTACACTCTAACACAGTAATACATATAGTTAATATGTTTTTAAATGTATTTATACACTCAGTGTGAAACCTGGGCCTGTTTCGATGAACACAACATATATATGACTTCCTCTCACATATTTATACATGGCTATCATGCCTTCTCTCAGCCTTCTCTTCTTCAGGCTAAACATGCCCAGCTCTTCAAGTCGCTCCTCATAGAGCTTGTTCTCCAGACCTTTCTGAAATTTCACCCTGAGTGAAACTTGCTTCCAGATAAACTATGGATGTCATGAAGCTGTTATAAACAGTTCCCCGGGGGGGGGGGCAACTCTAGAAAAATCCAGTAAAATAGTTTTAAAAACAACATTTCCAAGTGGAGAGGCTCAATTTGTTTCTTGGAAACCTGTGAGGGGGCTGCTAGGAGGGGGGAGAGTGCCAATTTCCCACGGCACACCTGATGATCGCTCACGGCACACTAGTGTGCCAGAGCACACTGGTTGGGAAACACTGTTCTAAGCTATTGCATCTGCATATGGTTTGCCAATTGCACAAGGCAAATGAAAGTAAGTAAGGAAGAAAGGATACATAGTAGAATAAGAATAGAGGAAAAGAAGGGTGAGCTGTACCCAGGGCATAGCATGAGAAGTAAAGCTCTTCTTATTTAATTATTTGATTTATTTATTATTATGCACAAGTTTTAATATTACAGGATAAATATCTCATCACATCTAAGAGTGTGCCATGAAGATCCCTTGCTGAAGCTAAATAGCGTTGTCTCTGATTATAGGTGGAAAAATATGTGGGGAACTCCAGTCATCTCCAGGAAGTGGAAACTTCAGAGGAGCAGGAGATACATGCCAGTTTTGTTATCCTTGCCCTTCTTCCATGGCAAAAGGATGAAGAAAAATAGTTTTCTTTATTGAAACTGAAAGGTACTTTCCATTAAGGCTTAGGGGGAAATCCATTTTTTCGTTGCTTAATAGTTTTTGGATCTTTGCCCTACATTAGGCCTGTATACCATGAAATCACTGGCCAACTGCAACCTTTGACATGCTATGTAGCTGTTCAAAATGGCAGTTATCTGTGGTGTTTCTCCACTTCTTTGTGGGAATAGCTGCTGTCGCCATATTAACAAAGAGAGCTGCAGTAAGAGAAGAAAATGTTCTGGATGAAAAGTAGTGATATAACACAGAAGTTTCCAATCTGTGGTCTACTAGTGGTTTGTGAGCTTGAGTCAGATGGTCCACAGAAAGGATTTGGAACAACTGATTTCTATTAACTTGTACAACAGTGTTCATTATGAAAAATAAACAGTTTCAAAGGAATTTGATTTGTAGAACGAGAAGGTTTATTAATGGTCCATCAAAGCACCCAGCAATTTTCAAATGGTCTACCAAACATACATTTTAGAATTGCTGATTTAGAATACCCTTCAACATTGCATAGATGGAAAACAGGTCAGGTATGGCTAAGCGACATTAGAAAACAACCAAGATGTCAAATTTATTAATGAGGAAGTTAAGAGAGAGTGTGGAAATTTACTTTTGCCTAAGCCTACTGGGCTCTGTTTTTTAACTCCTCCTCTCCTCTCTATAAGAGTTATCGTAATGAAGCATGTCAACTTTGAGCACAACTATGTGGTGTGTAACATGGCTTGGGGTCTGGATTGTAGAAAGAATGTCGGGTATCATATCAGTCTCCTATTGCAGTGTTTCCCAACCTTTTTTGAGCACATTTTTAACATTAAAATAATCCGGGGGCACACCACCAACCAAAATGACACAAAAGGACACTCTAACACAGTAATACATATAGTTAATTGACCTTGAGTTTTGGAGTTGTAGTTTACCTACATCTAGAGAGCACTCTGGACTCAAACAATGATGGATCTGGACCAAACTTGGCAAGCGGGCCCCTCAGGCAGTAGAGCAGGCCGAGGGCCGCCACCAAGCCCAGGCTCTGGCCCAGGGTCCCACCGCCAGCCTCAGCCGCTCCCATTGCCACGGGTAGTGGCTCACGGGTGAAAGGGGTGGCGGGGGAGAGGGAGAAGGCAGCAATTCCCTGTCCCCGGCGCCGCTCTCCGCCATGACTCCGGCCCCTCGTTCGCTGAGGCTGTGCAGAGGAGGAGGAGCATGAGTGGTGGAAGCGCTTCAGCCCCGCCTACTGAAGCCCATCCACCACTCATGCTCTTCCTCCTCCGCGTGGCCTCAGCTAGTGAGGGGCGGGAGTCATGGCAGAGAGCAGCGCCAGAGATGGGGGCTGCTCTCTGCCATGACTCCCGCCATGACTCTCACCCCTCGCTTGCTGAAGCTGCGCAGAGGAGGAGCATGAGCGGTGGACAGGCTTCAGCCCCGCCCACTGAAGCCCATCTACCGCTCATGCTTCTCCTCCTCTGTGCGGCCTCAGTGAGCGAGGGGCGGGAGTCATAGCGGAGAGCGGCGCCGGGACGGGGGCTACTCTCCGCCATGACTCCCGCCATGACTCAATCAGGCACGAGCAAGCAAGCGGGGCCCGGCCAACATCACTCTTCCCTCCTCCCTCCCTCGATTGGAGGCTGGCTGGGGGAACGACTGAAGGAGGCGGCGCCCCTGCCCCTTCTTCTTTTTCTTCGCCGCTGCCCGGCCCCTCCTCCTCTTCCCCCAAGCAGCAAAAGTTCGGCAGGAGGAGGGGGGAAAGAAGGGGGGCAGAGAGCTTTTCTTGCGGCACAGCAGGATGTCCATTACGGCACACTACTGTGCTGCGTCAAAGCAGTTGGGAAACACTGTCCTATTGTACTGAGATAATTTTCTAGGTGTTCTTACCATGTTAGGTCAAGTGGATAGCAACCACAGTGATCATGTGAGTCTTCTCCGTTGTGGCACCCCATTTGTCAAATTCCATTGTCTGGTGCCAATATGGCTTCTCTTTTCAACACACTGAGACATTTTATTTCTCCGGGCCCTTTAAAGTGTAACCTCTCTTATTTGTTCCTTGTTTATTGCTTTTCTTTTATCTATAATCCTCGATTTATATTTTGTGTTGTAACTCTTTTATTCTTAGATAATTAACCAGAAGCATGAGAGTGCAGTGCTTTGTATATAAATGTCCAAAGTTGTAAATAAATTAGTTTATCTTTGCATGGCTAAAATAAATCAGAAGTGTTTTAAAACCAACTTCAAAGAGGCAAATGCACAATTAATTTCACAATCACAAATGTTGTAGAAGTGGACCAGGAATCAGAGAAGTTCCTTAGTCTGTAGTTTCTCTGAAGTTTCTCTCATTTTCTTTTATTTTTCTTAAATGAATTTTATCTGCAGTAAAATACATGCAAACAATCTTGAAATATGGGCTGTTTGTCTGCCAGGGGTCATGTGGAAAGATCAACCCTTCCTCTGGCTTCAACATGGTCGTTATTCTAAAATAAACAATTCAAGTTCCTTTATAAGATGTTGCGACTGCTCTTGGTGGAAGCCAAAGGACACTTCTGAATGTCTATTACAGCAAGACAATGGAACACAAAAGAGATTATAAGTTCTCTAGTTTTTCCCTTGATAGAATTTCTCAGCAGCCTGCTTGCTCTCTTCTTTGGAGAGGATGAGAAAATAGGTGGGAAACCCATAGTCTTTGTTCTAAAGCTAGGAATAACCGCAAATCAGGGCCGGATCTTACATTCCTAACAGCTGGTAAATTGGCTGGGAAGAATAATAAACGAATTCTAGATGGGACTCTCCAAATAGGAAGGAGGGAGGGAAGGAGGAAGGGAGGGAGGGAGGGGGTTTCGTTCTTGGAAGCAGCAAAAGAAAAGGAGGAGGAGCCCCCCTCTCCTCGCTGCCTCTCTCTCACCCCGATCCTGAGGAGCATATGAGAGGAAAAGGAAGAGGCCTGAGGCAGTGGTGCATTTGGCTGAAGCTGGCCCTGCGAAATGCCCCATCGCAGGGGCATGCATGGCAGCAGAGCAACGGGGAAGAGAAGGAGGGGGAAGCCTGGAGAGAGAGGAGGAGAAGCGGCCCTGTGGAAGGCGGCCCACCCAGAATGCACTGCACCAAATGCGGGAAAAAGAAGATGCTAAATGAAGGCGGGAAGGAAATGAGGGGGAGAAGACAGGGAGAAGTGAGTAGTACAATAATTAAATAATTAATACTTAAGAATTTCTAACGAACCAGCTGGTTCTGGTTCGCATGCACACCCATTACATACGCTCTTACGAATCAATTTCCGCACATGCCTAGTGGGAAACCCAGTCTTTGCCAGAATAACCGCCGCCCTTACATTACGCAGCGGCCACATATTCAGTGGTGCATTTGGCGAAATGCCCCTTCTCAGTTTCGGTGGAGACCACACTGGAGGATGCGCCTGGCAGCCAGAGGCAGAGCCTCCGCCCCCGGCCACCAAACCCTTCTCCTCAGTCTAACCCTCCTCCTCAGTCCGTGGAAGGAGGCCTGCCTGCGCTGAACCAAATGCACACACGCGGAACCAATATGGTAGTTATTCTAAAATAAACAATTCAAGTTCCCATATAAGACGTTGTGCCTGCTCTTGGTGGAAGCCAAATGCACTTCTGAATTTCTATTACAGCAAGACAATGGAACACAAAAGATATTATAAATTCTCTAGCTTTTCCCTTGATAGAATTGCTCACCTGCCTGCTTGCTTTCTTCTTTGGAAAGGATGAGAAAATAGGTGGGAAACCCATGCTCTTTGTTCTAAAGCTAGAAATAACTGCAAATTAGGGCCGGATCTTACATTACACAAACTACACGCTCGTGTGGGGCGCCACATATTCAGTGCCACATCCGGCCTCCCAACGCCACTTCTCAGTCTCCGGCCATGTGGAAGGCAACCCACCCACACTGCACCAAATGCGCACGCATGGAACCAACTGGTTCCACGCATGCGCACCCGGCACGGCACGAGAAGGCCAGAGCCACTCGCAGCGGCTTCACGAGGCCGGAAACTGAGGAGGAGCGCCTGGCAGCCGGAGGCAGAGCCTCCGCCCCCGGCCACCAAACCCTTCTCCTCAGTCTAACCCTCCTCCTTAGTCTAACCCTCCTCCTCAAACCCTCCCCCTCAGTCCGTGGAAGGCGGCCCGTCTGTGCCGAACCAAATGCACATGCGTAGAACCAACTGGCTCCACGCATGCGAACCCTCCATGAGGCCGGAGACCGAGAAGGAGCGCCCTGCAGCCAGATGCGCCCCTGAACATGTGAATAATATTCTACCTTTTATTTTTCAGTGATTGGTGGGGGGGGGGGCAAAATAATGTTCGTTTACCATTTTTAATTACCTTAGTCCGGCCCTGCAGCAAATGAAGCAATCTTAACATGATTTCATTCTCTGATGGTATGTCCTCCTTCATCTTTGGATTTTCTCTTCAACAATACATTTATTGTCTTTATGTGCTTGCTTCCCCATATATACTTTTCACTTCCATTGGTCTTGCTCTGAGAAGCTGAAATAGCTTATTTTATATCACTCAAGAGTGTATTTAAGAGGAGGAGGGCAAAATTAGGACATCTCCCAATCAAACTGGAATTCGGCCTGCCCAAATAAATTTATTCCTGCAGTTCTCAAATTTCAAGCATTGCAGTAACTTAAAACTTTAGTTGAGCAAATAGAAATATAATTCACAGTGAAGGTGCAAGCAGTGTAACTCAGGGAATGGGAACACAATAAAGAGAAGAGTCCTGGGGGTGAATTATTTTCAAGGTCTTACTCTCTCCAATGCCAGACATTTCAGGAATGAACGAGAACTTTTTTGGAGAAACGGAATTCTTATTTGGAAAGCAAGAGCCTCATTTTGTCCTCGATTGCTAAAATTCTGATACTACTGAATATTGTGGACAAAAGGAACCCAATTACTGCATAAACTTCTCCCTAGGAATGTCCCAAAGTGTGTAACTCAACTGGCAGAGGCAAGATGTTGGATTCAATAGACCAGTGATTTTATTTATTTCGGGATTTTACCCCGCTCTTCTCAACCCCCAAGGGGGGACTCAGAGCGGCTTACAGTACGGCACAATTCGATGCCCACATAATCACAATATAAAACCCCAAAACCCTTCAACAATTAAAATACATTAAAAATACATTAAAATACAACTACATTAGCACCATACACATTCACTCTGGATTAAAACAATGTTCGGTCCATAAAAACATTTTCAACCAGTGTGCCGCGGAACACTAGTGTGCCGTGGGAAATTATTTTCGAACTTCATTCATATATAAACTATAAGGCGCATCTGTCCCTTTAAGAAATAGAACCATAGCACTCTCGCGTCACCTAAGAAGTGACGCGAGAATGCTATGATCGCGGCATCTTGGATTCGCTCAGACGCGCCTAAGTAAACAAAGTTAGAGTTAGGGTTACAGCTGCGCGTGAAGTGACAGTGGCAATTTGGGATCACAGGAAGACAAGCAAGTAACAGTGATGGAGCAGTTTTTGAGAAGGGAAAATGCAAATGCCGAACCGGGCCCTGGACAAAATTATGACACAGATGAAGGCCCTAATATGAGTGGTGGACAAAAGAAAAAACTGACAGCTGTTGAGCAAGAGCTTCGTGTGTGTCTTTCTACCATTCCTGCCAGGATATCTATTTTGTGTTCATCGAAACAGGCCCAGGTTTCACACTAAATGAGTATATAAATACATTTTAAAACATACTAACTATATGTATTACTGTGTTAGAGTGTCATTTTGTGTCATTTTGGTTGTTGGTGTGCCCCAGGATTTTGTAAATGTAAAAAATATGCCGCGGCTCAAAAATGTTGAAAACACTGCAATAGACCCTGGTTCTGTTCTTAACCAAGATAAAACTGCCGCCTCTTGTGACAGATGCTAGGGAGCAGCCGTAGTAGCTCACAACTATTCTCCTGTCTTGGTGACCCGAATGCATGTACCACAGTGTGCCCTGTATTTTGTAAACCAGGGGTCCCCAAACTAAGTCCTGTGGGCTGGATGCAATCCTCCAACATCATTTACCTGGCCCGTTCTAAACTTTAGACCTAGGATTGCCCTAAGTCTGAAGCAACTTGAAGACACACAACAACAATTAACTTGACTATCTCATCAGCCAAAAGCAGGTCCACACTTGAAATACTGGTAAGTTTATGTTGTTTGTAATTGTTCTTCATTTTAAATATTGTATTGTTCTTTCATCTTTTTGCACGACAACTAAGACATGTGCAGTGTGCATAGGAATTTGTTCCATGTGTTTTTCAAACTGTAGTCTGGCCCTCCGACAGTCTGCAGGATAGTGAACTTTCAAAATAAAGTTTTGCTTTAATCTATGCCTCAGACCTCAGACTTTGTGAAGGACCTCGCCAAGGATCTCAGAATGGGGACCTCATCAGACGGGTAGGGGGTAAGCGGAGGAAAGCAGAGGACAGTGTGGGACAACAGAGAAAACCGTCTTACTCTATTCCTTCCATCCAGGTCCATCTTCCATCATCCCATGTCCTTTCACCCTTCAGGTCTGTCTTTTGCCCACGTTTCTCCACTTTGTGCCATTAGGAGCATGTAACACTCCTCCAAAAGCACCTGGGGTCCTTTTCTCCACAGTGAGAAGACTGTGTCTGATAAGGTCCTATCACCAAGACTGAAGGTTCAGCTTTCAGTCCAGTCACAAAGAATGGATTACTTTCTATTTACCCTCTTATTTTTTGTATCAGACAATAAAATGTCTTGGGCTAGTTCTGATCCTTGATCTAACTCTGATCCAGCATGGGAATCGGCCTCATGTCTCTAGCTCTCCCTTTTTGTGCCTACTATGCAACTTTGAGGTTTCCGTTCTTTAGGAACCGGGAGCCAGAATGGGATGTGTGTGACACAGTTGCTGGATTCTCTCACTAAACCGCATGAATCACTTAATTCTGTGTGCATTACTGGAAACCAAGTCTGCTATAAAGGTCTGGGGCTGCTTCCTTTCCATCATGGCCTTTTGTGGGGAGGTTTCTGGAATAGTTAAAATTCCTCATAGAAAGACAGCCCACAGAGAATGCTGGCAGTGTCTTCAATGACATTGGATAGGGTGGCCAAAAATGCTTTATTTTAAGTTGTGTTTCATTCAATAAACTCATATTATCATATATGGCTCTCAACAACCCTATGAGGTAGGTCAGGCAGACAGCCAGAACAGGAGGTTGCATTCATACTGTTGAATGAATGCAGTTTGACACCGCTAAGTACTATGGTTCAATGTTATGGAATCCTTGGATTTGTAGTTTGGTGAGGCATTAGCACGTTTGGCAGAGAAGGTCAAAGACCTTGTACTACTACTACTACTACTATTTTGTTCCTTACCTGTCTCTCCTTACGGCTCAAGGTAGGTTACAACATAGCTAAAGTACATAACCAAAACACATAATCATATAAAAATGCTCCATAGAATACACATATTTTCATAAAATACGCATTAAAATACACAAAACAAAAGTTAGACATAGAGTGGAAGTTTAAAATTCATCCTGAAAACAATCTGGGTAAAATTACAACTCCCTTGATTCCATAGCTTTGAGTCATGGCAGTCGCATCAAACTCAATTTTCAATGGCTTAATTTGTATCAGCCACCCAGCTTAAACTAAATCTTAAATTGATTTTGGGTAGTAATTATATTTGTGGGCATAAGAGGAGAGTTTTTAAGCAAAGCATATACATGCAGTCTCCAAAAATCTATCTCTATCTATGCCGTCACACGAGGCGCCTTCGTGCCTGGTGAACTGCAGGGTGCCTACTTGAGGAGCTCAGGGGTCCAGCAACCAAAAATCACTCCAGGTTAAAGATAAACAACAAAATAGGTTTATTCAACAACAAAGTCTTTAAAGGACTTGGCACAAAGCTTAACGGTTGCAAAAATTCCCTGGCAATGAGATGAAAATTCCCTGGCAATCTTGCTTCTATCTTGGGCTGCTGAGACTGAGACTGCGAGGTCTCCCCTTGCTCCCTCCAAATGGCAAGGAAATCTGAAGATATTCCTTACCCTGACCCTAGGTTGCTAAATAGAAGGAACTATGTCTTCTTTATCTATGCCTAGAGTCAGTTCAAAGGCGAACCAATGCTGAAATGGCAGTCAGATAACTAAAATATACAACAAGGCACTACAAACTGCAGCAGGGTATCACTAACTTATCTAACCCCAGCACAGCAGGTTGAAAACAAGCGGTCCAGCAATCGGTCAGCCAGTCAGTACTCATGATGGCCTATTCACAGCTGACCAAGCACATCTGAGCCCTTCTCCTGCCTGAGAAGGACTGGCCTAAAGACCCAAGATGGAGGACTGGTGCCTAGGAAAAAAGGCGGGGTTTCCAACTCAAAGGGATACCTCTGCCACCAATGGCTGCAAAGTCTCACCAAACTGGTTGAAAAACCTTACAAACACCAGCCACCAGGGTGCAACTGAGTTTGTTTTGGCCCTGGAAAGATGGCAAAGGATGCTTTATCCTGTAACTAAAGAAAATGCAAGTAAAACCTGTCTGGTGAAGGAACACTATCTCTATCTCCATCATCTCTATCTCTACTTTGGATGGCATAGGGAAGGGTTAACACTATCTCTATCCCTATGTCTATCCCTATCTCTCTATCTCCATCATCTGTATCTCTACTTTGGATGGCATAGGGAAGGGTTAACACTCCCGTAATGTTTGTTTTGTCGCCTGTGTGCCTATTCAGAAGATTTCACCTCACTTTCTGCCCCTGTTATTCTTGGATTTTGAAAAATTCAGCAGTATTCTTAGACCAGCAGTCCAAGAGACAACATAAGCTTTTGACCAGCTTACACTTCACAAGAAAGAAGACCGAGACAGCTTATAAGCAACAGCTTGTAAACCATCACTTTGCACCAGAGGCAGAAGACTCCAGAGAGATGACTGCAGCCAACACAATCTCATTTTGTAATGTGCTGTTTTAAGTTGCCTTAACATAGTCCCGGTTGGAGTTAACCCTTTATTCATCTTGTTTTCAGTAAACTTATTTGGTTATATTTTCACATTGCCTAAAGCAGTGTTTCCCAACCTTTTTTGAGCCGCGGCACACTTTTAACATTAAAAAAATCCGGGGGCACACCACCAACCAAAATGACACAAAATGACACTCTAACACAGTAAAGAACGGTTGGGGGTTGGTGGCCTGCTGGGAGCAGCTGCTGGGAGTGCTGAAGACGGGGAGGGGGTGGAGCCAGGCTGTGCCATGCCCCGCCCCCTACCCCCGGCTTCACTTCTCCCAGCAGCTGCTCCAGCCTTGAGGTGGCAGTGCCAAGCCAACGGTGCCAGAGCCAGCACAATGCTGGCTTGGCACTGTCCCCTCAAGGCTGGAGCAGCCGCTGGGAGTGCCAAAGCCGGGGGAGGGGGCAGAGCCAGGCTGCGCCATGCCCCGCCTCCTCCCCCCAACTTCAGCTCACCTACCGGCCGCGCCATGCCCCGCCCCCTCCCCTCAGCTTCAGCTCTCCTACAGAGGAGGAGCATGAGCGGTGAACGGGCTTCAGTGGGCGGGGCTCCTCTTCCACGCGGCTTCAGCGAGCAAGGGGCGAGAGTCATGGTGGGAGTCATGGCGGATTGGAGGCTGGCTGGGGAAACTTCTTCTTTTTCTTCGCCACTGCCCGGCCCTTCCTCCTCCTCCCCCAAGCAGCAGGAGTTCGGCAGGAAGGGGGGGAGGAAGGGGGGCAGAGAGCTTTTCTCGCGGCACAGCAGGAGGTCCGTCACGGCACACTAGTGTGCCACGGCACACTGGTTGAGAAAGACTGGCCTAAAGTGCCTCTGTGTGTGAAGGGTCTGTGTGTTTTCCGGTCCCAATTCAAGGTGCAGGTTCTTACCTATAAAGCCCTACACGGTTTGGGACCCACCTTCCTGCGTGACCGCATTTCTGTCTACTAATCCAGGCAATCTCTTCGATCATCTGGAGAGGCCCTGCTCTCACTCCCGCCCCCTTCGCAGGTGCCCCCCCCTCCGGAACTCGCTCCCCAAGGATATCAGACAAGTCCCCACATTGGTAGTCTATAGGAGGAGCCTGAAAACATGGTTGTTCCAGTGTGCCTTCCCTGAATAAAGTAAACAATGCCCTGCTCTGACCAATTCCCTGCAAAATGTCCTCAGAAGCACTTTAACTACCTGTTAGGTTGAACTCCTCACATCATCCTTAAAACCCTCCTGCTTAGTTAGATACATCCTACCTCTGTTCGCACCCAGTGTTTATTTATCTTAAAATTTTAATATATTACATCTGGCCCGGCCATAAGGTTTTAATTTTTGTGTTATTGCTTATATATGAATTATATTGATTGTACTGTTTTATTGTTTGCTGCCGTGTTGTTTTATTGATGTGTTATTGGGTTTGGCCTCATGTAAGCCACCCCGAGTCCCCTTGGGGAGATGGTGGTGGGGTATAAATAAATAAATAATAATAATAATTATTATTAACAGAAGGTATAGAGATAGCCCCCAAGTAAAGACAGACACTATAGTTTTTCTCAAAGGCTTGGGCATGCCATCAAAGGCCCCTTGATTCCAGCTTTGGAAAGGGCTGCTGATTAAAGACTTTGATTAATTGCTTTTTAAAATTTGGGCTTCTATTTAAAGTATTATAACTATAGATATCTTTTGGAGATATTAACCCGAAAGAATACATGGTAAGCTAATATTTCATAAATGAAAGCTCTTGCTCCTTCTTGTTCATTTCCTAGTGAAGTAACAAACGTGAATTCAGGCAGCTTCAAAAACAGATGTGTGCACGAGTTAATTATAGTCCTACCCACACCAATTAATATTTGCCATTCCTGATTAGAAGCCATAGTTGATTAATGCTCTGCTGTTGATTAAACTGAAAGGGACAGGCGGAGTTGAAAGGTGAAGGAAATCAGATAGGAATCGTAAAGCACTCTGCATATTTAAGTGGTCTAAAGATGATTAAGAAGCCTTGCTCTTTAATTTTTGTAAATCTATGTAGATGTGAATCTGAACGTATCTGGGCAGGGGTCATTCTGTGTTCAGTTTATTGTCTCTACATGTACATGTAACCCAAGTTTGTTCTGCTTGATACGTTTCCCACAACTCTCTCAAAAATGAGATTCAAGGTGATTTACAATTAAATTATACAAATACAATTGAAGCATACAATTAATAAAAGCATAATAAGGCGGAATTCAATTTAAAATCACATCAGTGGGGATTTATACCGGGAAATGACTCTGGGGAAGTGGCAACAAGCCCTTCCAACTTTATTGACTGCTGCCTCCAATAATTCCTTAAAAATAGAAGACAAAAATAAAAATTAAAAATTAGCCTTTGATTCTGAGCTCCGAAAAATCATGGATCCCCTTTGGGAGCTGTATTCTGAAATATAAGTTCTGCCTGAATCTTTTGCATCTCATTTAATTGAACCTCCAGAAGACCCCTTTGGCCCCATCTACACTGCCACAGAATCTAGTTTCCGAATCCAGATTATCTGCTTTGAACTGTATTATATGGCAGTGTAGACTCATATAGAGTAATCCAGTTCCAAGCAGATAATCTGGATTCAGAAACTGGATTATATGCTGGTGTAGATCCAGTCTAGAAAGAGTATATAATGGCAGAGGGTAATCTTAATATATCTGAAAGCAGGCAGGGGGCCGGACTGGAGAGGCTCAGCCCCCCCCCCCCATTTTCAGGGTGGTCCGTGAGAAGGTCTTACTGGTACATTATTTAAACTGTTATGTGTATTCATATCATGATCTGATCACCATGCTCAATATATCCCATATTTATTTATTTATTTATTTATTTATTTATTTATTTATTTATTTCGGCTTCTATGCCTCCACTCCCGGTGGGCTCGGGGCTGCTCACAGCACCAAAGAATACAAGATAGAAACAACAATACAAGATAAAAACAGGGGTAAAATACATTAAAATGACATTAAAAATAGCAGTAGCAACACTTAAAAACGACCTAGGACAGGAGCTCGGATCCACAGGGGGTGCAACCCGTAAGGCCTACACCTGGAAGGCCAGCTTGAAAAGGTGGGTCTTGCACGCATGCCTGAAGGGGAGCAGGTCGTGGATGGCGCGCATGTCCGCCGGAAGGGCATTCCAAAGGGTCGGTGCAATCACCGAAAAGGCCCTTCGGCGGGTGGCTGTCAATTTGGCCGTTTTTGCGGAGGGGACGGCCAAGAGGTTGGTGTCCTCCAAACGGAGGGATCTCATAGGGCAATATGCAATATGCATGGGGGTATTGGGATAATGATACAAAAGGTTTGCTAGGGTAGATCCTCTCTCACTCAGACTCAGCCCCCCAAATCAAACTCAGCCCCCGGCTCCAAATTAAAATCCTGGCTACGGTACTGTCTGAAAGCAAAACTTTTTAGAATAACATTGGATTTAAAGAGTACGGTAATAACCAAACAATTCAAACATCGGCGCTGACAAAATCACCATCTACCAGCTGCAGAAGGCCACCTTACTGGGATCTGCACACATTATTCACAGATATATCTCACAGTCCTAGACACTTGGGAAGTGTCTGCCGTGTAAGCCAATACAACAGCCAGCAGAGTGTATGCTGTGGAGTC
Organism: Anolis apletophallus; assembly: GCA_030556195.1. Taxonomy (NCBI): domain Eukaryota; kingdom Metazoa; phylum Chordata; class Lepidosauria; order Squamata; family Anolidae; genus Anolis; species Anolis apletophallus. The sequence goes on from JARBWK010000005.1 coordinate 126,728,711, forward strand.
ATCTTGTTGTGTTAATAATAATAATAATAGAGAGTGTTCTAACCTATTGCATCTGCATATGGTTTGCCATTTGCACAGTGGCAGATAGGAAAGCACTCCAGAGGGTTACAATTTCTTGGCTTTTATTCGCGAACAAAGATTCAGGAAGGACTCATTCCACGCTTTCTACAAGTGCGTTGATGACTTTTTGGAGGTTGCATGTGTCCTTCGAGCCTGTTCAATGGATTTTTCTGGTGGAGTGCAGTGTGCACAGAACTGGCCTCACCCTTTAAACCAGAGGTTCACCTGCCGGGGCTTAGCAAGCTTGGATGGTGGCAGCGAGATCCTCAGGTCGTAGGTTTGGTTTGAGTTTCCTTCTCTTAGATGGTTGACCTTACAGGGTTAGATGAGCACCATCTGCCCGGGTTTGAAATCAGAGTTTTCCTTCTTCTAGGATGGTTGCCAAAAGGCTAGAGAGCCCACCCTGCCCTTTGACGCTCTGTGTCAGACCCTTCGGTTGTGAACTTTCTGGCATGGGAGGCCCTACCGGTGACTATTTTGCCACCGCCAGCATAGCTCACAACTTCCTTAGAGTACGCAAGCCTCTCCCCCACGACAAGGGGGTGCCAACTACTACTACCCAGAGAATTACTGGTTACCCTCTCCCCTCTTTGGAAGAACTTTCTAATTCCCACTGGCTTAAGAAAGCTCAAAATGCTATTGAGGATCCACCCTACCCTTGATATTCTTTTTAAAAATTACTACTATCTAGCAGATGGTATCTATCTAATTATGTATATAATAAAAGTCAGTGTTTGAGGCGGTGCGGAGGACGGGAGGTGCAGAGGAATATGTGGCAGCGTTTTGATTGGCTGCCACTGTGGGATTATTTTCATAAAGGACTCTGATTGGCCAGCCTCAGAACTCCAACATTCTAAGGCACCAGACAGAGGGGATTGTTGCCAATGAGGGAGTATTTGCATAAAGGACTCTGATTGGCCATCTACATTCCAACATTCTAAGAGGTGACACAGAGGGAAAAGTAAAGGCCTCAGGCAGTCAGTCACTGCAGCCCACAGAAATGACGGATCAGGAACAAACTTGGCACACAGGGGCCCAATGGCCTACTTCACAACCTGGTGTGGTTTAGGGCAGGATGGGCCACTAATGATGGGATTTGCAGTACCTTCACCTGATTCAGTTCTCAAACAACACCGTAGCCACTAATCAATCAATCAATCAAACTTTATTACGGTCACAGACCAGCACAAAGCGGGCACAAGCGCCCCAAGAGGAGAAGGACAACTCCCCAGCAAACAGTCATTTAAAATCAGACTAGAAATCAGTATAAAAATATATTCTAAAAGACAGGATATTGTTGCCTTACGGTGTCAATCATCACCCGTCTGATATTAAGGGCAGCAGCACAGAACTTAGCAACACTGTAAGTCATTGCAGTGTTAGAGTCCGAACGCAGCAGGGTGGAATAACATCTTTCACTGCGCCCCGGGTACTTTGAAAGCCATGGTCCAATGAGATTGGATCTAAGATCTCTGTAGAACATGCATTGAAGAAGCACGTGCTCAGTTGTTTCCACATCACCAGACCCACAGGGGCATAGTCTCTGCTTGAAGGGGGTCTTCTCAGGGGCGGTCTCACCTCTCCTGGGGGGGGTAGGCGAGCCTCATTTCTGTGCCCCCCCATGGCTGCTGGACGCGGCAGCCCACGCGGCGACGTCACCGCACATGTGCAGGCATGCATGACGCACGCCTGCGCATGCGCGATGACATCACGCGCAGCTGCACAAGTGCGTCACGCACGCCTGCGCATGCGCAGTGACGTCCAACACGGCTGCATCGCCGCCTGCGCCGCCGGCGGGGAGCACTGGCTCCCGGGCAGGAGGCGCGCGGAGGGGCGCCCAGTGTGGCGGCGCCCCAGGCGGCGACGCCCCTCCCAGGACCCGTCGCCCTACGCGGCCGCTTACATGGCGGACTGCCAAAGGCCGGCACTGGGTCTTCTGATACCTCCCCTCCACTGTAGCCACTAAAAATCACAAGACCAGGCCCAAATTTGACAGCAAGGCTTCCTTAACTTGATTTTCCTGACTAGGCCTCGGCTATGGGATATTGCTTAGGGCCTGAATTGCCAGTAAGGCTTCCTCAACTTGATTTTCCTGACTAGGCCCCCAACAATGACAGAACAAGACCAAACTTGGCACACAGATCCCCCAAGATGCACTCTACATCCTGGTGCAGTTTGAGGGAGGATGGACCATGGATAATAATGGGATAATGTTTAAGGCATGAATTGACAGTAAGGCTTCATTAACTTGATTTTCCCGACTAGACCTCAGCTCATGGGACATTGTGTATGGCCTGAATTAACAGTAACCAACCTTGGCACACAGAGCCCCTATGACCTACGCTACATTCTACTGCAGTTTGGAGGAGGGCAGACCATGGATGATGGGATTTCAAGTATCTCAACTCACTTCCCAGGCCGTGGACTATAGGATTTGTAGTACTTTCAAGCCCTTCATTCCCCACAGACCACTGCAGTCCTGAACAAAGACCGATAAAGACAAAACTTGGCACACAGTGCCCCCGTGACCCACACTCCATCCTACTGCAGTTTAGAGGAGGGCAGACCATGGATGATGGGATTTCAAGTACCTCCACTCACTTCCCGAGCCCGCTGCGACCCTCAACCAGTGCATGATCATGGTCACACTTGGCACACAAAGCCCCCATGATCCACTTTACATTCTGGTGCAGTTCGAAGGAGGGTGGACCACGGATTATGGGACTTGAAGTACCTCAACTCACTTCACAAGATCGCTGCCAGCCTCATCCAAAGACTGATCAAGACCAAACTTGGCACACTGAGCCCCCATGACTCATTCTACATCCTGGTGCAGTATCAAGGAGAATGGACCATGGATGATGGGACTTGAAGTACCTCCACACACTTCCCAGGACTGCTGCGACCCTCATCCAATAACGGAGCAAGACCAAATTTGGCACACAGAACCCCCATGACCCACTCTATATCCTGGTGCAATTTGGAGGAGGATGGACCATGGACGATGGGACTCCCAGCACCTTCCCTCACTTCCCGAGACCACTGCAAGCCACATAAACAACTGATAAAGACCAACCTTAACACAAAATGCCTTTCTCAAATAACCCAGGCAGCGCCGGGTCCCCAAGCTAGTAGGATGATAAAAAACAAGGGTAAATAGGCTGAGAGATATCTTCTATCCCAGAGCTATGACTGTATTGGACTCTATGGTTTCACACTGATGTGACATTAGAGGACGTGAAATAGTGATTAGAATGTGGGAGAATGAGCGTTTTGATTTGTAATTCTACATATATAATGTGATCGGGGATGACATTTAATTTTGTTATATGAGGTACAATGACATCAAAGTCATTCTATTCTCTAGGACAGTCTTTCTCAACCAGTGTGCCGTGGCACACTAGTGTGCCGTGACGGACCTCCTGCTGTGCCGCGAGAAAAGCTCTCTGCCCCCCTTCCTCCCCCCCTTCCTGCCGAACTCCTGCTGCTTGGGGGAGGAGGAGGAAGGGCCGGGCAGTGGCGAAGAAAAAGAAGAAGTTTCCCCAGCCAGCCTCCAATCCGCCATGACTCCCACCATGACTCTCGCTCCTTGCTCTCTGAAGCCGCGTGGAAGAGGAGCCCCGCCCACTGAAGCCCGTTCATCGCTCATGCTCCTCCTCTGTAGGAGAGCTGAAGCTGAGGGGAGGGGGCGGGGCATGGTGCGGCCTGTAGGTGAGCTGAAGCTGGGGGGAGGGGGCGGGGCATTGCACAGCCTGGCTCTGCCCCCTCCCCCGGCTTTGGCACTCCCAGCGGCTGCTCCAGCCTTGAGGGGACAGTGCCAAGCCAGCATTGTGCTGGCTCTGCCACCGTTGGCTTGGCACTGCCACCTCAAGGCTGGAGCAGCTGCTGGGAGAAGTGAAGCCGGGGGTAGGGGGCGGGGCATGGCACAGCCTGGCTCCACCCCCTCCCCATCTTCAGCACTCCCAGCAGCTGCTCCCAGTAGGCCACCAACCCCCAACCGTTCTTTACTGTGTTAGAGTGTCATTTTGTGTCATTTTGGTTGGTGGTGTGCCCCCGGTTTTTTTTAATGTTAAAAGTGTGCCGCGGCTCAAAAAAGGTTGGGAAACACTGCTCTAGGATAAAAAGCAAACCTCCCGCAGGGCTTGTAAACTGGTGGCAGAGACTCAGTCACAGAATGAACTCGGGCAGCCATACAGCTGGTGGCACAGAGCCGTCATCCACCTGTAATGCTTAGCAGTGGGAGTCAAGTTCCATAAGGCACAACATAGATCTTGTCGGATCCCTGTCATGTTTCTGTAGGGGGTGAGAAAATTAGCTCATTTAATTAATGGGTGAAATTAAATACGTTGGAGGCATCATTAACAAGAAATGGCAACGTCGGGTCTTTTCTGTTGTCTGCTGCCATTCTTTGCTCATTTCTTTCCTCTCCAGACAGGACGGTGCTCCTGTTGTGCATGGTTTTTTTTGGAGGGGGTTGTTTATCTGTCTCCTTCTCTCCACTTCTGACATTCTGCCCCCCTCCTCCACTTTCCCCTTTTTGCCTCATCTGTTTTTGTCACTCTCCTTTCTGACCTGGTCTCCCAGCACCAACCACCATTCAGGCCTCTTCTTTTGTGCTGGCAATAGAGAAACCCCTTGGAATTCAGATCCCTGAATGAGAGAGAGAGAGAGAGAGAGAGAGAGAGAGAGAGAGAGAGAGAGATGGAGCGAAGCTTTGAAGTGTTTCTTGTGCTGTGTTCGCAGCAACCCAATGGAATTCACCCATTACAATTGTGCCCTTGTACGTCTGGGAGGTGGGAGAGCAGGCTTTGCCAGGGTGCCTCTTGCATTGCAAAGCAGAAGAATTTATCAAAGCTCATGTTTCCCTCTTTCCTTCTGTTTTTCAGTTATGGCCCCCAACTCCTCATACAAAAGCGCAGCAATGTGGCAACTTATTTGCAAAGCTTAAAGAACCCAGCAAAAGCAGACTGGTTGCTGCCTTTTTGACCTGTATTTACATGCGGGAAGAGGCAGGAAAAAGTAATGTGAGGGAACAATGGTACCCTCCTCCAGCCTGAGCTATCAGAGATGGGATAAACCTGAGTCGGTCTGTCCTGTTTTCCATTGGATGTCTTGACTCTTTGATAATTGTTGTCTAGCTATGGATTTTACCTTGGCGAAATACCCCAAAGCAGTGTTTTCAACCTTTTTTGAGCCGCGGCACATTTTTTACATTTACAAAATCCTGGGGCATGCCACCAACCAAAATGACACAAAATGACACTCTAACACAGCAATACATACAGTTAATATGTTTTTAAATGTATTTATACACTCAGTGTGAAACCTGGGCCGGTTTCGATGAACACAACATAGATATCCTGGCAGGGATGGCAGAAAGACACAAACTTCCCACACAGAATTCCCATAACCAAGAGAAAATGCTATAGGAGTTTGGTGGGCATTGACCTTGAGTTTTGGAGTTGTAGTTCACCTATATCTAGAGAGCACTGTGGACTCAAACAATGTTGGATCAGGCCCAAACTTGGCATGAATACTCAATATGCCCAAATGTGAACACAGATGGAGTTTGGGGAAAATAGTTTCAATGAACACAACATAGATATCCTGGCAGGAATGGCAGAAAGACAGACACAAAGGTCTTGCTCAACAGCTGTCAGTCTCTCTCTTTGTTTAGTTTTTATCGCAGTCAAGCTAGAGAAGCTCATCTCACACAGATATGTGGTTGAAAACGGGAGCAATGTCAAAATAGACCAACAGAAAATACTGGAAGGGTTTGGTGGGCATTAACCTTGAGTTTTGGAGTTGTAGTTCACCGACATCCAGAGAGTACTGTGGACTCAAACAATGTTGGATCAAGACCAAACTTGGCATGAATACTCAATATGCCCAAATGTGAACACAGATGGAGTTTGGGGAAAATAGACCTTGACATTTGGGAGTTACAGTTTCTGGGATTTATAGTTAACACACAATCAAAGAGCAAACTGAACTCTTGCAACAATGGAATTGAACCAAACTTGGCACATTGAACTCTCATTACCAACAGAAAGTACTGAAAGGGTTTGCTTGGGAATTGACCTTGAGTTTGGAAGTTGTAGTTCACCTACACCCAGAGAGCACTGTGGACTCAAACAATGTAATGTTATGTTGTTGTTTGTTTTCTATCCAGAATGACAATGTTGGAAGGAGGCTCACCACTTTAAGGTCCCTAAAACAGGCATGGGAAAACTTCGACCCTCTGGGTGCTTTGGACTTCAACTCCCACCATTCCTAACAGCCTGAGGCCCTTTCCTGCTTAAGTAGCTGAGGGGGAAAAAGGAAAAGCGCCTGAGGCTGCTAGGAATGGTGGGAGTTGGAGTCCAAAACACCCAGAGGGCCGCTTGTTCTCCCTTTTGAGATGGAGCCCATTACAAGATACTAGGCCTGGGCAATCATGGTTCTAAATGGTTCTAAAGTACTTACAAAACTAAAGTTCTGGCGGTGAAAACTAGGTGGCGCTGGTGCTTTGCTTCTACAGTGATGCTAAAGTTCTGGTGGTGAACATTTCAGAACTCTAACAAAACTTTCAAAACTTCATTATTATTTCATTATTGGCAATTTTAAAGACAGAACCAATTAGGAACTGCCATTTATAACAAAATTTTGAAAGTTTTGTTAGAGTTCTGAAATGTTCACCACCAGAACTTTAGCAACACTCTAGAAGCAAAGCACCAGCGCCACCTAGTGTTCACCACCAGAACTTTAGTTTTGTAAGTACTTTAGAACCATGATTGCCCAGGCTTACAAGATACACATGCACTTCCAGCTGGGCTCCGTGCTGGAAGGGGAGAGCAAGTCTTGTATTCCGCTGCTGTGGCAACACAGGAGGCTTCCTGTGTTGTTTTGGATCAACAGAGGGAAGCTGGGTGGTGATGCTTCCCCTCATGAGGTAAGTCGGGAGATGTGGGGCATGAAGCAACAGGTTCTCCATGCCCCCCGCTAGGACCCAATGAATACGCCACAATGTGTGGTGAATCCTGTACACTTTGTGATGAGGTCCTAACAGTTGACAACAATAATTCTGCCATTCTTCCCTCTTTAGGGAGGGTAGGGTGTCCTTAATTCTTCTCCACAGATTATGAAGTGTTGTTCTTTTATTCTGATAAGAATAGAAAATTTATCCTTCCTTCTCAATAAAATGACCCATGTTATAAACTGAAAATACTTGGCTTTGCAGTACAATGAATCGAGTCCAGTAGTAGGCAGTTCCTGAGATTGCAGATGATGGTTAATCAGATTTCAAGAGCAGCCTTTTCTGTGTTCTCCTCACTCAAGGCAAAAGCTCTTGATTGGAATGGGATAATGAGATCATCTCCAATTACTCCCCAGGCAATCTGGAAAAAACCCCGTATGACTTAATTCTTTTTCATTAGCACATACTATTACAGCAGTCTATTTTATTTCATTTAAAAATATTTATCTCCTGCCTTACGTCACCGGATTTCAGGGCAACGTACAGATCAAATCAATTTAATATAAACCAACATTAAAAAAACAGAGAACATTTCAAAAAGATTACAAACATATTAAACTATTTTAACATGTTAAAGCAAGCTAAAATCACTAACTTGGGATTTTTATCTCATCAACCTTAGTGTAGGGACTGGAAACATACCAGTTTTAGAGCACTCAGTATCACACGTCTCCCCATTAGTTCAACAATGCGGCTTCAGCAATCGGTGGCCCTGAGATCTGTCTTTCTCACAGCCCCGATAATCTCAGCTCCCAAACCAAGCCCTAACCGGTGTGCCTTTTGTGTGCATGCTATTATCGCAACATGAGGGGAAAGAACAGAAATAAAATGGGCATGGCCGGATTACCCATAAGGCCAACCTAGGCCATGGCCTAGGGGTGCAAGCCGGGGGCAGATCACAGACCAAAAAAAACCTGGTCCGCGCCCCTCTTTCTCCCTTTCTCATCCCCCTCCTCGCTCAGTCTCCCGGCAAAGTCTCTACTCTGTCCCCTCCGTCTCTCGCTCTCTGGGCTGCAGTGGGGCAGCGGGGCCCTCGCATTGATCCATTGATTTGCCCGCGGGTATCTGTCTGGCCTGACCTCCTGGCTCCTGGGGAAGCCGTCTCCATGGCAACTCACCCGGCTCCCCCGGCGGCAGACTGTAAATTCCTGCAGCCAGAGCTGAGCGGCACAGTCTGGGAGAGGGCGGTGCGAGGGAGGGGAGAAGGAGGAGAAGGAGGCAACTAGGAGGAAAGAAAGAAAGCAAGTACAGAAGGAAGAGAGGGAGGGAGGGAGAGGGGAGAGAAATGGCATTGCTTGGGTGGACCTCTCCCAGGTCCCCAGCACGAGACCACACCAACCCAGGTTCGCTCCTGCGCTCTCGGACCAAACCGGGGCGGCCTGCTTGGCCAAAGGGATCCGCGGGAGGGAGGCAAGGATCAAGGCCAGGGTCTGGCTCTCCTACCTTCGGGAGCAGCCAAACAAAAGCCGCACAAACCCCAACCTGAATCCTCCCTCGCTCTGCGGAAGCGCACGCCAAGCGGACATATCTCTCTCTCCCTCTCTCTCTCTCTCTCTCTCTCTCTTGCTCTCTCTCTCTCTTGCTCTCTCTCTCTCTCTCTCTCTCGTGCGTGCCTTTGGACCAAGTTTGCACCTGCTGTGCTCTCCTCAAGCCTCCCGGCTCCCGAGGAGATCTTCAGAGCACAGCGGAGCTTTCCAGCCGGTGGGAATGGGGACCTTGGAGGTGGCGGGATGGTGCCTACTCGCCTTTCTCTTCTGCTCCAGAGGTACCATGGCGAAAGCCAGCCAAGTATGGGTCTGAGTGGTGTGTGTGTGTGTGTGGGGGGGGGAGGTTGGCTTAAAGGGGCGTAATTCCAAAGTGTGGCCTAGGGCGCAAAAAGGTGTTAATCCGGGCCTGAAAATGGGAATAGCAATGGAAGGGATGAGAATCATGCCCAATGATGCCATAGGATGCTGGTATATTGGAGCAGAAGAAGTAATATGAAGGCAGAGGAAAAAAGAGCACTATAGTAATGAAAGGACGACAAAGTGGTAGCAGAATATAGTTGCCGTCATGTAAAAACTATTGGCAACAGGCACCATTATCTTATGGCAATTCTGATTTGTCAGTCCCGTTCAATAAAAATCCTTATTTATAAGCATTTTCTGCTAGGTAAACCACTTTCTGATTAGTTGGTATAGTTATGAGTGAAGGAAACCACAGCTCTCATTAGAGAACAGGGTGGTGCTGAGGTTAAAACAGTTCACATTGTCTCATTTTGAAACTCACCGTTACCCTTCAGAAACTCACAGTTATGGCTGGGTGTTTTCACCGCAATGGGGAGGGAAACAACCAAACTGCCTCCGAAATGAGATTGCATTTGTTACTTAGCTTCCAGTACCTTCAAAGTAGAATTAATAGCCCTAATAAGAACAATTATGAGATATGAACATGTTGCAGTGCTGATGGCTTGGGCGCCTCTGAACCTTGCCTTGAACCTTTCTACATTCTCACAAAAGGAAGTAAAAACTATACTCATGAGGTATGGCCTTTGATCCAACTCCCTGTCCTAGTGTATTTCTGCAATTGCAGACATCCCATTGATGAACTACCACTGCCTTCCTCCAGACCTTAAGGCAGGAAAATCCCCTGGAAAAATAATGTTTGGAGTGCGGGATCGCCTGTGTTGATATCTGCGACCTGTCAGTCTTCAGTCCTGCTCGCACAGGGGTTTAACTCACTGTGCAACCGGGGGCTCCATGTTGACATTAAACATAGGGAAATGTTAAAATCCACACAACTATCTGATTGTGCTCAGTGCTTCACCACACCATCCTTAGTAGATTTATTTTTAAGGAAATCTCATTGATTTAAATTAAACTCCCCAGTACAGTGTTTTTCAACCTTTTTTGAGCCGCGGCACATTTTTTACATTTACAAAATCCTGGGGCACACCACCAACCAAAATGACACAAAATGACACTCTAACACAGTAATACATATAGTTAACATGTTTTTAAATGTATCTATACACTCAGTGTGAAACCTGGGCCTGTTTTGATGAACACAACATATATATGACTTCCTCTCACATATTTATACATGGCTATCATGTCTTCTCTCAGCCTTCTCTTCTCCAGGCTAAACATGCCCAGCTCTTCAAGCCGCTCCTCATAGGGCTTGTTCTCCAGACCCTTGTGAAATTTCACCCTGAGTGAAACTTGCTTCCAGTTAACTATGGATGTCATGAAGCTGCTATAAACAGTTCCTTTGGGGGGGGGGCAACTCTCTAAAAATCCAGTAAAATAGTTAAAAAAACCAAAACAACATTTCCAAGCGGAGAGACTCAATTTGTTGCTTGAAAACCTGTGACTGCTTCAGCCTCCCGATGCTCCCAGGTTTGCCTACTGCCCAATTCACCAGCATGCAGCTTTTGGCTTTGGCTGTTCTCACGAGAAATCCAAGCCAACGCGAAAACGCTGACTCAATCACTTCCGCCCAGTGCTCTGCTTTTGTGGAGGGAGGCAGCGAAAGAGGCCACACAGATCTTTGAAATGTATAGAGTCTATACGTTTCATAGATCTGTGTGGCCTCTTTCGGTGCCTCCCTCTTGCCTCCGCCCAGTGCTGAAAGAGGGAAAAAGAGCTGCTAGGAGGGGGAAGAGTGCCAATTTCTCACAGCACACCTGATGATCGCTCATGGCACACTATTGTGCCGCGGCACACTGGTTGGGAAACACTGCCCTAGTAAGTAAGTATGTTCTGGTTGGACTAAGGTACGAAATTCACTTAAGGTGAGGCTGCATGTTCTCTAACATGGTCACCAGCATAATGGTTGAGTCAATGAATGCAGAATCTGTGAATATGGGAAGGGTGATTGAATTTTATGCAAAATATGTTTTTGTGCTAAAAAAACATGAATATGAATGTGTTTCACTAAACACTCCAGGAATTCTAGAATTACATGCTTCTCAAGCCTTCATCACTAGCATACCACTCCCAACAGATCAAAGCTATGCTACAACCCCCATTTGTAGAAGTCACAATACGAAATGAAATTTTGAAAAAAAGTGTAAAACATTTCATGATCTTGCTAAGGACCTCATCACATTGAGATCCAAAAGCCAGGGGAGAGCAGGGGAAACCATGGGGTAGCATAATGCTATGTGCTCTTACTGTTTGTGGTTCTGGATTCCCTTCTCACAACGTTTCCCCACTGTTCCTGGCTTCCTCCCAAATCATCCCAAGTCATGTGTAGACATAAGAACATAAGAACATAAGAAGAGCCATGCTGAATCGGGCCTCAGCCCATCTAGTCCAGCATTCTGTGTCACACAGTGGCCCACCAGTTGTACACAGGGATCTCTAGCAGAAAGGAGGGCAAAACCCTCACCTGCTCCCGACCCCCACAACCAGTACCCGGGAAAATCCTGCCTGCCTCCATCAACACAGAGGTGGCACTTGGATGTCCATTTCAGTAGCTACTGATTCCCTTGGTATCCATGAATCTGTCTAATCCTGCCTTGAAGCTGTCCAGGCTGACAGCTGTCACAACCTCTTCTGGAAGTGAGTTCCATAACCCAATGACCCTCTGGGTGAAGAAATATTTCCCTTTATTAGTCCTAACTTTCCTACCTTGGAGCTTCAGGGAGTGCCCCTAGTCCTAGTGTTGTGTGACAGAGAAAATATTTTTTCTTTATTCACCTTTTCTATCCCATGCATGATTTTAAACACTTCGATCAAGTCACCTCTTAAACGCCGTCTTTCAAGGCTGAAAAGACCAAGGCGCTGCAACCTGATTTCGTAAGGGAGCTGCTCCATCCCTTGGATCATTTTTGTTGCCCTTCTTTGTACCTTTTCCAGTTCCGTTATATCCTTCTTGAGGTGCGGTGACCAGAATTGTACACAGTACTCCAGATGTGGCCAAACCATAGATTTGTAGAGAGGCAATACAACATTTGACGACCTATTTTCGATTCCCTTCCTGATCATGCCAAGCATTAAATTTTTTACTGCTGCTGCGCACTGGGTTGACATCTTCATTGAGCTGTCCACCAAAACCCCAAGATCCCTTTCCTGGTTTGTCTCGAAAGCTTTGACCCCATCAATTGGTAGGTGTAGTTGGGGTTCTTTGCCCCGATGTGCATGACTTTACACTTGTTTAGGTTAAAATGCATTTGCCACTTTGTTGCCCATTCACTCAATTTCGAGAGATCTTTCTGGAGCTCTTTACAATCAGTTTCATTTTTAACTACCCTGAACAATTTAGTGTCGTCTGCAAACTTTGCTACCTCAGAATTTACTCCTACATCCAGGTCATTAATGAATAAATTAAAAAGTAATGGACCCAAAACTGAACCTTGGGGTACGCCACTTCTCACCTCTTTCCACCCAGAGAAATGTCCGTTTATTACCACCCTTTGTTTCCTACAGTTTAGCCAGGTTCCAATCCAGGACAAGACCTGTCCTCTGATTCCATGGCTGAAGAGCTTATTTAGGAGCCTTTGGTGAGGGACTTTGTCAAAAGCCTTTTGAAAGTCAAGGTAAACAATATCGACTGGGTCCCCTTTATCTATGTGTTTATTTACACCCTCAAAGAATTCTAACAAGTTAGTAAGACATGATTTGCCTTTGCAGAAACCATGTTGATTTTCCTTCAGCAATGCCTGTTCTTCTATGTGCCTAGTAATTTTTTCTTTAATAATGGTTTCCATCACTTTGCCTGGAACTGAGGTTAGACTAACTGGCCTATAATTTCCTGGATCACCCCTGGATCCTTTCTTGAAGATCGGAGTTACATTTGCCTCCCTCAGTCCTCGGGTACAGTACCTGATCTTAGAGAAAGGTTATATATTTTGGCTAGAATTTCAGCAATTTCACACTTGAGTTCCTTAAGAACTCTGGGGTGGATGCCATCTGGCCCTGGTGATTTGTTGACATTTAGTTTAGTAAGGCATGTGAGAACATCTTCCTTGTTTATCTCTATCTGGTTTAATTCATTTAATTTCCTCCCTGAAAAAACTGACTCAGCTGCAGGCATATGTTGTCTGTCCTCCTGTGTGAAAACATGACTTCATGACTCTTCCATGAGAAGTCATGTCTACACCTGACTCCTCCGGGCACCTCTTCTCTGTGCTGCCAACATGCTGCTGGTATGGAGCCCAATGAAGTCCCACCAGAAGTAGCCCTGCTCTATTTGTAGCCTCTGAGGGATTCCATGTTGGCAGACTCAATGTGATGAGGTGGCAAGTAGGTGGAAAACCTTTGAACGAAACGAACTAGATCGGCATGGCAGGTAGGGTCTCCCAAGTGATCCAGCTTTTGCTGAGGATCCAGACACTCAGCGCATCTATCCTGTAAAATGAATGCCTTTTGGCATCACTTTAACTGCCAGAGACCAGTGCTAGATAATAGGCCGGGGCAATCATGGTTCTAAATGGTTCTAAAGTACTTACAAAACTAAAGTTCTGGTGGTGAAAACTAGGTGGCGCTGGTGCTTTGATTCTACAGTGTTGCTAAAGTTTTGGTGATGAATATTTCAGAACTATAACAAAACTTTCAAAACTTAATTATTATTTCATTAGTGACGACCAATTAGGAGCTGCCATTTGTAATGAAATTTTGGAAGTTTTGTTAGAGTTCTGAAATGTTCACCACCAGAACTTCAACAACACTGTAGAAGCAAAGCACCAGCGCCACCTAGTTTTCACCACCAGAATTTTAGTTTTTCCACTGATTCTTAACTCCGATGCAAAATTTCCATCAGTAAAGCCACCCTGTTCCTGAACACATCCTCCTAGAAGCCAGGTACACTGTTTCAATGCAACCAACCCGCGAGTCAAGTTATGAGCATATTTTTCCGAGGAGGAACTCCAATTGACATGATTGTCAGTCCCTCGGGCAGCATGGCCATCCTCCGGAAGCACTCTCTCCTGATGCCTCACCCACATCCATGGCAAGCATCCTCAGAGGTCACGAGTGAAGACATTGATTGGTGGTCGAGAGGTCCCCCCAACTCCCAAGCAAGTGAGCCCCGGCATTTGAGACAGGAGGGAGAGAAAGGGAGAGCACTGCAACCGGAAGGGAGAGGGACAGAGGAAGGGACATCGGGGCTGCCTCCAGAAGAGGCAGGGTCACCCCCTCTTGCCAGGCTGCCCCCCTTCTTGAAGGCACCTGGGCAGCGCCCCCTCCCCTCCTTGCAAAGTGTCCGCAGCGCCCACTCAGCCCAACGTCCGCGGGACACCCCCTCTCCCTCCCCCCTTGCATCCCCCGGCCAAGGCACTTGGCCAGCTGTGGGTCTCTGCCCATGGATGCTGGAGAGGCTCCCCTCCCCCGCTGCTCTGTCTCCCCTCTGCTCCACCGTCCCCATGCCTCCCTGCTGGATGGAGCTCAGTCGAGGGCGAGGGAGGAAGAGGAGGAGGAAGAAAAGGAGGCAAGGCGCGCGGAGCTCAGCGGCGAAGGCGCTCCGGAGCACGGGAGAGAGAGAGAGACAAGACAGACATGCCCCCCACCTCGAGCTCCATGCAGAGGCCCCCAAAGGCGCCGCACCGCTTTCCCCCCTCGCCTCGGCCCTCGGAACTCGGCCACCGGAGGCCGTCCAGCTAACCCCGGACAGAGAAAGAGACCCAGAGAGAGGACGCCTCCCCGCACATAGAAGAGCAGGCATTGCTGAAGGAAAATCAACATGGTTTCTGCAAAGGCAAATCATGTCTTACTAACTTGATAGAATTCTTTGAGGGTGTAAATAAACAGATAAAGGGGACCCAGTCGATATTGTTTACCTTGACTTTCAAAAGGCTTTTGACAAAGTCCCTCACCAAAGGCTCCTAAATAAGCTCTTCAGCCATGGAATCAGAGGACAGGTCTTGTTCTGGATTGGAACCTGGCTAAACTGTAGGAAACAAAGGGTGGTAATAAATGGACACTTCTCTGGATGGAAAGAGGTGAGAAGTGGCGTACCCCAAGGTTCAGTTTTAGGACCGTTACTTTTTAATTTATTCATAAACGATCTGGATGTAGAAGTAAATTGTGAGGTAGCAAAGTTTGCAGATGACACTAAACTGTTCAGGGTAGTTAAAAATGAAACTGATTGTAAAGAGCTCCAGAAAGATCTCTCGAAATTGAGTGAATGGGCAACAAAGTGGCAAATGCATTTTAACCTAAACAAGTGTAAAGTCATGCACATCGGGGCAAAGAACCCCAAATACACTTATCAACTGATGGGATCAAAGCTTTCTGAGACAAACCAGGAAAGGGATCTTGGGGTTTTGGTGGACAGCTCAATGAAGATGTCAACCCAGTGCGCTGCAGCAGTGAAAAAAACAAATTCTATGCTTGGCATGATCAGGAAGGGAATCGAAAATAGGTCGGCAAATGTTGTATTGCCTCTCTACAAATCTATGGTGAGGCCACATCTGGAGTACTGTGTACAATTCTGGTCACCGCACCTTAAGAAGGATATAACGGAACTGGAAAAGGTACAGAAAAGGGCAACAAGAATGATCCAAGGGATGGAGCAGCTCCCTTATGAAATCAGGTTGCAACGCCTTGGTCTTTTCAGCCTTGAAAGACGGCGTTTAAGAGGTGACTTGATCAAAGTGTATAAAATCATGCATGGGATAGAAAAGGTGAATAAAGAAAAAATATTTTCTCTGTCACACTGTCAGGCCTCAGCCAGAGCAGTTCAATAAACAGCTTGGCTTTGGGCTGACATAGCAACAAGGAGCCAGCAGAGGGGGAAGGGCCTAAGTCTGAGAGGAGGGAGGGAGTTTACCAGAAGGGTTTTTCTCTCAGCGTTTTGGCGGGAAAGCTCAGATTCCTCTTTGCTCTGCCTGGAGTAAGGCTGAATAAAGCTCAATTCCTCTTGTTAACTACTTGAGTGAGTGTGCCATTATTTACAGACCTACCAGGACTTGACATAAAGAGGAATCTCAACAACAATGGGTTTATCCCAGTCTCAGTGCTGGTGAGAACCCAACCGACTATGGAGAAGGTCTGTGCTCCCAAGGCGGAGAGGCACGACCTCCCTCTCAGAGGAGAGGGGTTTTGGCCGCAAGAAGCAAGCGGCGACAGAGGCCTCTGAAGCCAAAGGCCCCCACCCGGGAGGATGGAGCCGGTGTTCCCACGCCCTCAGGATGGAAACCGTGGGTGTCTGGGTGGAACCAGAGGGAGATCGGAGCCTGAGTCATGCAGATTGGCGGACCCACAGGAAGGTGGATGTAGCCGAGGCCAGGCGGCAAGCTTTTGAAAACCTCAGAGGCGGTTCCCGGATTTGGTGCGCGGATGCAGGCGGAAGAATGGGACACTGACTCGATCCCTGAGGAGGAAGGCTGCGAGGATGAGCCGGCCACCACAGGCAACGAGCGGCGAATTCCCGATGTGGTCGAAGAGCCCCCCCTCCTCGGGGCCCCGGTTGTGCCATGCTGTGTGAGTTCCTGGGCGATGACGATGGCACGGAAGAGCCCTTCATTCCCCTGTCCCCTGTGAGGAATCGGCAGCTTGGTTGGAGCCAGCAGCCCTGAGGAGGAGTGAAAGATCAGGCCCTCCCCGGAGCCGGCGCTGTAAGCCCAAGCGCAGGGCGGGTAGGAGGGGAAAGAAGGCCCGTTCAAGCCAGTAAAGGCTCAACTCGATCTGCCGGATGAGTGTGAGGAGAAGGGGCCCTGCATTTTGAGTAGAGTGGATCGCCTCAGCGCACGCCTGGGAGATTTGGACAGCAGTGGGCAGTTATTGCAGTCGGGTTGTGTACGGAAAGTCTCCCAGCTTGATGGGGAAGGAGGGCCTGAAACCCCACTTCTGCAACGTGGCTCCGACGAATCCGCAGCTTGGTTGGAGCCAGCAGCCCTGAGGAGGAGTGAAAGTTCCGGCCCTTCCCCGGAGCCTTCACGTAAGCTCAAGCGCCCGGCGGGGCAGGAGGGGAAGGAAAAAAGCAAATGCAGCCTTCAGACGTGCTGAAGGGCAGTTTGCCTGACCCCATCCTGTGTGGCGACCTGAGCGAGGAGGAGGATGAAGGAGATCTGTGGTACCCCTCGAGTGACGACGAGGAAGAGGATGAGGACCCCGTGCGAGGAGACCTCCTCGAAGCAATCCCAGCCACCTACGGCTGCGATGTGTGTAGGTTGGGGACGGCGCATCCATGGGCTGTGATGTTCGCGGGCCACCTGGAGCATGGCCCCGGGTGTGAGAGAGGACGACGGCTCCCGGGGAGGAGAGGCGAAGATGGACCCTGGAACGGCTGAGACAGAAGATGGAGTGGAGAGTGAAAGCGCCTCAACTGTGCTGACTCAAGGCCAGATCCAGTGATGGAGCTCTTGAAGGGCAAAGAGCTGGAGGAAGGAATTCAAACAGCATTGGAAGGGAGAGTGCAACTTTCCCCTGAGAAACAGGTTTCCGTGGAAATGGAAATTCCAGCAGCCAGGGGTCGAGCCAGTCGCAACCCCAGGCTGGGGATGACGCAAAGGAAGGTGAAGAGTGTTTAGGCCTGCCTGCGGCTGCTGAGAGTACAAGGGGAAGCGAGGGATATTCCTGTTTGCGCGAAGCTGCGGAGGACAAAGACCCAGGCTCTGTATGCAGTCGTGAGAAGGAGCCCCAGCCATTTGGAGCAATAGCGCAGAGTGAACTGGCCACCCCACTTTCACCCTGCTTCCCTCTTGGGGACACAGGAGAGATCCAAGCCTCGGCTGCGAGCAAGGGAGTGCAGCTGAATCCTTGCCTGGGGATGAATCGGATGAGCTGGCTACCGGTGAGCAGAAACGGGGCTAGAGGCTGAGAGTAAGGTGCCACAGCAGCACAAAGGTGACGGAGGTTCCTGCAGCAGCGGTGAGGCGTGCGCCGAAGAATCCCAGCTGCCTGAGGCCTTCCCAGCTGGCAGAGAGGGGGAACCTTTTGTGGAGCTTCACAGCGAAGGAAGCGGTGAGCGTGCCCTGCCGAGCAGTGTAGCTGTGGAGTGAGAATCCCCAGCGAGAGATGGCTGGGGTGAGCAAAGCCGAGCCTGAGCCCCCCTGCGACGAGGTGGCCATCCAAACGGAAGCAACTGAGGCGGAGAAGGTTTTGCCTAAGCAAAAGGAGTCTGCCCACGTG
Organism: Anolis apletophallus; assembly: GCA_030556195.1. Taxonomy (NCBI): domain Eukaryota; kingdom Metazoa; phylum Chordata; class Lepidosauria; order Squamata; family Anolidae; genus Anolis; species Anolis apletophallus. The sequence goes on from JARBWK010000005.1 coordinate 126,746,840, forward strand.
TTGCCTGACGCTGAGGAGGGAGAGCATGAGAGTGTGGCCAGACCCTTGCCAGATGAGAGGTCAGTTGAGTTGGCCGGTGAAGGGAGGGGATGCCAACGGCCTGATGTCTCAAGGAAGAGCCTGTTGCGATTGGGGAGGTTGCAGGAGGTCCTGGTGTGGAGCAGAGAGATGTTGCAGCGCCAGCCCAGGTCGTCCCCAAGGTAGAGCCTGTTGCGGTTGGGGAGGTTGCAGAAGGTCCTGGTGCGCAGCAGAGAGATGTCGCAGCACCAGCCCGAGTCATGAGTTCGAGTGAGTTCGAGTTCCAGTTGCAGCTTTGGCTGACCGATGCTGTGTTTTGGCTTGGAGCCGCCTGGGAGTGGGCTTCCTTTGACCAACAACTGCAGTTGGGGAGGGGTCCCACTGCAACGAACAGCTCAGTTGAGCGATGGGGATCCTCCCATGTTCGGGGGCCTCTCCGCCGAGAACCACAGTCACTGAACTCTGTGTGAATCCTGGGAGAGAGCTGGTCGTTGGGGATCTGCCAGCAGCGAAGTTTGGACTATCAAAGGCTTCGAGTGAGGTGCTGCACCTACAGAGAACATTCCTCGCCGAGGCTCTCTTGCCTGCTTGTCCGAACGATGCCTTTGGGCAATGCATGTTAATTCCATTGAGCGGATAGAACCTGTACTAGTGCTGAGATATTATAGTTCTGAAAGGTTGGGGAGGTTTGGCCTGTGGGTGCACACTCCGTTGGATGGGGCAAGGCCGCCTTGTGGGTGGCCCTCTAATAAACCTCTACATGTGGTTGGCATAACATGAGAGAACCCAGGGGTTCATATGGGATGGTCTAAGAGGTTATTGGAACTAGGACTGGATCAGCGTTTACTGCTTTGAATTGGGTTTTCCTGTATGGTTGACAGATGACTTGATCTTTTTGCAAGTGTGTATTATGTGTACCAATTTGAGGGGGGTTTGTTAATGCTTTGCAACTGATTTACATTGTTATATAGTTCCTCAATGCTCTGCAATGCAGTGTGATGTTGGGGGTCAGTTAGTTTTAATAGTTAAAAATGTATGCCAGTTATGAGATCAAGTATATTGTGTGTGTTATAATGTTAAATTCACTGCTATGTTATATAATAGTCTTGGGGGGGGCGCCATTCCGAAGGGGGGCGTAATGTCAGGCCTCAGCCAGAGCAGTTCAATAAACAGCTTGGCTTTGGGCTGACATAGCAACAAGGAGCCAGCAGAGGGGGAAGGGCCTAAGTCTGAGAGGAGGGAGGGAGTTTACCAGAAGGGTTTTTCTCAGCGTTTTGGCGGGAAAGCTCAGATTCCTCTTTGCTCTGCCTGGAGTAAGGCTGAATAAAGCTCAATTCCTCTTGTTAACTACTTGAGTGAGTGTGCCATTATTTACAGACCTACCAGGACTTGACACACACAACACTAGGACTAGGGGGCACTCCCTGAAGCTCCAAGGTAGGAAAGTTAGGACTAATAAAGGGAAATATTTCTTAACCCAGAGGGTCATTGGGTTATGGAACTCACTTCCAGAGGAGGTTGTGACAGCTGTCAGCCTGGACAGCTTCAAGGCAGGATTAGACAGATTCATGGATACCAAGGGAATCAGTAGTTACTGAAATGGACATCCAAGTGCCACCTCTGTGTTGATGGAGGCAGGCAGGATTTCCCGGGTACTGGTTGTGGGGGTCAGGGAGCAGGTGAGGGTTTTGCCCTCCTTTCTGCTAGAGATCCCTGTGTACAACTGGTGGGCCACTGTGTGACACAGAATGCTGGACTAGATGGGCTGAGGCCCGATTCAGCATGGCTCTTCTTATGTTCTTATGTTCTTATGAATGAAGCTAGAAAACAATTTCCCACGGCACACCTGATGATCGCCCACGGCACACCAGTGTGCCGTGGCACACCGGTTGGGAAACACTGTACTAGATAATCCTGGGAATTGCAGTTTGATGAGGCATCAGCACTCTTGGGCAGAAAAAGCTGAAGCCCTGGTAAAACTAAAGCTCCCGTGATTCCATTTAATTGAGCCATTGCAGTTAAAGTGATGTCAAACTGTATTAATTTCACAGTGTATATTTGAATTTTGGGTTATTAGATACATTGCATAGACCCATATACTTTCATTTGATGTTTGAAAAAATATATTGAATTCTTTAAGAAATACAAGATACTTATAGACTATTTTTCTGACTCTGTTTCTTCTTTGGCTATTCCTCATTGGGAACCACCCTTGGTTTGTTTGGTGGAAACAGCAAATGTATAACAGCACTAATGTGACATGAACCTATGATCTCTCAGAGACAGAGGTCCTCCTGGTCAGTCGTAAGGCCGAACAGGGCATAGGGTTACAGCCTGTGTTGGATGGGGTTACACTCCCCCTGAGACACAGGTTCGCAGCTTGGGAGTGATCCTGGATTAATCGCTGAGCCTGGAACCCCAGGTCTCAGCGGTGGCCAGGGGAGCTTTTGCACAGTTAAGACTTGTGTGCCAGCTGCACCCGTACCTTGGGAAGTCTGATCTGGCTACGGTGGTCCACGCTCTGGTCACATCCCGAATAGATTACTGCAACGCACTCTACGTGGGGCTGCCTTTGAAGACAGTTCGGAAATTGCAATTAGTCCAGCGGGCGGCAGCCAAATTACTAACGGGAGCTACATACAGGGAGCATACCACCCCCCTGTTGTGTCAGCTCCACTGGCTGCCTGTCCAATTCCGGGCTCAATTCAAAGTGCTGGTTTTGACCTTTAAAGCTCTATACGGTTCTGGCCCAGCTTACTTGTCCGAACGCATCGGCCGCTACGTCCCACCTCGTAACCTAAGATCATCTGGGGAGGCCCTGCTCTCGCTTCCGCCGACTTCTCAAATGCGGTTGGTGGGGACGAGGACAGGGCCTTCTCGGCGTGGCTCCCGCCTGTGGAATGCGCTCCCTATGGAGGTACGGTCCACCTCATCTCTCCTGGCATTCAGGAAAAGGTAAAATCCTGGCTTTGGGACCAGGCGTTTGCACACCAGCACTAACAGCATGTTAGATGGGGATTTTAATGGAATGGATGAAGAGGGCCAATGTTTTTATGGAGTGAATATTGTTTTTAACTTGGAATGACTGTGTATGTTGCTGATGGAACTGTATTTTAATGTGTTTTAATGTATTTTAATTGTTGTGGGGTTTTGGGGTTTTATACTGTATGATGTGGCATCGAATTGTGCCGTACTGTAAGCCGCTCTGAGTCCCCCTCGGGGTTGAGAAGAGCGGGTAAAATCCTGAAATAAATAAATAAATAAAATTACAGTGGTTCTTTAGCCAAGAAATGCTAGTACTGCTCAGGAGAAGGCAATGATAAAACCACTCTTGAATGTCTTTTACCCTGGAAATACCATGATGAGGCAGTCCAAAATGAAACAAGAGATAGTACTGGAAGATGAAACTCCCAGGTTCGAAGTCACTCAATCAGCTACCGCAGAAGAGCAAAGGACTAAAGTGAGTAGCACCATGTCTAGAGATGTAACTGGATCCAAGCTGAAAGGACATTCAGTTGTTGGCATGGTCAGAGTTGAAAGAAAAGTTGGAAGCGGCACAACTAGGTTTGTCGGTGTCTCTTATTTGAGAGTCTGAAAGTTATTTCCCCTTTTAAATATACTTTATTTACGACTTTTCTATCCTGCCTTTCTCTAACTTGGAGGCGACTAAACGAGATGTAAAAAAAAAAGCACCCCTTTTGGGGAGGGGACTTTTCATAGACAGAAATGTGCCCCCCCTATAATTTTAATGTTCATTTTACAGAGAAATACATGGTCAACCAAACTCAATATTGCAATACATTCAGTTGGTATTTATGTAGAGCATGAACTCGATAATAACTACTTCTCAACCCTACATGTCATAAATTTTGACTGCCCCTTATTGCACTTTTCAAAAAACTGTCTATGTAGAACATACGCAGCAAGAACATGGGAAATTGAGAAGCATGAATCAGGGAAAGCTAGTAATTGTAAGACAAGAAATGGAATAATAATAGTTCTTGGTAAAGTGGAAGGAGGCAGGAAAAGAGGGAGACTGGATTAGAGGTCGATTGAGTCAATCAAGGAAATAATGACGCGGGCTTCTGGAAATCTCTCATAATTTTGTCATCAGTTAAAGTTGATTTGATGACAAAAAACATCACCATTTTTATGCAAAAGAATCCTGTCGCACCATTAGAGACTGATAGCATAAACATTAATACCCTTGGTTTACTCCTGATACGATAATTAATCAATCAATTAAATAAATAAATAAATAGGCTAAAGTTGCATTGACACTGTAGAATTATAGTCATTTGATACCACATTTAACTGCCATGGCTTAATGCTATGGAATTCTAGAATCTGAAGTTTTGTGAGATATTTGCCCTTCCCTTTCAGAGAGCTATAATAATCCTCGACATTACTTCGCAAACGAAGATTCAGATTCAGGAAGGACTCATCCCACGCTTTTTACAAGCGTGTTGATGACTAAAAAGGCCAATCTGAGATAGGCAAGTCCGGTTGCAGAAAGCACAGCAGAAAGTCTCCTTGGGTGATGTTGTTTCCAAGTTGCAGTTCTTTCTGCTTTCTCTTCTAGACCCGTTCGGCGTGTCTTCTCGAAAGAGGCCGCAGCATTGTGGATCGTGTGTCTCCATGCCTCCCGATGTGAGGCCTGGTGGACCATTTTTGGTTTTCATTCTGGTCAAGCCCGTGATGATATTTCAGGGAGTCCTTATATCTCTTTTTGGGGGTGCCTCTCTTGCACTGACCCGTGGCGAGTTCACCGTAGAGTAGTACCGTATCTTTGGGAGGCGGTGTAATGTGTCCTTCGAGCCTGTGCAATGGATTTTTATGGTGGAGCGCAGCATGCACAGAACTAGCCTCCCCCTTTAAACCAATGGTTCGTCTGCCGAGGCCTAGCAAGCTTGGATGGTGGCAGCGAGGTCCTCAGGTCGTAGGTTTGATTTGAGTTTCCTTCTTTAGAGGGTTGACCTTACAGGGCACCATCTGCCCTGGTTTGAATTTAGAGTTTTCCTTCTCTTAGGATGGTTGCCAAAAGGCTAGAGAGCCCATCCTGCCCATTGACGCTCTTTGTCAGACCCTTCCGTTGTGATCTGTCTGGCATGGGAGGCCCTACCGGTGGCTATGCCACCGCCAGCATAGCTCACAACTTCATTAGGTACGCAAAGCCTCTCCCTCACTGCAAGGGGTGCCAATGGAGAGGAGAGCTATGGTGCCACAATAAACTACAAATTCCAAGATTCCATTGGATGGAGCTGTCACTTTGTAAGGTGGACAGTCGCTTAGCCCGCTTCTCCAGATGCATGGAACCAAGTGACTAGGATCAGACCTTTACAGACAGACTGTGTATGTGAATATTCATGGTCCTTCCAAGGCTTCTTTCCTGAGGCCGCTATTTACATAACAAACGGGGCGCATGCTAATTGCATCTTATTAGGCCCTCAGGTTAGGGAGTGTGGCAGCCAGAACAATAACTAACCTTATGTGCTGCCAATGTGCTCATGCCAATATTGTAAGAACTCCACTGGTAACCAATTTATCTCTGGGCTAATTTTAGGAAACTGGTTCTTATCTTGGAAACCCTGTTAACCCTGCCTCTGGCCAGTTTTGGAAGTGCCTACTCCCATCTGGGCTTCCATATGCATGAAGTTCCTGTGACCAACTCATGCCATCTCTGGAAATCAATCACTTTTGACAGTTCTTGGCAAACCTTGGCTTGTGGCCAGTGTAGGTTTTATGTATGAACTAAGCAAGCTAGTTTGGAATCTTAGGTTATGAGAGGCCTCAAATCTTAAAATGACAATAGGAATGAATGAGAATTACCCATGTTATTGATAATAGTATGATAACATACATTAGAGTCCCAGGATGTCCTGTGCCGTGGTGGCACAGGTTGAGTATTTCTTACCATGTTTTACCATTGGTTAATTGTTTTCCATTGGGCTTTTAGCCTTATTTTATTTATTTATTTACTTAATTTATATTCCGCTCTTCTCACCCATAAGGGGACTCAGAGCGGATTACAGTACACATACTTTGCAGATAATCCCTGCAGTTCAACATATGACATATAAACATGTGACATTTATCACAATACAGAACGGTACATACATTTTGACATTTAGACAAACAGAGGCAAACTTTCTGGCCACCAGGGGGAGCTGAGGTATTCCTCATCACTCTCAGCGTTTCCTTCCAGCGTCGCTTTGTTGTTTCTTTCGCATTCCTCAGCGATTCTTTATGGCCTCAGAAATCAGTCTAAATTTGCCTCCCCACTTTAATGTGGTGCCTTTATCTCCTACTTGACAAATGTAACTGTCTTTCAGGCTGCAAAGGTCGGCAGCAGGCTACACTTAAGGTTGAGAACCCACCTCGACCCGGGCAGGCCTCGAACTCATGACCTACTGGTCAGAGAGATCTTATGCAGCTGACACTTAGCCAGCTGCGCCACATTCCCAGTGCGTTCTGAAATTTACCAACAATGGAACTGAACCAAACGTGTAGCACACAGAACTCCCATGACCAACAGAAAATACTGGAAGGATTTGGTGGGCACTGACTTTGGGTTTTGGAGTTGTAGTTCTCCCACATCCAGAGAGCAGGAGGACGGCTTTTGGTGGGAAGATTCACCATCTGTTTCCAAAAAGGAATAGAAGGGCAGGTGGAGAGATCTTCGGCCTTCTCCGCCAAAGGGGTTCCTAAGACCATTAGAAATATGTGTTTTCTGATGGTCTTTGGTGACCCCTCTGAAACCCCCTCACGGCCCCCCAGGTTGAGAAACACTGGTCTAGCCGATCCTACTTTAGTGGTGTGTGCCTGCCTACAACAGGCAAGGGAAACCGGAAGTGCTTCCAGAATAAATGTCTGAACAGAAAAACAGAGAGGAAAAGAGGAAGTAGATAAGCTGCATCACCGGTTATTCCCAGTATGTAACTCTCCAGCTACCAGATATTTATACATTTGGCTTTCCAAAATCAAATTCACAAGAAAAGTGGAGACTGAAAGAAAAGAAGATATCCCTGGTTACTAGGGCTGTTTCCGAATTTCGGATACTTCTGAATTTCGGAAGTTTTTTTGCCTACTTCCGACTTTTGAAGCGACTTCCGATCACTGCCTCCCAAACAGGGAGTGGTGTTGCATTTCCAAATTTGTTTGGAATTCAAAATTCCGAATTCCAGATGTCATTTCTGAATTTTCTTGCTGATTGCTCATTGGGTGATGGCTAACAGCTGACTCTCCCTTCTGCTGATTTTTGGGGCCATTTTTGAAGGCGGGCACCATTTTTGAAGACTTCTGAAGACTCCCGAATTCTGGAAATACTTCCGAATCAATTCCGAAAAAAATTTCAAAAAAATCGGAAATCAATCACATCCGATTTTTTTTAACAAAATCAACACCCAATTCCAAAATTGAAGCTTTTTTTTGCCTTTGGAAATAGCCCTAGTTACATTCTGGAAGAAGCCTTCAAGTACTTTAAAATGTTTTTCTTTTCTTATGCAAGGCTTACTTGACCAGGTTGAACTGCTCCTCTGGATTTTTTATTGAGAAGGTTAAATTCTTAATGTGTTATTTCTGCCTCAAGCACCAAATTTTCTGTTAAAGAAACATTGTTTAGGAATGCATAAGTGTCATTAACTGAGGGGAGATGAAACTTGCCAACTCTTATATATGCAGTTTGTTGTGGAGCTACCATATGTTGTTTAGAGCAGTGTTTCCCAACCAGTGTGCCGTAGCACACTAGTGTGCCGTGAACGATCATCAGGTGTGCCATGGGAAATTGGAACCTCCGATACCCTCCTCCTGCTGAACACTTTTTCTTCTCCACTTGGGCTCCCTTCTTCCCAGCCTCGCTCTGCTCGCTTTGCCTCGCTTTGCTCTGGGGCGGTTCTGCGCAGTAGTGCCCGGACGGGTCACGTCTTCCTCCCTTCCTCTCCTCCTGAACACGCTCACGCTGCCCCGTCGGATCAAAATGGCGGCAGAAGCGGCAGTGTAGAAGAAAAAGTAAGTATTCGGCAGGAGGAGGAAGAAAGGGCGCGAAGGGGGAGGGGGAGGAAGAGGTCTCTGTCGAAAGCTGGCATGGGCAAACTTGGACCTTCCAGGTGTTTTGGATTCCAACTCCCACCATTCCTAGCAGCCTCGGGCCCTTTCCCCCCTCAGCTACTCAAGCAGGAAAGGGCCTCAGGCTGTTAGGAATGTTGGGAGTTGAAGTCCAAAGCACCCAGAGGGCCGAAGTTTTCCCATGCCTGTTTTAGGGATCTTAAAGTGGTGAGCCTCCTTCCAACATTATGATTCTGGATAGAAAACAAACATTGTTTGAGTCCACAGTGCTCTCTGGGTGTAGGTAAACTACAACTTCCAAACTCAAGGTCAATTCCCAAGCACACCCTTTCAGTACTTTCTGTTGGTAATGAGAGTTCAATATACCAAGTTTGGTTCAATTCCATTGTTGCAAGAGTTCAGGATGCTCTTTGATTGTGTGTTAACTATAAATCCCAGAAATTGTAATTCCCAAATGTCAAGGTCTATTTTCCCCAAACTCCATCTGTGTTCACATTTGGGCATATTGAGTATTCATGCCAAGTTTGGTCCTGATCCAACACTATTTGAGTCCACAGTGCTCTCTGGATATAGGTGAACTACAACTCCAAAACCCAAGGTCAATGCCCACCAAACTCTTATAGTATTTTCTCTTGGTTATGGGAGTTCTGTGTGGGAAGTTTGTGTCTTTCTGCCATTCCTGCCAGGATATCTATGTTGTGTTCATCGAAACAGACCCAGGTTTCACACTGAGTGTATAAATACATTTAAAAACATATTAACTATATGTATTAGTGTGTTAGATTGTCATTTTGCCTCATTTTGGTTGGCGGTGTGCCCCAGGATTTTGTAAATGTAAAAAGTGTGCCGCGGCTCAAAAAAGGTTGGGAAACACTGGTTTAGAGGCAGAGTCCCTTCTGTCTCATATCTCAGATCTGCAAGCTCAGTTCCATCCCGTCAAACTATTGCGTGGAAACTATTGTTGGAAACTGCAAAAAAAAAAACACATGAAAGTGATCCCTTTCTTTCAAGAGGGAATCTGTGGAAGATCTTAAATGAACTAGTGGATTAGACAAAATGTCCCAGAGAGGTTGACAGTCCAGTAGCAATTCTGTGGTCAAAGAAAGCTCTTTTAGTATTGTCTCAGCATAATTAACGCATAATTAGAGCTTGTTGGAAAATATTAGAACTTGCTGGGTTGCTCTCTGATTTGAGTCTTGAAGAATTTTTGTCCAGACAGCGAGATTAGGTGGCCATCTAGTGGGTTGTATTAGACACTGTTACTATTAAGATCATAATTTAGGTGCCTCTGCACTGTAGAATTAATGCAATTTGACACCACTTTTACTTCCATGGCTCAATGCAAGGAATCTTCGTTGAGCCATCTGCAATTTATTTATTTATTTACCTGTGATTTTAGATGTTCAGTTGTATATTTATTTATTTATATGTATGTTTTTTGATGTTTGATTTCTTATTGTTATTTGTTGATGTTTGGGCTTGGCCTCATGTGTGCCGCCCCGAGTCCCCATTGGGGAGAGGGAGCGGATTACAAATAAAGTTTATTATTATTATTATATTTTTATACCGCCATTCTCAGCCCGAGGGCGACTCATGGCGGTTTACAAGCAGCACTATTCAGTGCTCATCTGTATACCTTTATAAAGCGGAATGTTTGTATGTATGTATGTATGTGTGCGGAGGGCGGAAGGGCGGATATGTGGCAGCCACTTTCACAGGCCACAGCGACCAGCGCGGGTGATGGACCTACACCAAACTTGGTACACATAATCCCCCTAACCCCCTTCACGTCCTGGTGCGGTTCGAGGGACATGACCCATGGATTATGGGATTTGTAGTACTTTCAAACACTTTGGTTCCCACAGACTACTGAGGCCACCAAAAAGGACCAATACAGACCACACTTAGCACACACAGCCCCCATGACCCACTCTACGTCCTGGTGCAGTTTGGAGGAGGGTGGACTATGGATGATGGGACTTGAAGTACCTCTACTCACTTCCCAAGTCCGCTGCAACCCTCATCCAATCACTGATCGAGATCAAACTTGGCATACATAACCCCTATGACTGCCTTCACGTCCTGGTGAGGTTCGGGGGAGGACTGACAATGGATGATGGGATCTGTAGTACTTTCACACCCCTCTGTTCCCACAGACCACTGTGCCCCCAACAAACACTGATAAAGACCACACTTGGCACACAGAGCCCCAGTGACCCACTCTACATCCTACTGAAGTTTGGAGGGGGACAGACCATGGATGATGGGACTTGCAGCACCTTCCCTCACTTTCCAAGACTGCTACAAACCTAATCCAATGACTGATCAACACCAAACCTGCCACACAGAGCCCTCATGACCCACTCTACATCCTGGTGCCCATCGGAGGAGGGTGGACCATGGATGATGGGACTTGAAGTACCTCTACTCACTTCCCAAGTCCGCTGTGACCCTCATCCAATTACTGATCGAGACCACACTTGGCACACATAACCCCCATGAATGCCTTCACGTCCTGGTGAGGTTTGGGGGAGGACTCACAATGCATGATGGGATTTGTAGTACTTTCACACCCCTCTGTTCCCTCAGACAACTGCATTTTAACAAACACCGAGAAATACCACACTTGGCACACAGAGCCCCAGTGACCCACTCTACATACTACTGAAGTTTGGAGGGGGGCCAGAACATGGATGATGGGACTTGAAGTACCTATACTCACTTCCCAAGTCCGCTGCGACCCTCATCCAATTACTGATCGAGACCAGACCACACTTGGCACACATAACCCCCATGACTGCCTTCACATCCTGGTGAGGTTCGGGGGAGGACTGACAATGGATGATGGGATTTGTAATACTTTCACACCCCTCTGCTCCCACAGACAACTGCGGCCCCCAACAAACACCAAAAAAGACCACACTTGGCACACAGAGCCCCAGTGACCCACTCTACATCCTACTGAACTTTGGAGGGGGCCAGAACATGGATGATGGGACTTCCAGTACCTTCCCTCACTTTCCAAGCCTGCTACAAACCTAACCCAATGACTGATCAACACCAAACCATGACCCACTCTACATCCTGCTGCACTTCTCAAATGACCTGGGCACCGCCGGGTCCCCAAGCTAGTAATAATATAAAAACAGATAAAAACCACATAGCTAAAATCACATATACTATTAACATCAATTAAACATAATAAAACCATAACTCCTCTGTATTTCATTACCAATTCATTGTCCAGTCGCGTTGTCCAGCCATTCCAAAATCAGAGGTCATAACTACACTGCTTAAATAACCAAGATTTTACTTTTTTATGAAATGTTAAGAGGGTGAGGGCCGATCTAATGTCCCTGAGGAGGGCATTCCATAGCCAAGGGGCGACCACTGAGAAGGCCCTGTCTCTCGTCCCCACCAGCTGCACCTGTGAGGATGGCAGGACAGAGAGCAGGGCCTCCCCAGAAGATCTTAAGTTTCTAGATGGTTCATAAGGAGAGATACGTTTGGACAGATAGGTAGGGCCAGAACCGTTTAGGGCTTTATAGGCCAAGGCCAACTCTTTGAATTGTGCTCAGTAGCAGACTGGCAGCCAGTGGAGTTGTATGCTCCCTGGGCGTCGCTCCTGTTAACAACCTGGCTACCGCCCTTTGAACCATTTGGAGCTTCCGAACAGTCTTCAAAGGCAACCCCACGTAGAGAGCGTTGCAGTAATCTATATGGGATGTAACCAGAGCGTTACATCCCATATAGATTTCACAAGGTTTTTAGCTTTCTCTGCCAAAAGGTGCCTCACCAAACTACAAATCCCAGAATTCCAAAGTATTGAGCCCCTGGCAGTTAAAGTGATGTCGAACTGCATTAGTTGTACATTGTAGATGCAGCCTTATTGGCATAATTAGTGATATAATTAATTACTGTATTAGGTAACTCATGTCCTGCTGTTCCTCAGTAAACAAACTTCCAACTGGTCATATATAATATGCATTGAATAAAACAAATCCATTTATAAATAAGAAACATTAGCATTGATCAACATAACAGTCCACAACATGGAGCTCTCGACCAATTGTGTAGCTCGTTGTTGACCTTTGCAACCAGAAAGACAGTTGCATCTGTCAAGTAGGAAATTTAGGGACCACTTTGTGTGCAGAGGCTAAATTTAACTGATTTACAAAGCCATAAAAATCTCCAGGAAGTACACAAAAAGAATGAAGGAATGAAGGACAGCTCCTCCTGGTGGCCAGAAGCTGGAATGTTAAATTGCCTCTATGTCTGTCTATATATGTTGTATGTCAAATGGCATTGCATGTTTGCCTGTATATGTGCATTGTGATCCGCCCTGAGTCCCCTGCGGGGTGAGAAGGGCGGAATATAAATGACATAAATAATAATAATGGGCAGAGCAAAATAAGATTTAAGAAAACAGTCTGTTAAAAGATGGTTGGAACAACCATTGATGGGCCAGATAACTAAAAGAATAAATTGTCAAGATCTGCAAATCTCCTTAAGAGAGATTCATTCAAGAGAACGATGGCTTCTTTCGAAAAGGCACTGCTCCTGTTGGTTATCTCTCATAAGTTATTTAGCAGTGGCACTTAAATATGACACAGAACATGTAAAAAAACCTAGATATGAAGTAGAATGTGGGAAGGATATATATATATATATATATATATATATATATATATATATACACACACACACACACAGTATATATATATATATATATATATATATATATATATATATATATATATGACAACTGTCTTTAGCTTCTTGCAAAAGGTGTTGATTTAGGACAAGAGTGAGAAATATGCAGCTTACCGTCCAATATTTAAGAACATAAGAACATAAGAACATAAGAAGAGCCATGCTGAATCGGGCCTCAGCCCATCTAGTCCAGCATTCTGTGTCACACAGTGGCCCACCAGTTGTACACAGGGATCTCTAGCAGAAAGGAGGGCAAAACCCTCACCTGCTCCCGACCCCCCCACAACCAGTACCCGGGGAAAATCCTGCCTGCCTCCATCAACACAGAGTGGCACTTGGATGTCCATTTCAGTCACTACTGATTCCCTTGGTATCCATGAATCTGTCTAATCCTGCCTTGAAGCTGTCCAGGCTGACAGCTGTCACAACCTCCTCTGGAAGTGAGTTCCATAACCCGATGACCCTCTGGGTGAAGAAATATTTCCCTTTATTAGTCCTAACTTTCCTACCTTGGAGCTTCAGGGAGTGCCCCCTAGTCCTAGTGTTTTGTGACAAAGAAAATAATTTTCTTTATTCACCTTTTCTATCCCATGCATGATTTTATACACTTCGATCAAGTCACCTCTTAAACGCCGTCTTTCAAGGCTGAAAAGACCAAGGCGTTGCAACCTGATTTCATAAGGGAGCTGCTCCATCCCTTGGATCATTTTTGTTGCCCTTCTTTGTACCTTTTCCAGTTCCGTTATATCCTTCTTGAGGTGCGGTGACCAGAATTGTACACAGTACTCCAGATGTGGCCTCACCATAGATTTGTAGAGAGGCAATACAACATTTGCCGACCTATTTTCAATTCCCTTCCTGATCATGCCAAGCATAGAATTTGCTTTTTTCACTGCTGCTGCGCACTGGGTTGACATCTTCATTGAGCTGTCCACCAAAACCCCAAGATCCCTTTCCTGGTTTGTCTCAGAAAGCTTTGATCCCATCAGTTGATAAGTGTATTCGGGGTTCTTTGCCCCGATGTGCATGACTTTACACTTGTTTAGGTTAAAATGCATTTGCCACTTCGTTGCCCATTCACTCAATTTCGAGAGATCTTTCTGGAGCTCTTTGCAATCAGTTTCATTTTTAACTACCCTGAACAGTTTAGTGTCATCTGCAAACTTTGCTACCTCACAATTTACTCCTACATCCAGATCATTAATGAATAAATTAAAAAGTAACGGACCCAAAACTGAACCTTGGGGTACGCCACTTCTCACCTCTTTCCACCCAGAGAAATGTCCGTTTATTACCACCCTTTGTTTCCTACAGTTTAGCCAGGTTTCAATCCAGAACAAGACCTGTCCTCTGATTCCATGGCTGAAGAGCTTTGATGAAAACCAGAACATGCGTGGCCAAGTGACATCAGAATGTGATGAAGATGGCAAAAGTTAGAAATGAAGAAGCACACAAAACCTAGGAGAAGATGCATCAGAGGTTGTTGTTTTTTTGTCTGAGTCTACTAGGAAGGGCCTCCTGTCTGCTTAATTAACTGAAGTTAAGGACGGATCTCCACTGACTCATAAACCAGGCTGATGCAGCATGTCAAATGCTAGATCAGCTCAGGGTATGGTCCTCATCGAGACTCCCGAACTGCTGCAGAAGCAGGAGGGAGTCCCCACTGCTCAATGGCACTGACCATGGTTTGGTGGCACTGGACACAGCTACCCCAACTGTTCATCTCATCCTCCATGTTGCAGCAATTTCCACACGTCCTAGCTGTCCCCCATTGCATTCCAGAACATCAGCTGGGATGACAAACTGCTGGGGGAGGAGGTGAGAGAAGTAACCCACTCCTCTCTCCCCCCTTCTCAGCCCACCCCATCACCCTGGCCAATGTCACGGTAAAGTCAGGATGGCAGTGGGGACAGTTACAGATGGTTCCACTTTGGAACTAGCCCATAATCCCAAAGTTGGAAGAAAGCATGAATACTGTAACACAGGGCTGCCCAGGAAGTCGATCGTGATCGACTGGTCGATCCTGGGACCAAAGGAGGTCGATCCCAGCTGATGAGGCACTTCTCAGAGGGGGCGGAGCCATGCCACACCAAGCCACGCCCCCTCCCCCGGCTTCAGCACTATCACAGCTTCTCCAGGTTTGAGGAGGGTAGTGCCAAGCCAGTAGTGGCTATCTATGCCCCCACATTACCCTCCTCTAGCCTGGAGAAGCTGTGGTAGCGCTAAAGCCAGAGGGGGAGGGGGCGGAGCCAAGCAGCACCAAGCCCTGCCCCCTCCCCTGGCTTCAGCGCTACCACAGCTTCTTCAGCTTTGAGGAGGGTAGTGCCAAGCCAGTAGTGGCTATCTATGCCACCACTGGCTTGCCATTACCCTCCTCTAGCCTGGAGAAGCTGTGGTAGCGCTGAAGCCAGAGGGGGAGGGGGCGGAGCCAGGCCCCGGCAAGCCTCGTCCCCTCCCCAGCTACAGCTCTACCACAGCTTTTTCAGCCTTGAGGAGGGTAGTGCCAAGCCAGTAGTGGCTATCTATGCCACCACTGGCTTGCCATTACCCTCCTCTAGCCTGGAGAAGCTGTGGTAGCGCTGAAGCCAGAGGGGGAGGGGGCGGAGCCAGGCCACGGCAAGCCTCGTCCCCTCCCCCAGCTACAGCTCTACCACAGCTTTTTCAGCCTTGAGGAGGGTAGTGCCAAGCCAGTAGTGGCTATCTATGCCACCACTGGCTTGGCATTACCCTCCTCTAGCCTGGAGAAGCTGTGTTAGTGCTAAAGCCAGAGGGGGGAGGCGGCGGAGCAAGGCAGTGCCAAGTCCCGCCCTCCCGGCTTCAGCGCTACTACAGCTTCTTAAGCCTTGAGGAGGGTAGTGCCAAGCCAGTAGTGGCTACTAGCTATGCCACCACTGGCTTGGCACTACCCACCTCAAGCCTGGAGAAGCTGTGGTAGAGCTAAAGCCAGAGGGGGGCCGAGCCAGGCCGCACCAAGCCACGCCCCCTCCCCTGCTCCGCTCTGCTTCTCTCTCGGTAGATCTTTCTGACTTGGTTTTATTATAAGTAGTTTGCATGCTGAAAAAGTGTGGGCACCCCTGCTGTAACAGAATCCCCCTGACTTTGGCTAATGCAGGGCAAAGCCATGTTAAGATGGCCTTGCAATGGTTTCTCCGGATCAGCTTCATGGAGCATTTGACTGCCATGGGGCTGATCGTCAGTGACATCAGTGGTCATCGTAGATGGCCTCCTCCCTCCTCGCTTTCAAGAAACAGCTGAAGACGTACCTTTGCTCACTGGATTATGAGGAGGACGAGTAGTTGTTGGTACCATTATACCTCTGATTAATAGCTACCTTCCACATCCATGCTCTGTTTGCTCCACCAGTTCAATAGATATCTTGAGCAATGATCAATCTATTTGCCCCCAAGGAACTGGGAAATTGATACTTCTGTTTGATGATACTTCTGTTTGATTTTTTAATTTAATTTTAGTTGTTAAGTCACAAATTGTGTTGATATGTTGGGTTGCTAAATTTTGTTGTTGTTGTTTATTCGTTCAGTTGCTTCTGACTTTTCGTGACCTCATGGACCATCCCACGCCAGAGCTCCCTGTCGGCCGTCTCCTCCCCCAGCTCCTTCAGGGTCAAGTCAGTCACTTCGAGGATACCATCCATCCAGGGGCGGTCTAAGGTAATTTTAAATGGTAGGCAAACATTATTTTGGCGCCCAACATTATTTTGCTGCCCCCATGTAAAACAAATATACAATTATAATATCACAATACCATTAGTAGTATTATATTGTATCAATGTATATACAATATATTATACCATACTCATACTATATTATATCATAATTATACTACATTACAATATAATTATATTATAATATATTGACATTATAATATAATGTAACATTCTATTATATTATTAAAAAATAATAAAATTACTTATTTAAATAAAATTATCCTCTACTAAATATTTTCATTACTCCTATAAAACTCAAATAACCCAAAATAAAGTAAAATAAAATATTATATATTTTGTACAATACCACTATACTGCAATATTGTTTGTAATATTACATGTAATATAAAATATATCATTATTCTATTGTTATATTGTATTTGTATTATATTGTATGACAATATTAAGCAGAACTGTATAATAATCAACAAGAAATGCAATGTAAATGCATCAAAATCAGAATATATTACCTACCACCCATCTCATAATTCATAGGAGTCTCCCATAAGTCCAAAATTAGGATCCCAATGTAAATGTAAATAGAAAAACAGCCAAAATGTTCAAATGAGGTCGAATACAGGCAGCGCGGCCTGGGCAAACTTGGGCCCTCCCTCCCGCTAGATGTTTTGGACTCCAACTCCCACAACTCCTCATAGCCTCAGGCCCCTCAGGTCTAGACAGAAATAGAGCCGAAGAAAGGAAGGAGGGAGAGAAGAGGTCACAGAGGAGGAGGAGGAGGAAAGCCCTTCATTCATTCCTTCACTTACACTTCCTTCACTGATTCTTTTCTCCTTTCCCGCAAACGCGCGCATGGCGGAGACAAAGGGAGAGGGGAAGCACTCCCTGCCTGCCCGATAGGGAGTGCTTTGCTTACAGGCTTCTGCGCAAGGGAGCTACTGGGCATGCGCTGAGGTTTTCGCGCATGTGCAGTTACTCCTGCGCTCAACTTCAGCTCCGGAGCAACTGCGCCTGCGTGAAAACCTCTGCGCGTGCCAAGAAGCGGCGTTGGAGTGCACAAGACAGGGGTCAAAAAGCAGGCAGCTGCAGCACTGTTTGAGGAACATCGGCAGAGCCAGGATGGCGCCCCATACGACCAGGATGGCGCCCCCTTCCCAGATGGCGCCCTAGGTGGCCGCCTACTTGGCCTATCTTGTAGGACCGCCCCTGCATCCATCCATCTTGCCCTTTCTTGACCCCTCTTCCTTTTTCCTTCCATTTCCCCCAGCATCATTGTCTTCTCTAAGCTTTCCTGTCTCCTCATGATGTGGCAAAAGTACTTCATCTTTGCCTCTAATATCCTTCCCTCCAATGAGCAGTCAGGCTTTATTTCCTAAAGTATGGACTGGTTGGATCTTCTCGCGGTCCAAGGCACTCTCGGAATTTTCCTCCAACACCACAGTTCAAAAGCATCTATCTTCCTTCGCTTAGCCTTCCCTATGGTTCAGCTCTCACATCCATAGGTTACTACGGGGAATACCATTGCTTTGACCGTGTGGATCTTCGTTGGCAGTGTGATGTCTCTACTCTTCACTATTTTAAAACCAATTTCATTATATCTCCATCAGATGGGTTCAAATACCAATAGCTAGGATTAGAAGATGGTTGTGGCCAAATAAAAAGGGCTGGGCAAAGGGTAGTGCAACAGAGTTTCATAGTGCAGGGGAAGTAGATAAAGTGCAGGGGAAGTAGATACAGTACTTTCTAATGGCCTAGAGCAGTGTTTCTCAACCTGGGGGTCGGGACCCCTCGGGGGGTCATGAGGGGGTGTCAGAGGGTTCGCCAATTACTATCAGAAAACATAGTATTTTTGTTAGTCATGGCGGTTCTGTGTGGGAACTTTGACCCAATTCTATCATTGGTGGGGTTCAGAGTGCTCTTTGATTGTAGGTGAACTATAAATCCCAGCAATTAGAACTCCCAAATGTCTTTTTTTAAAAAAATAAGTCTTTATTCAGTTTACAAACTCCCAAATGTCATGGCCTATTTTTCCCAAATTGCACCAGTGTTCACATTTGGGCATATTTAATATTCGTGCCAAGTTTGGTCCTGATCCATCATTGTTTGAGTCCACAGCACTCTCTATATGTAGGTGAACTACAACTCCAAAAACTCAAGGTCAATGCCCACTAAACCCTTCCAATATTTTCTGTTGGTCATGTGTGCCAAGATTGGTTCAATTCCCCCATTGCTGGAGTTCAGAATGCTCTCTGAGTGTAGGTGAACTATAACTCCCTGCAACTACAACTCCCAAATGACAATATCAATCACCCCCCACCTCACCAGTATTCAAATTTGGGTGTATTGGGTATTTGTGCCAAATTTGGTCCAGAATATACACCCTGTATATCAGATATTTACATTATGATTCATAACAGTAGCAAAATTTCAGTTATGAAGTAGCAACAAAAATAATTTTATGCTTGGGGGTCACCACAGCATGAGGAACTGTATTAGGGGTCGCGGCATTCGGAAGGTTGAGAAACACTGGCCTAGAGAAAGGGCCTAGGAACTAATCATTCTCAAAAACCTGCTGGAACATCCAGGTTTTCAAGTCCTTTCAGAAGGAGGACAATATGGGGGCCTGCCTAATCTCTCTGGGGAAGGAGTTTCAGAGTCTGGGAGCCACCACTGAGAAGGCCCTCTCCCTTGTCCTCATCAACTGTGCATGTGATGGTGGCGGAAGCGAGAGGAGGGCCTCCCCGGCAGATCTTAGAGCCCATGCCAGTTCATGGAGGGAGATGTGGTCACGAAGATAGGCAGGGCCCGAACTGTTTAGGGCTTTGTAGGTCATGACTTGCACCTTGAATTGGGATCGGAAGTAGAGCTGCTGTAATAGGGGCATATGTCCCTCAAAGACAAGTTCCAGATGCACCTCCTGAAGCAGTTTCCCCTTTTGCTTTGGCTCATCACTAAGGAGCTCATCACATTGCTTTTTTGCCAACACAGCTAGCATGGAGTCCACCGGATCCCATCACATGATATACAGCTACTTCCAACGGAGCTCCGTGAAATATTCTAGAATGAGGAACTCTGAACATGAAAGACTACCCGTGTTCAGTTTCAAAATGCCTGGGACAATGTGGTAGCAAATTGGAAAGGTACACTATCTGGCATGTGATGGGCAAGTGGATGATGTTGGCGATGGATGGTGATGAGAAACCGCTCCGCCCCACTGCCCCACACTTTGCCCCGCTGCTCTACGGCACAGTGTTTCCCAACCTTTTTTGAGCCGCGGCACACTTTTAACATTAAAAAAATCCGGGGGCACACCACCAACCAAAATGACACAAAATGACACTCTAACACAGTAAAGAACACCTGGGGAATGGTGGCCTGCTGGGAACAGCTGCTGGGAGTGCCAAAGCTGGGGAGGGGCGGAGCCAGGCTGTGCCATGCCCCGCCCCTACCCCGGCTTCACCTCTCTCAGCAGCTGCTCCAGCCTTGAGGGGGCAGTGCACAATGCTGGCTTGGCACTGCTCCCTCAAGGCTGGAGCAGCTGCTGGGAGTGCCGAAGCCGGGGGAGGGGGCAGAGCCAGGCCGCGCCATGCCCCACCCCCTCCCCCCAGCTTCAGCTCTCCTACAGAGGAGGAGCATGAGTGGTGGACGGGCTTCAGTGGGCGGGGCTCCTCCTCCACGCGGCTTCAGCGAGCGAGGGGCGAGAGTCATGGTGGGAGTCATGGCGGATTGGAGGCTGGCTGGGGAAAGGGCCGAAGGAGGCGGCGCCCCGGCCCCTTCTTCTTTTTCTTTGCCACTGCCCGGCCCTTTCTCCTCCTCCCCCAAGCAGCAGGAGTTCGGCAGGAGGGGGGAGGAAGGGGGCAGAGAGCTTTTCTCGCGGCACAGCAGGAGGTCCGTCACGGCACACTAGTGTGCCACGGCACACTGGTTGAGAAAGACTGCTCTACGGATTCTATCGCATCAAGGACCTCCATGTGATGAGGTCCTAAGATTACTGTATGACGTGAATCTCATGCACACCACAATTTTGGCAAGGTCATTTAGCCAAAACAGGTGAGCATTAGATTCAAGTAAATATGTTATTGTAGTTGTAGTTTTACAGTGCCTTTAAGTTTTTTTTCCCTGTTAGAGTGCTGGTATCTCACCAAATTGCAGCTTCCATAATTCTGTAACATTGAGCCACTAAAGTAGTGTCAGACTGCATTAATTCTACAGTGTGAATACAAAAGCGAAACGGGTTCCTGACCCTTTAGTTCTTCTGTGTAGAAGGGCCATTTCCAGTAAGTCTTCTGCAACACACACCTGCTTAAATCCCGTCTTCTACATTCCTTTAATACCAGCTGGCATCCTGCTGGAGTCTTATACATAAGTAATTTCCCTGTCTTGCTTGGGAGTCAGGTGTTGTTCCAGGCCTCCCAGGGTTTTTTCGGTGCCAGGCACTGACACATGTTAGAGCTATAGCAGAAAGCTTTATTGGTGGCAAATGATGCAGCAGATGGCACATAGCAGGGAAACACTCCAGCTCTTTTGCTGATGGAATCCAGCACTCCTCAGTCAATGAGAGAAATGGGACCTCCAACAATTTTTGCCAGACTTATCCCTTTGGCTGACAAGTAAATCAAATTCCTACTGCTGGCCATATAGGGCAATGATTTTCAACCTTTTTTGAGCCACGGCACATTTTTTACATTTACAAAATCCTGGGGCACACCACCAACCAAAATGACACAAAATGACAATCTAACACACTAATACATATAGTTAATATGTTTTTTAATGTATTTATACACTCAGTGTGAAACCTGGACCTGTTTGGATGAACACAACATAGATATCGTGGCAGGAATGGCAGAAAGATACAAACTTCCCACACAGAACTCCCATAACCAAGAGAAAATACTATGAGAGTTTGGTGGGCATTGACCTTGGGTTTTGGAGTTGTATTTCACCTATATCCAGAGAGCACTGTGGACTCAAACAATGTTGGATCAGGACCAAACTTGGCATGAATACTCAATATGCCCAAATTCTGAACACAGATGGAGTTTGGGGGAAATAGACCTTGACATTTGGGAGTTACAGTTTCTGGGATTAGTTTGACGGGATGGAACTGAGCTTGCAGATCTGAGATATTAGACAGAAGGGACTCTGCCTCTAAACCAGTGTTTCCCAACGTTTTTTGAGCCGCGGCACATTTACAAAATCCTGGGGCACACCGCCAACCAAAATGATGCAAAATGACACATTTACAAAATGTTTTTAAATGTATTTATACACTTTTTACATTTACAAAATCCTGGGGCACACCGCCAACCAAAATGATGCAAAATGACACTCTAACACAATAATATGTATAGTTAATATGTTTTTAAATGTATTTATACACTCAGTGTGAAACTTGGGTCTGTTTCGATGAACACAACATAGATATCCTGGCAGGAATGGCGGAAAGACACAAACTTCCCACACAGAACTCCCATAACCAAGAGAAAATACTATAAGAGTTTGGTGGGCATTGACCTTGGGTTTTGGAGTTGTAGTTCACCTATATCCAGAGAGCACTGTGGACTCAAATAGTGTTGGATCAGGACCAAACTTGGCATGAATACTCAATATGCCCAAATGTGAACACAGATGGAGTTTGGGGAAAATAGACCTTGACATTTGGGAATTACAGTTTCTGGGATTTATAGTTAACACACAATCAAAGAGCATCCTGAACTCTTGCAACAATGGAATTGAACCAAACTTGGCATATTGAACTCTCATTACCAACAGAGAGTACTGAAAGGATTTGCTTGGGAATTGACCTTGAGTTTGGAAGTTGTCGTTCACCTACACCCAGAGAGACTGTGGACTCAAACAGTTATGTTATGTTGTTTTTTTTCTATCCAGAATCACAATGTTGGAAGGTAGCTCACCACTTTAAGGTCTCTAAAACAGGCATGGGAAAACTTCGGCCCTCTGGGTGCTTTGGACTTCCCACCATTCCTAACAGCGTGAGGCCCTTTCCTGCTTAAATGGCTGAGGGGGGGGGGGGGGAAGGAAAAGGCTGCTAGGAATGGTGGGAGTTGGAGTCCAAAACACCTGGAAGGTCCAAGTTTGCCCATGCCAGCTTTCGACAGAGACCTCTTCCTCCCCTTCCCCTTCACGCCCTTTCTTCCCCCTCCTGCTGAACACTTACTTTTTCTTCTCCACTGCCGCTTCTGCCACCATTTTGATCCGAGGGGGCAGCGTGAGTGTGTTCAGGAGGGGAGGGGGGAGGTAGGAAGGAAGATGTGACCCGTGCGGGTGCTACTGCGCAGACTCGCTCCAGAGCAAAGCGAGGCAAAGCGAGCAGAGCGAGGCTGGGAAGAAGGGAGCCAGAGTGGAGAAGAAAAAGTGTTCGGCAGGAGGGGGAAAAAGTGTTCCAATTTCCCACGGCAGGATGGGGCAACCTGATGAATGGCACACCTGATGATCGCTCATGGCACACCTGATGATCGCTCATGGCACACCTGATGATCGCTCATGGCACACCTGATGATCGCTCATGGCACACCTGATGATCGCTCATGGTTGGGAAACACTGGTATAGGGCATTTGTGTAGAGGTGCATTTCCCTCAGCCCAAGGAAAAGAGAGCCTGGGTTCCTAAAAGTTATATAGTGCAAAAGCAAAGAAATAAAATCAAAGCACACTTTCTATTTTCCTGTCCTTACATGAGGATAGTGTTAGAGTTTCTATGCACAGCCCTGCAAATGTCATTGTCTGTCCTCCCTCATTCTCTCCCACGAATACTTTTTCTAATATCTTTCCGAATGAAGAAGATTTGGAGATGTTGAAAGCTTGCCCACCATTGTGTGCATACTCCGTTGGTCCTAACCAATGCTTTGCCTGATTGAATTTTGGATGCTTTAGTCAAGAACCATCATGGTTTATTTGTTTTATATATCATAAAGAGATCATCCGCCAAAGCATTTAGGAATTGTTTCTGCTCCCTGCCAAGTGTATAGTTGGCAGCAAACAAGCACAAAATAGCCTTGGGTTTGTATGAAATTGATTAGCCATTAGGTTCATTTTGGTAAGGAATGAATGTCCAGCTTCCAAAAATAGCTCCCCGTTAATAATTTGCTCGACGAAATTGTGAACACGCCACAAAAATGGTAATCTCTTGTGAAAGATAGGCATTGAGTACTTTACATAATGGAAGAGTTCAAAGTTGCACAGAAATCCATGTAAGTACATTTGCAAGGTCTATTCCGTAAGAACCATAAGTAATCACAAGGCCCCTGAAAATGCCGGTGCCGTGTCCATTATGAGGCTTTAAAGGCTTACCATAAAAATTAATAATAAAAATGCTAATGGTTCAGGTCAACAGCAATCCTTATGCAGTGAAAAAACTCAATTCCTGGCCAAACGATACAAAAGGAAACTTAAAACCACAGTGCTGTCGAATCTTTTACACCTGCATTTTTCAATATTTTTCATTGCATATTATAATAATGGTATATACCTATGTATTGAACCAGACTTTCACTTGATCATTCAGTGGTTTAAATTTGTCATTGTTTTGACACAAATGGTTTCCTTGCAATGTCAAATAAATCTTTTTTTTGCTACTCTTATCTGCTATGATAATTTTCTGACAGAGCTATAGCCCATATTTTGTTTAACCAGTTCTTTATTATCCATCTTTTAAAAAATGTTGGCAATTACTAGCCTCACTTTATATCACATATGTCAGTGTTTTTCAACCTTTTTTGAGCCGCGGCACATTTTTCTACATTTACAAACTCCTGGGGCACACCACCAAACAAAATGACACAAAATGACACTCTAACACAGTAATACATATAGTTAATATGTTTTTAAATGTATTTATACACTCAGTGTGAAACCTGGGCCTGTTTCGATGAACACAACATATATATGACTTCCTCTCACATACTTATACATGGCTATCATGTCTTCTCTCAGCCTTCTCTTCTCCAGGCTAAACATGCCCAGCTCTTCAAGCCGCTCCTCATAGGGCTTGTTCTCCAGACCCTTGTGAAATTTCACCCGGAGTGAAACTTGCTTCCAGTTAACTATGGATGTCACAAAGCTGTTATAAACAGTTCCTTTGGGGTGGGGTGGGGGGGGGAGGGGAGGGGAGGCAACTCTCTAACAATCCAGTAAAATAGTAAAAAAAAAACCTACAACATTTCCAAGTGGAGAGGCTCAATTTATTTCTTGGAAACCTGTGAATGCTTCAGCCTCCCGATACTCCCAGGTTCGCTCACTGCCCAATTCACTGACGTGGAGCTTCCAGCTTTGGCTGTTCTCGCGAGAAATCCAAGCCAACGCAAAAACGTCAACTCAATCACTTCCGCCCAGGGAGGAGGAAGGCAGCGAAAGAGGCCACACAGATCTATGAAACATAAAGAGTATGGACCCATGCTGAGTCGAGGCTCCTGAAGACTTCCTCAAGGCGGGCCTGGCCCTGGCATTCGGCGGAGCCCACCCTTTGCCTCCGGGAGGATCTTTGGGGAGGGAAAGCGGCAGAAAGCGTCAGAAAGAGCTGCTAGGAGGGGGGAAGAGTGCCAATTTCCCACGGCACACCTGATGATCGCTCACGGCACACTAGTGTGCCGTGGCACACTAGTTGGGAAACACTGACTTATGTTATGTGAAGTGATATAAAGAGTTTATTTGACATCCCCCCCCCTCCTCAAATTGTTTTGATGGGGTGTTTCTGCATTGCAGGGAGTATGACTGGATGGCTCTTATAGGAGCCTTCTACACTGCCATAATTCAGATTATCAAAGCAGATAATCCACATTATGTGCTTTGAACTGGATTATATGAGTCTACGTTGTCATACAATCCAGTTCATAGAAGACAATCTGGATTTTATCTTGCAGTGTGGAAGGGGCCGTAGTGTCTTCCAACTACTTTCTATGACTCTAAAGTAAAGAGATCATTAGTAGTGCCTTAATAAAATAAACTACTAATTTTGGAAAATAGCATTCATAACTATTTGGAGATTATAACCTTTTGGAAAAGCATGACCTTTCAGAATAGAGCCAAAAACCTGTTTGAGTAGAATCTTCTCATATGGTATACAGCCAAATGTAATATGCACGGTGATTGGCTTCAGTTGTTAGATTGAACCTATTGTTCGTGATCTGTTAGGAAAACAGAGAATATGCGAGTGCATAAAACAGCAGAGACCACACTGTCAGGAGCAGCTCAGGACTTCATGGCCACCATGGGCCTGTCCCAATTAATATCGGGTCCTACTCACAGTGCTGGACATACGTTGGATCTGGTTTTCTGTCAGGCATGGGAAGACGGTGGCGGGGTGGAGGTGCTGACCATTGCTCCGTTGCCATGGACCGACCACCACCTGATCAGGTTTAGACTTATTGCACCTTTCCACCCCCATAGAGGTGGTGGACCTATTAAAATGGTCCACCCTAGGAGACTTATGGATCCAAATGGGGTCCTGACAGCTCTTGGGGATTTTCCTGCCTCCTCGGCAAATGACCCTGTTGAGGCTCTGGTCTCTCTCTGGGACAGGGAGATGACCAGGGCTATAGACATGATCACTCCAGAACACCCCCTCTCAAGTAACTGAGCTAAACCAGCTGCTTGGTTCACTGAGGAGCTGGCAGCGATGAAGCAGAAGAGGAGGCTGGAGCACGTGTAGTGATGGAAGCACCCCTCCCTGCTGCAGACGCTGGGACCCAGCAACAGCCATCCCAGCTGCTGCCTTTAAGAACTCCAGGGAGGAGAAAGGAGGAAGACTCTGGGCCATGCCATCGCCACACCCCTCCCTGCTGCAGAGGCTGGGACCCAGCAACAGCCATCCCAGCTGCTGCCTTTAAGAGCTCCAGGGAGGAGAAAGGAGGAAGACTCTGGGCCATGGGCAGACCCCAGCAACAGCCGATGTCATTCCAGCTCCGTTGTCCCTTTGGAATATGGCAGCAAGAGGAGGCGAGAAGGACTTTTACTTAGGGGAGGAGGGCATGGGGTATAGGTTGTTTTATTATTATTATTATTAATTTTTATAGGGCGTTGGTTGATTATTCCTGGCTTTGGCATTATTAATTAGGTGGGTTTTAGTAGTTTTTCAGTGTATTAGTTTTATACTGTGTATTTAGGTTACCTGTATAGTTTATTATTATGATAATTGTATTGTACTGTGTTTAATTGCCCACTTATGTTTTAGTATGGATGTATATTTTTGCATAATATGCCTTTGAAATATTGTTAAGTGTATTCGTACACAATTTGAAGCTTGTCTTCGCCCTGTAAAATTTGTTTTGGAAGCTTCGCTTCACTGTCTACACTGTTTTGTATTGTATTGTGTTGTGAGCCGCACTGAGTCCCCTTCAGGGTGAGAAGAGCGGCATACAAATAAACTGATTGATTGATTGACTGAAGCACCGCGGGTCAGTCCAAGCATGTCTAGTTTCCTTTTTAAGGATCTATGACGTGGCAATAATGGCTGAAAAAAATCTCTTGCGGCCAATATTGCATCCGCTAAGAACCGTCCAGCTGAGCTGTTCCGAGTTGTCAGAGGACTATTAAATCCGCCTCAGAGCAATATCCCTGACAACTCGGCAGATTGCTGTGAAGAATTTGCTTGGTTCTTTGTGGACAAAGTTGCACTGATCCGTTTCGACTTTGACGCCACATTAACAGCAGTCTCTGAGGATGTAACACAAGCATCTGCTTGTCCGGTTTTAATGGATTCATTTCAATTGGTTCAGCTCGAGGATGTGGACAAGATCCTTGGAGAAGCGAGGCTTACCACATGCATCCTAGACCCCTGCCCATCCTGGCTAATAAAAGAAGCCAGAGGGGGTTTGGCAAAGTGGGTTAAGGTGGTGGTTAATGCCTCCTTACAGGAGGGAAAGATTCCAGCTAGCCTAAAACAGGCTGTATAAAAGCGTTGTTGAAAGAACCATCTCTGGACCCCACTCAATTAGTCAACTTTTGGCCAGTTTCCAATCTTCCCTACTTGGGAAAGTCATGGAATGTGTGGTGGCTTCGCAACTCCAGGGGTTCTTGGTAGACACTGATTATCTAGATCCGGCACAGTCTGGCTTTAGGCCGGGACATGGTACTGAAACAGTCTTGGTCGCCTTAGTAGATGATCTACGCCAGGAGCTAGACAGGGGGAGTGTGTCCCTGTTGGTTTTGCTGGTTTTGCTGGACCTCCCAGCAGCCAATACCACTGACCACGGTATCCTTCTGGGAGGCCTCGCAGAAATGGGACTTGGAGTTACTGCTCTGTAGTGGCTCCAGTCCTTCCTGGAGGGTCGGTCCCAGAAGGTGTTACTGAGTGACATGTGTTCAACTCCACAACCATTGTCTTGTGGAGTCACTTAGGGTTTAGTACTGTCTCCGATGTTATTTAACATCTACATGAAGCCACTGGGGGAGATCATCCGGAGTTTCGGAGTAAGGTGTTATCTGTACGCAGATTACGTCCAAATTGGTGCTTGGCTGCTGTGTTGGACTGGATGAGGGCTAACAAATTGAAATTTAATCCAGACAAGACAGAGGCCCTCCTGGTCACTCGAAAGGCCAAACAGGGCATAGGGTTACAGCCTGTGCTGGATGGGGTTACACTCCCCCTGAAGATGCAGGTTCGCAGCTTGGGAGTGATCCTGGATTCATCATT
Organism: Anolis apletophallus; assembly: GCA_030556195.1. Lineage (NCBI taxonomy): Eukaryota > Metazoa > Chordata > Lepidosauria > Squamata > Anolidae > Anolis > Anolis apletophallus. Next base: position 126,774,969 of record JARBWK010000005.1, read on the forward strand.
GAGCCTGGAACCCCAGGTTTCAGCGGTGGCCAGGGGAGCTTTTGCATTTAAAACTTACGCACCCGTACCTTGGGAAGTCTGATCTGGCTATGGTTGTCCATGCTCTGGTTACATCCCGAATAGATTACTGCAATGTGCTCTACGTGGGGCTGCCTTTGAAGATGGTACGGAAACTTTAGGTAGTCCAACAGGCGGCAGCCAGATTACTAACTGGGGCAACGTACAGGGAAGATACCACCTCCCTGTTATGTCAGCTCCACTGGCTGTCGGTCCATCTCCGAGCCCAATTCATAGTGCTGGTTTTGACCTATAAAGCTCTATATGGTTCTGGCCCAGCTTACTTGTCCGAACGCATCCACCCCTATGTCCCACTTCGTAATCTAAGATCATCCGGTAAGGCCCTGCTCTTGCTCCCGTCAACATCACAAATGCATCTGGTGGGGATGAGAGATAGGCCCTTCTCGGCGTTGGCCCCTATGGAACACACTCCCAAATGAAATAAGATCGGCTTCTTCCCTCCTGGCTTTTAGGAAGAAATTAAAATCATGGTTTGGGGACCAGGCTTTCAGTCAGCAGACGTAAGTAGCACTTTAGATGGACACTGACTGGAACGGCGACACGGCTAATGAGACTGTTTTTACTGGGTTTTTTTACTGTTTTAATTATTGCTTATGTGCTGTTTTAATTATGACTTATGTTCAATTGTGCTTGTATTGTTGTGATTGTCATGCATCGGCATCACTTTCCGATACAAAACATATGCCACCCAGTAGCCATCTGCTCACCCACAGAAAACCATATTTAATAATCTAGAGCTGATGTGGTCTATCCAATGCAATTTTCTCAATCAGCACCTCAAATAAACCCAGGAACAGGCCTAAAAATGAAGACACCAAGGTGCCCCACTTCCAGGCGTCACATGGAACTGCTCTGCTCAGGGGGAGGAGATTCAGCAGTCAGGGGGCTTGTTGTTGTGATTTTGTGAGTAGTCAGCTTCTCCCCATCCAACATCCCAGTTGCCTTGGCACCATAAGAGGGTTTTGCAAGACCAGTCTTTCTCGTTGCAACGATGTAGTAACAGTGAGGCCTCAGACCATATTTTAGTTCTAGGAGACCACTGGTGGTCCATAGACCACAGGTTGGGAACCACCAATAAAGTTATGTAAATCATCCATGGTAAAGTTAAGGTTTAACTTTATGTTTTCTTTGTTCTATATGCATTTGGTAATTTTGTATGTTCCTTATGTAATGTGTTTTTGCTTTATGCTTTATTCCATTTTCATTCTATTTCGATTCTACTCCATAAAAGTTATTGTAATAAATTAAAATTCCCCATTTTCATTCTCCTCCTCCTACTTTTCCCCTTTGATCTTGGCTGACTTCCATTGACACAAATTGAGCTTAAAGTGCAAAAAATAGTATACATTCAATTACTAGGGGAGAGAACATGGGCGGTCGAATATTGTCCTTCCCAAGAGACTCGGGCAAAAGCAAACTGCTGCAGCCTCTCCTTGATTCTGTATTCTTCCTCATTCATAACTTCTGCCATCGACCAAATAACAAAAGAGGAAACCAAGAGCAGTAATTAGTTTTCAATGGGACTGTCTGATACAGAAAGAGAGGGGGGAGATGTTGTTATTTGTCCCGTCCACTCTCTTTTGCCGTCAGCCTGCTTATGCATTTTGATGTCAAATGCATCCCAAATGAATCCATTTGCCTGGGTTTCAGTTTCATAACTAAATCCATGTTAACAGAAATATAGGACAGCAAAGCCCTTGCTCAATAAAACATGAGCCTCTGCAATGCTCTCCTGCTTCTCGGGCTGTTATTGCTAATTCATTTTTCATCAAGCCTCTTTCCCTTGCTCATAACTCAAGATGCATTTATTTCCTTAGATGCATCCTTATCCACACAGCGATAAAAATGTCTCTAAAAGAGCAATTTGAGCCTTCCCACCATGCTGGTCCTCAGATAGTCCTGTTCATCACGAAATCCATTCCTTCGCCGTCACCTTTCTCTTCCTAGAGGGAGGCTTAAAGGCGTGTGTTTGAAGCTCTCTGCGTTGAGTGACAGAACATTTTTCCTTTTCCAGGTTTGATTGATGGATTTATCTTTAAGATGGGGGGATTTGCCAAGCCTGTTTCTGCCTCCCAGAACTTTAACTTCTCATTCCCGCTCAACTATAAGTGTCAGTGAAAGGACTTGAGATCCAAGGTCAATCAAATATCTTCTCATAGCCCGGCTGGCATAATGATCATCCAAACCACAGGAAAGGTCAGCAGCCCTGCTGTATCAGGACATGCGTTTTCACATCTCTAAGACCTGAGCACATAATCCTCATTCTCTGATTCTCCTGGGCTTCAAATCCAATTCCAAATAGATTGTCTGATTCAGACTCTTTTTTTTTTTAAACAGAATACAGATTAAATAGAAGAGTTATTGCATTTTCTATTTAGGTGAGATATGGGGAACCTTTCCTCATACCACCAGATTTTTTCATACTTCTATTCTGAACTGCGACCATACCTGTGACCATACCGTGTGAAGCAGGCATGTAGCCAATGGGGGGGCTAAGGGGGCTTCAGCCCCCCCCCAAATTCTCAGGGTGGTCCGCGAAAAGGCCTTACTGGTACATTATTTAAACTGTTACATTTATTCATATCATGATCTGATCACCATGCTCATTATATCCCACATTAATGGGGTTATTGGGATAACAATACAAAAGATTTGCTAGGGTAGACCCTCTTCCACCCAGTCTCAGCCCCCCCCCAACCAAACTCAGCCCCCTCCGAAACAAAATCCTGGCTACGGCCCTGGTGTGAAGTCTGACCTGACCATGGTGATCCACACCTTGGTTATCTCTAGACTGGATTACTGCAATTCACTCTACGTAGGGCTACCCTTGAAGACGGCCTGGAAACTTCAACTTGTCCAGTGATCAACAGCCAGATTAAAAACTGGGACAAGTTACAGGGAGCGGTCAACCCCCCTGTTTAAAGAACTGCACTGGCTGACATTTATTTTCCGGTCCCAATTCAAGGTACAGATGATCACCTACAAAGCCCAAACGGTTCGGAACCTGCCTACCTTTGTGACCGGATCTCCCTCCATGAACTAGCTCGAACCCTTCGCTCCTTGGGGGAGGCCCTCTTGTTGCCTCTGCCAGTCTCACAGACTTGCTTGGTGGGCACAAGGGTGAGTGCCTTCTCTTCTGTGGCCCCGACTCTGGAATTCCTTGCCCGGAGAGATTAGGAGAGCCCCCACTTTGGAAACCTTTAAAAAACACCTGAAAACTTGGCTCTTCTGCTGTGCTTTCAGAGAGTAGTTATTTAATTTCTATCATTGCTCTCCTCAATGCCCCCGTTCTCAGAGTCCATCCCCCTCCCCCATAGAGGACGTTTTCCCTGTAAAGGATGCTACCGTGTTTCTCCGTCTTACTTTCTTTTGACCCCCAAACTCCCCACTACGGCTTACTTTCGGGGTACGGCTTACATTAGCCGACGGTACCCCGTAAAGACAATAAGTTACCTCGGGCGGCATGGCGTGGCTTCCTGGCTGGGCGGCGAGAGGCTCCCAGAGGGGCTCAAAGGGCCCGAATCCTCCTCCTCTTCCTCCTCTTCCTTCCAGCGGCGCCTTCCATCCTCCTCCTCTTCCTCCCAGCGGCGCCTTCTCCCTCTCGCGGATCCGCCCCTCCCTTCACTGAAGGGAGGAGGTGGAGCCGCCGCCGGGCGAGAGGAAGAAAGCGCCGGCGGAAGTCCCGCCCGCTTGGCGGCTCAGGCGTCTTTCCCCACCGCCACCCCGCTCGCCCGCACTCCAAATGAGAGCCGGGCGGCGGCGAAAGCGCCTGAGTCGCCCTGGGGCGGGACTTCCCTTGCGCGCTTCTCCCTCTCGCCGGATCTGCCCCCTCCCTTCACTGAAGGGAGGAGGGCAGAAACCGCCGCCGGCGGGGAGAGAGGCGCCGGCGGAGTCCCACCCGCACGGCGGCTCAGGCTCTTTTCGCCGCTGCCCGGCTCGCCCATAACGCGAGCGGGGCAAGCCGGGCGGCGGCGCGCCTGAGCCGCCCGTGCGGACGGGACTCCGCGGCGCCTTTTCCCTTTCGCTGGCGGCGGCTCTGCCCCTCCTCCTTTCAGTGAAGGGAGGGGGCGGATCCGGCGAGAGGGAGAAGGCGCTGCTGGGAGGAAGAGGAGGAGGATGGAAGGCGCTGCTGGTAGGAAAGAGGAGGAAGAGGAGGAGGATTCCGGGCCCTTTGAGCCCCCTCTGGGAGCCTCTCATCACCCAGCCAGGAAGCCACGCCATGCCGCCTCTTACGTCTTTACTTTAGGGTACGGCTTATATAAGCCGACCCCTCTGACACCCCCGATACGTCTTACAATCGGGGGTGTCATACTTTCGGGGAAACACGGTATTTCGAGTATCCCACCTTGAGTTTTAACATTTTATATATGTGCTAGCAGCCTGCCCTGTCTTTGTGATTTTAGATATCTAGTTGTATATTGTTTTTATTTATATGTATGTATCTTTTTATTGTGTTCCTTGCTGGTGTTTTGGTTTTTATTTTATTGTAATTTGTTGTTTGGGCTTGGCCTCGTGTGAGCCGCCCTGAGTCCCCATTGGGGAGATGGGGTGGGGTATAAATAAAGTTTATTATTCCCAGGAGCTTCAGACAGCATAGTCAATGGCAAGAGATTAGGAGAATTGTAGTTCCAAACATCTGGAGTACTCCTGATTCGGATTCTGGTTTGCTCTCCCACGAACCCATCAGATAGGACAAAATCCCAGCTCCCCTTCTGCCTGCTGAGTTAATTGAATGAGAATAACATTACAAATTGGAACTCGGTGTACAACAATTGGAGTGAGTAGGAGGAAAGTGGGAGGACATTTTAATTGCAGCAGAAAAATAAATATACCCATTTCAGATAATTAGGAAAGAGCACAAACACCCCAGTGCTAACACTGTTTGAATCAATCTGCAATGGCAACTCAAAAAGAAATCAAAGGACAAGTTTCAAAACAATATCAAGAAACCGAAAAGTCTAAATTTGGTGTGTTAAATGGGTTGAGTTTAGTATGGGAATCAGGTCTGGAGATTAAAAACAGAAGGAAAACAATGTAATTAAATTTGGAAAACCCAGCCTATAAATCAATATCAGCGCATCTTAGAAAAATACATTGAAAATTATGCACAGATGGTGCTATTATGCACTTAAATTACGTAGGATTAATGTCAGAATATCAGAAATATGTTGAAGAGGTTATGGAAAAACAGGAGGAACATGTGGCAAACTTGTTCAAAAGTACAAGGATTCTGGGGGCCCATCTACACCACAATATATAACCCAGTTTCTGACTCCAGATTATCTTCTTTGAACTGGATTATATGGTAGTGTAGTCATATAATCCAGTTCAAATCAGATAATCTAGATTCAGAAACTGGATTATATGGCAGTGTAGATTCAGCATGGGATAAAGTTCTTTCTTGGGTAGTTAAATAATGGGATAAATGTTTGGAAATTACAACCTCCTTCAAGCCTCCTCTAGTAATTTGTTTGCATATAATCCTGTTGCTTACTGTTTTGTATGTATGCTCTAGTATGCAGCTTCTTTTGCTCTACGTTTTCCTGAGAAATTGTAGGAGGGGCTGCAGACCACATGATCAGTTCTGAGAGGAGCACAGACCTTAGACCCCATCTGACTTCTTTAGACTTTGAGACTGCTCAGACCAACACTCACTTGCTGTTGTTGTAAGAAAATGCCCTATGCCAACTGCACACAAACACTATTCCAAACAGATATGAAACTGGACTGATAAACTATGTACCTGTGTTATGCTGAACACATGAAGGTTGTGAGTAAACTAAATATGTTATTTTACCAAAGCCTACTGCATTTTATCTCTTGAGTGAATAATATAGAACAAATTGTTCTATGGGAGTGTGTGTGTGTGTGAAATTTATTTATTTGTTTCCGGTTTTTCTACCCTGTCACTTTTCCACCCCCGAGGGGGGACTCAGGACGACAAGCAGATAATTTGGGATCAGATCCTGGGATATAGGTCCAGCCTTAGACTTTGAAATGCAACTGTTTTTGGCGGTGACTAAACTGTGACTGTTATACTTTGGCTATATCATGAGAAGAGATGATTCACTCTTCTTGGCTTTTCTTCGCGAACGAAGATTCAGGAAGGACTCATCCCACGCTTTCTGCACGCGCATCGACAGGGCTTTTTTGGAAGTTGGATGTGTCCTTCAAGCCTGTGCAATGGATTTTTCTGGTGGAGCACAGTGTGCACAGAACTGGACTGACCCTTTAAACCAAAGGTTTGTCTGTCGGGGCCTAGCAAGCTTGGACAGTGGCAGCAAGGTCAGGCCCAGATTAACAACTTTTTGCGCCCTAGGCTACACTTTGGAATTACGCTCCCTCTACTACTTGCACTGAAAGTTGATGTTTGGGATCCGGGAAGGGAGGGTGGGGCCCAAGCCGCGCCTGCCTTTCCTTCCTCGCCCGGGGGCTTGAGGGCCGTGGCGGGGTGGCCATCTGCCGGGGCTGATTAGGATCCCCGCACCCCAGGGAGGGAGAGTAGTGGGGAGAGGCCTGGGGGGCTTTCCTTCCTTTGGGGGGGGGGCCTCCCTGGAGAGAGAGACACCCACCGGTCTCCGTCTCCTTCAGGGCCGCTGCTCCTGCTCGGGAGGGAGGGAGGCTCCCCGATTGGCTGGCTGCCACTCTTCAGCTTTGATCGATAGGTGTCACAAGGCGGGAGGCGGGGCCAGGAGGCGAGCTCGGAGGACTCACTCCTGGCCCCGCCCACTCCCCACCTCCCAGGGAGGGAGGGAAGGAGTGACATCACCGTGGGAGGCAACGGAGCAAACAAGGAAGTCGGGCCTGGCGGAGGAGGAGGGAGGGAGTGATGTCACCCTGGGAGACCTCACCCACGGCTGAGTAGTGAGGAGGAGGGAGGGAGGGAAGCCGCTGCTGCTGCTCCTTGCCCTGCGTGTCCTGCCTTGAAACCAGGCTCGGCCCTCCCTCCCTCCCTCCCTCCCTCCCTCCGGGGCCTTTGTCCTTCCACTCCCGCCATTCCCAAGGGCTGGCCACAGAGGTTTTTTTAATTAACATTTTTTTGGTCCGTGAATTGCGCCCCCCTTGGCTTGCGCCTCTAGACCATGGCCTAGGTTGGCCTTATGGGTAATCCGGGCCTGAGCAAGGTCATCAGGTTGTAGGTTTGATTAGAGTAACCTTCTCTTGACCTTACAGAGTTAGACGAGCACCATCTGCCCAGGTTTGACACTAGAGTTTTCCATCTCTTAGGATGGTTGCAAAAAGGCTAAAGAGCCCATCCTCCCCATTGACGCTCTTTATCAGACCCTTCAGTTGTGACCTGTCTGGCATGGGAGGCCCTACCGGTGGCTATTATGCCACTGCCAGCATAGATCACAACTTCATTAGGGTACACAAGTCTCTCCCCCACGACAAGTGGGTGCCAATGGAGAAGATGATTCACTAGTAAAGACAATAATGCTTGGTAAAGTGGAGAGCAATAGGAAAAGAGAAAAACCTTATTCCAGATGGATAGACTCAATTTGTGAAGCCATGGGCCATGTCTGGATTACCCATAAGGCCAACAAGGCCAGGGCCTAGGGGCGCAAGCTGGGGGGGGGTGGTGCAGATCACGGACCAAAAAAAAAACCTGGTCCGCACCCCTTTCCCCCTTTCTCATGCCCCTCCTCGCTCCTTCTCCCGGGAAAGTCTCTGCTCCTTCTCCCTCTCCCTCCCTCCCTCCCCCCTCTCTCTCTGTCTTGCACTCTCTTTCTCTCTCTCTCTCTCTCTCTTGTGCGTGCCTTTGGACCAAGTTTGCACCCGCTGTGCTCTCCTCAAGCCTCCCGGCTCCCGAGGAGACCTTCAGAGCACAGCGGAGCTTTCCAGCCAGTGGGAATGCATGGGGACCTTGGAGGTGGCGGGATGGTGGCTACTCGCCTTTCTCTTCTGCTCCAGAGGCACCATGGCGAAAGCCAGCCAAGTGTGGGTCTGAGTGGTGTTTGTGTGTGTGTGTGTGTGTGGGGGGGGGCTAATTCCAAAGTGTGGCCCTAAGTATGGAAGTGCCGAGTAGAACAGCTGATGACAGGATGATTTGGAAGGCTCTTATTTGTTGAGTTGCCATACAACAGCAAAGGAGTGTATGCATTTATGAGTCTGATAGCATACATTTCCATACTATCTTAGATATGCCATTATGAGTGATTAGTGAACTAGAGTGGTATTAGTATAACATAAATATACCGCAATGTTGAATAGAACATTAGCACCTGGAAAAGCATCAAAAGCCTATGTGGGATTCACCTTGCCTGGGGGAATCTTGTAATGTAAGATGAGCAAATGGAAAAAAAAGAAAAGAAGAGAAAGCTGGAAATGTTCTGTACTTTAAGGACAAACCTGAGGTGCTAAATAATGCATTGATGTTATTAGAGGTGATTGATTGTCACTCAGACTCACAGATTCCTCTTGGCATTCTCTTCTCATAGCACTTTAAGGTTTCCTCATTGCTGGATTTGCATGCACCTTTCTTTTCAACTTGCTACTGTTCCTTTCCAAGTATTGCTATAAAAGGGAAGTGGAATTAAAGGAGAGGTGGGGAAAAGTTAGCCTTCGGGGGCACATGCACATTTTTCAAGGTTGATTTTTTTTGGCAGCCTAAGGCTCTTCCACACTCCTTGGTCTGCAAAATGAGGATTGAATGGTCCCATGTGGAAACCCCCAGGAAGTGCAATTTACCTTTTAAATGGGTTACAGCAGGGGTCCTCAAACCTTTATAGCAGGGGGCCGGTTCACGGTCTCTCAGACTGTCGGGGAGCCAGACTATAGTTTGAAAAAAACATGACCAAATTCCTATGCACACTGCATCTTATTTGGAGTACAAAAGAACAATATAAAAGTTCAAATGAAATACAATTTCAACCAACACAAACTTACCAGTATTTCAATGGGAAGTGTGGGCCTGCTTTTGGCTGACGAGATAGTCAAGTTGATTAGGATTGCTGTTGTTGTGTGCCTTCAAGTTGTTTCAGACTTAGGGTGACCCTATAGGTCTCAAGTTGGAATCTCTGCTCAGCACTTTGCATCAACACCAGGCCTGAGGAGAGATTCCTACCCTGGTCTCCAGAGCCAGGGGGCAAATCTTAAACCATTACACCATGGGTTGCTGTGAGGTTTCTGGGCTGTATGGCCATGTTCCAGAAGCATTCTCTCCTGACATTTTGCCTGCATCTATGGCAGGCATCCTCAGATATTGTGAGGTCTGTTGAAAACTAGACAAATGGGTTTTATATATCTGTGGAATGTCCAAGGTGGGAGAAAGAGCTCTTGTCTGTTTAAGGCTAATGTGAACGGTGCAATTGGCATTGAATAGCATTGCAGCTTCAATGTCTGGCTGCTTACTGCCTGGGGAATCCTTTGTTGGGAGGTGTAGCTGGCCCTGATTGTTTTCTATCTGGAATCCCTTTGTTTTCTATATATAAAAAGATATCTATCACAGATTAGCAAAGGCATATAGTGCATTTGGAAGGCTTCACAAAAGAGTCTGGAACAACAAGCACCTGAGGCAAAGCACCAAAATCAGTGTGTACAGAGCTATCGTACTGTCTATTCTCCTTTATGGGTCTGAAACATGGGTCACCTATTGCCAACACCTACGACTCCTCCAACGCTTTCATCAGCGCTGTCTTCGCACAGTCCTAAACATACACTGGACTGACTATGTGACGAATGTTGCTGTCCTTGAGCAAGCAGGGATCACCAGCGTTGAGGCCATGCTATTGAGAACACAGCTGTGCTGGGCAGGGCACATCTCTAGGATGGAGGACCACCGCCTCCCAAAGATACTACTCTACGGTGAACTCGCCACAGGTCAGAGCAAGAGAGGCGCCCCAAAAAAGAGATATAAGCACTCCCTGAAACAACGTCTCAGGCTCGGCCAGATTGATCACCAACAATGGTCCACCCTGGCCTCACATCGGGAGGCATGGAGATGCACTATCCACAATGCTGCGGCCTCTTTCGAGAAGACATGCCAAATGGGTCTCGAAGGGAAATGACAACGCAGAAAGAACCGCAACTTGGAAACAACATCACCCAAGGAGACTTTCTGCTGTGCTTCCTGCGACTGAACTTGCCTATCTCAGATTGGCCTTTTTAGTCATCAGCGCGCTTGTAAAAAGCGTGGAATGAGTCCTTCCTAAGAATCTTAGTTCGCGAAGTAATGCCAAGAATATATCTCTATATCTATCTATCTATCTATCTATCTATCTATCTATCTATCTATCATCTATCTATCTATCTATAGATAAAAAAAGGGGGGGGAGAGTTTTTTAAAATACTAGTAGCCAGATTTTATTCATTTTCATGGTTTCCTCCTTTCTGTTGAAATTGTCCACATGCTTGTGGATTTCAATGGCTTCTCTGTGTAGTCTGACATGAAGTCTGGCATTTTTGTCTTCTCAAATAATATGTTGTGTCCAGGTTGGTTCATCAGATGCTCTCCTATGGCTGACTTCTCTGGTTGAAATAGTCTGCAGTGGATTTCATGTTTCTTGGTTCGTGTTTGGGCAATGCTGAGTTTTGTGGTTTGTATGTAGACTTGTCCACAGCTGCATGGTATATGGTAGACTCCTGCAGAGGTGAGAGGATCCCTCTTGCTCTTTGTTGAATGTAGTATTTGTTAGCTTTTCTTAGTGGATCTGTAGATAATTTGTAGGTTGTGTTTCTTGTTCAGCTTCCCTATGTCAGTGGTTCCCTTAATGTATGGTAAGAACATTTTTCCTCTGGGTGGATCTTTGTGTTTACTCTCATCAGGGCCGGATTAGCGGCCTGTGCCGCCCAAGGCCACCCGGTCTAAACGCCCCCCAGGGGCGGGGCCTCTTGCGAGGGGTGGGGTCGGCGTGACGCACAAGGCGCCTCCAGAAGTCCCACCCCTAGGGTGACTCACGTGGCTTCCCCCGCTGCCGCCGTGCTCGCACCAGCGCACCTCCTCCCTTCACTGAAGGAAGGAGTGGCGCCCGCCCGCGCGGGGTGGCGGCAGGAGAAGCCACGTGTCGCCCTAGGGGCGGGACTTCCGGCGGCGCCTTCTCCTTCTCGCCAGTTCCGCCCCCTCCCTTCAGTGAAGGGAGGGGGCGGAACCGGCGAGAAGGAGAAGGCGCCACTGGAAGTCCCGCTCCTAGGAAGACTCACGCGGCTTTTGCTGCCACCGCCCTGCTCGCCCATGCCCCAAACACGAGCGGGGGTGGGGAAAGCCGCGTGAGTCTCCCTCAGGGCAGGACTTCCAGCGGCGCCTTCTCCTTCTCGCCAGTTCCGCCCCTCCCTTCACTGAAGGGAGGAGGGGCGGAGCCGCTGCCGGCGTGACACACAAGGCGCCGCCGGAAGTCCCGCCCCTAGGGCGACACGTGGCTTCCCCCGCCACCGCGCTCGCACCGGCGCACCTCCTCCCTTCACTGAGGGAAGGAGTGGTGCCCGCCGCGTCAATCGCCCTAGGGGCGGCGGGACTTCCCCCCGGCTCCTTGTCCCGCGGGCGGGCGCCACTCCTTCCTTCACCCCTTCCTTCAGGGCCGGAAATGCCGCCCCCAAAATCCGCCGCTCGAGGCCATGGCCTAGTCTGGCTTTATGGGTAATCCGGCCATGACTCTCATAGCTTGTTCCTGTAGATTTTCTGATGTCTGTAGTGGAGCATCCATCACACCTTGGTAACTTTGCCTATAATCAAATATTCAGTGGAATCCCAGAGATGGGGGGATTGAAAGACAATTTCATGAAATAAAAAATGGAGAAGATTTTCAAGGTTATGGGTAGATCAGGTGACTGTTCAGATCTGGAGGCTGGATTTGGTTGAGTGGCAAGCCGTCATCCACGAACCCACCGCAAGACAGTATCTTTGACGGATTTTCGCCTCACCCGTTAAAGTGCCTTGGGGGTCTCTATAAGATTGGTAGCTGACAGTTCAGCTCTTGCATTTTTTATATAATCCGAGATGAAATATAGTGAGGCATTTATGAAAAGAGAATTTAATGAGCATCATTGATCTTACTGCCTTGGACTGCAATGATAATTCTTTGCGAAAGAGGATCACCTAAAGTCTCCGTCTGTTTAAAATCATGAGACTTAACACAGACTCAGTCTGGCAGTGGCCTCAACTGAAAGCTCACGATCCACCATGTCTTTTGCATTTACTGTGAGTGGCTCTTGCGGCAGAGTTTTGCTCAGGTGGCGAAAAAGAAGCCCACAGCATAAATTACCTTTTCCTCATTTTCCAGCAGAGGGCACTCTTTCTTCTTCTACAACAGTTGTTATCTGTCATTGTTGCAAAGCCACACTTGACCCATTCGTTTGGCAAACATATAAATAAATAAATGCACGGTAGCAAATGTTATTTATTGCAGTAATAAATTACCAGGGGCTGGATTGCTGTTGTTTGAAAAGAGACAAATGGCAAAGCCTCTTTCCATACCAAAAAACTCCTACTACCGAGCTCTTATAAGAAGAGCCAGAAATTCATGGTCTGGCCGTTCAACTTGACATCATACTAGAGACACTTTTCATGCTGCCTTTTGATATATTGACCCATGACTTCAGCTCTTGTTCTCTGGCTGGCTGTTGCTCTTAGCTGGTCCGTTGCTATTCTAGCACTTACACAATGAAACATAAACAAGTGTGTCAGCTTATTATTATTTTTTTAGTTTGACCTGGCTTTCCTAGCAACTTTCCACCTCCTTTTTTTCCTCCGAGAATGATAAAGATGTGGGTCAAGGGGAGCTTGTGAGGTTTGTCTTCTCTGATATAGGTGTAAATAGCTATTAATAAAGGGATGTGGAATTGGAAATTGGTGCCGGATCTCATTGCTTTCCATAGCTCTCTGTGGATCGGATAATATCAGGGTTTGTGGCGAAGGTAGCAGGTTGTTATCAAAGTGTTGAGAGGAGTGTTTCTATCTCATGAAATAATGATTGACTCAGGCTGGATCTACACTGCCATATAATCCAGTTTCTGAATCCAGATTATCATCTTTGAACTGGATTAATCTGGATCCAGAAATTGTACTGTATGGCAGTGTAGATGGGGCCTCGGAGCCCTCGGTGGCACAGTGGGTTAAACTGCTGAGTGGCTGAATTTGGTGATCAAAAGGTCGGCGGTTCGAATCCGGGGAGTAGTGGAAACTCCAGGTTCTGCAAACCTAGCTGTTTGAAAACATGCAAATGTGAGTAGATCAATAGGTACTGCTCCAGCAGAAAAGTAATGGCACTTCATGCAGTCATGCTGGCGACATGACCTTGGAGGCATCTACAGACAATGGTTTATAAAGGCTCTGTACATTGGTCTTCCTTTGTCTGTGATCCAGAAGCTTCAGCTAGTGCAGAACGTGGCAGCTCGACTCCTGGCAGGGGTCCCGGTTGGCTGTCACATCACGCCAATCCTGCGCGAACTGCACTGGCTCCTGATAGTATGCCGGATCACCTTCAAAGTGTTAGTTTTGACTTTTAAGGCCTTATATGGTCTGGGGCCAGTGCACCTGCGGGACCGTCTCATCCCGTATCGTCCCACTAGACCGCTGCGTTCTGAAGAGCAAAACCTCCTGGTCACCCCTGGTGTTAAGACCTACCGGTTGACCGCGACTCGTCGGCGGGCGTTTTCGATCGTGGCTCCGACTCTTTGGAACTCATTGCCTGCCGATGTTCGCGCCATCCAGAACCTTCTCCCTTTCAGGAAGGCTTGTAAGACTTTGCTGTTCCGGCAGACCTATGGATCTGGATAACCTACCATGTTCCTAGCCACCTGTATTGTTCTTAGCCATCCTGCAACATTGTTTGCTGTTGTGCCTAGTGCGCAACCCATTGTCCCCTTACATGTTGTTTTTAATTTTGTTTTTAACTTTGATAGGTCTACATTGTGTTTTATGATATCCTTGTTTTATTATGTATGATTATTCTGTTGTGAGCTGCCCGAGCCACTGGGGGGGGGGGGTGGACAAATTCGAAAAATAAATAAATAAATAAATAGAGATGAGCATCACCCCTCAGAGTCAGACACAATGAGACTTAATGTCAAGGGGAAACCTTTACCTAGATGGGGCCTCAGGGCCACCAAATGAATCTCATAGCTGGTTTGAACCTGGGGCATCGAATCTAACTCTAGTATGCAAACTGTTGCAACATATTATTTTACAAAAAAAGGCTACTGGTGGGTATAAACTTCAAGATCAATGGGGTGGTAAATTCACTGAGTGTTTTAGTTACGACAGAAGCCCAGTAAACGCCAAGCCAGGAGAAGAATCAAACGAAGAGTTTATTGTCCACAGTAACTTAGATTAAAAAAGGCTTACATTCAGCCCAACTATAACAAAAAAGGTGCTTAAGTCAGCAAAGCCCCCCCAAAACAAACAACTTCCGCCAAACGCGGACCTTCCTGGCGTTTGAAGTGCGTTAGCACTCCAAACACCTCAATAGAGGCTGAGTAGTGCACAGAAGAAGCTGGAATCCAAAGACGTCGTCATGGGCCAGTCCAGAAGTCATACATACAGGCGAAGTCAGAAGGTGGTTCCGAAGGTCGACACAAAGAGGCAATCACAGCAACACATCCAAAAGGGAGAAGGCAGGCGGAGAAACGTGAAGACAGTCAAAGGGTCCCAAAACCGGAGAGGAGCTTGTAGAATTTCAAACCACACCACAAGGAAAAGTCAGGCAGCCGCAAGTATATCAGGATACAAAAGTCAATAAGTCCCAAAAACCCAAGGCAACACCTTGCTAACCGCAAGGAAAAGCCCCCAAAAGCTCACCTTATATTAGTCCTCAGATCCACTCGAATCAGACGACTCCCCACTTGCATCAGTTGCAGCCCTAGACCCACCTGCAACCTCTTGCCCAGCCCTCCAACTTTTCCACCGTCTATCAAGACTTAGATCACCCCAATCCTCTGGATACCCTGAAGGCCAGTCATTGTCATCTGAGAACCCCATGAAAGTGTCACTGCTTGTAGGCTCATTACAGATATCCTGAATTTCCCTCACTTGAATTCAATCCATGACAGTATCACTTTCCTCTGACGTGCTTCCCATATCTTGGCTTCCCTCTTCCCCTGGGAAGCCTTCAAAGGACTCATCCTCTGTGGGCTCCGTGAGTATTTGCCTGATTTGTTTGCATTGCAAAAGATCTTCCTCACTGCGCTCGCGAGGAAGTCTTTCCCCCCTTCTTTGAGCTACAGAATCAGCATCAGCTGTCCCAGCCTCTTCCAAGCCAGAGTTAGATGCTGGAGAAACAGCCCCACCTTGCTCTCTACTACCAGTAGTAGCTGAAACTCCAGACCCAAACCTAACAGTTATAGTTAAAAGTTTAAAAACTATCCCAAAGTGCAGAGTAAAAACCAGAGCAGGTTTCCCAGCTATGATATTAATCCATGGCTTCTGGCCTTTGTCTGCTGGACCTTTCTATATGTGATATTTTTGTGGTCATAAGTAACAAGGCTGAGTAAAGCTATGCAGGCCTGGATAAAGATTCTTGCTGCCTAAAACAGAGCATGAAATTACCCTTCATATTCCCCAACTCACTAATGTAGAACATTTTTAAAAAGTTTTGCCTTAATTCAGTTCCTGCCTTTGCTCTGTGAAACCTTTCTAATGGTACACCAATCCCTTAAGACAGTGTTTCCCAACCAGTGTGCTGTGGCGATCATCAGGTGTGCCATGGGAAATTGGAACCTCCAATACCCTTTCTTCCCCCTCCTGCCGAACACTTTTTCTTCTCCACTCGGGCTCCCTTCTTCCCAGCCTCGCTCTGCTTGCTTTGCCTCGCTTTGCTCGCGGGTCACGTCTTCCTCCCTCCCCCCTCCCCTCCTGAACACGCTCACGCTGCCCCCTCAGATCAAAATGGCGGCAGAAGCAGCAGCATAGAAGAAAAAGTAAGTGTTCAGCAGGAGGGGGAAGAAAGGGCACAATGGGGAAGGGGGAGGAAGAGGTCTCTGTCAAAAGCTGGCATGGGCAAACTTGGACCTTCCAGGTGTTTTGGACTCCAACTCCCACCATTCCCAGCAGCCTCTGGCCCTTTTCCTTTTTCCTCCTCAGCCACTTAAGCAGGAAAGGGCCTCAGGCTGTTAGGAATGGTGGGAGTTGAAGTCCAAAGCACCCAGAGGGCCGAAGTTTTCCCATGCCTGTTTTATTTATTTATTTATTTATTTATTAAGTTCGGCTTAATATACCGCTCTCTCTGGCGCCCAGAGCGGTTCACAAAATTAGTGCGGGTTTTAGGGACCTTAAAGTGGTGAACCTCCTCCCAACATTGTGATTCTGGATAGAAAACAAATAACAACATAGCATAACATTGTTTGAGTCCACAGTGCTCTCTGGGTGTAGGTGAACTACAACTTCCAAACTCAAGATCAATTCCCAAGCAAATCCTTTCAGTACTTTCTGTTGGTAGTGAGAGTTCAATATGCCAAGTTTAGTTCAATTCCATTGCTGCAAGAGTTTAGGATGCTCTTTGATTGTGTGTTAGCTATAAATCTCAGAAACTGTAACTCCCAAATGTCAAGGTCTATTTTCCCCAAACTCCACCAGTGTTCATATTTGGGCATATTAACTATTCATGCCAAGTTTGGTCCTGATCCAACATTGAGTCCACAGTGCTCTCTGGATGTAGGTGAACTACAACTCCAAAACCCAAGGTCAATGCCCACCAAACTCTTATAGTATTTTCTCTTGGTTATGGGAGTTCTGTGTGGGAAGTTTGTGTCTTTCTGCCATTCCTGCCAGGATATCTATGTTGTGTTCATCGAAACAGGCCCAGGTTTCACACTGAGTGTATAAATACATTTAAAAACATATTAACTATATGTATTACTGTGTTAGAGTGTCATTTTGTGTCATTTTGGTTGGTGGTGTGCCCCAGGATTTTGTAAATGTAAAAAATGTGCCCAAAAAAGTTTGAAAAACACTGCCTTAAGACATTCTGTTTAAAAATGTGAATTTTGTAAGAAACAGGAGATTATATTCTCTTTTGAATCTTGTCACCCTCTGATAGTTTTCTGTATGATTTGCTTATACATGGAAAACTTAGGCAACACCTTCATCTCTGTTTTGGGGCAAAAGTTGTCAGTTTCTCCTTTAGAATCTAGAAGAAAGAGTCTGGTCTCATCCAAACTGCCATATAGTGAAGTTTAACGGCATTGAACAATATATTTCAGTGTGGACTCATATAGTGCTCAGCCAGGGCCAGGCTTAGCACAATGGATTAAACCTCTAAGCTGCAGAAAATCTGGCCGATCGAAAGTTTGGCAGTTCAAACCCCAGCTCCCTGCCCACCTAGCAGATCGAAAACAGAAATGTGATAAATAGGTACCGCTTTAAGTGGGGCGGTGGGTGGGTAATAAAAGGCACCCATAAAGCGAGAGGACATCTAAGGATAACAAAGCTCCTCAGCATGGAAGACGGAGTGATAGCACCCCCCCCCCCAAGGTGGAGTTGAGCACAACCTCCAGATGTTGAAAATGGAAACGCCTTTACCTCTGTTTATGTATTGTCTATCCTTGTAAATTGGAGATTGACATTGAATGTTTGCAACATATGTGTTTTGTAACCCCCCCTAAGTCACCTCAGGGATTTATTTATTTAATTAATTTATTTACATCATTTATATTCTGCCCTTCTCACCCCACAGGGGACTCAGGGCGGATCACAATGCACATATACAGGCAAACATTCAATGCCCATTGACATACAAACATGTAAGACAAGACACTCAGAGGCAATTTAACATTGTGAGCACTAGGGAGAAAGCCTTCTCCTCTGTGGCCCCCCGACTTTGGAATTCCCTCCCGGGAGAGATTAGGAATGCCCCCTCACTGGAATCCTTTAAAAACAACTGAAAACCTGGTTTTCCCACCGGGTCTTTGGAGATTAGACTCCCCAAATGCCCCTGTTTCTTTGGACCTCTTCCCCTATGTGATCCTTTACGTTTTGACACTACTCCAGTTATCTCCCCCGAGTTTTAAACATTTCATATGTACATGTGGCTCACCCTGTCGTTTCTGTTTTAGATTCACCTTTGATTTGTATTTTCAAAGATGTATTTATTTTATTGTGTTTATTGCTTTTATTGTGTTTATTGTTTTCTGATGTTTTTGATATTTTTTGTGATTTGTTGTTTGGGCATGGCCCCATGTAAGCCGCTCCGAGACCCCTTTGGGGAGATAGATGGAGGTTATAAATAAATTATTATTATTATTATTATTTCAGCTTCTGGCCACCAGGGGGAGCTGTCACACTCCTTCACTCCTTTTACATACTTCCTAGAGATTTATGGCCTCGTAAATTAGTTAAATTAGCCTCCCCACAACGTGGTACCTATATTTCCTATTTGACAGATGCAACTGTCTTTTGGGTTGCAAAGGTCGACAACAAGCTACACAAATGGTCGAGCGCTCACCCCGACCCGGGCAGGCCTCGAACTCATGACCTTCTGGTCAGTAGAGATCTTATGCAGCTGATTCCCAGTCACATTCCCAGTGCAGATAGAGCGGAATATAAATAAAGTATGTTATTTTTGGAGCCACCGGTGGTGCAGTGGGTAAACTATTGAGCTGTTAAACTTGCCAACCGAAAGGTCGCAGGTTTGAATCCGGGGAGTGGTGTGAGCTCCTGCTGTTAGCCCCAGCTTCTGGCAACCTAGCAGTTTGGAAACATGCAAATGTGAGTAGATCAATAGGTACTGCTCCGGTGGGAAGGTAGCGGCACTCCATGCAGTCATGCCGGCCACATGACCTTGGAGGCATCTACGGACAACACTCGCTCTTCAGCTTAGAAATGGAGATGAGCACCAACATCCATTGTTGAACACGACTGGACTTAATGTCAGACGAAAACCTTTACCTATGTTATTATTATTGTTATTAGTGCAATTGAATGCAGTTAAATTGCATTATGAAATTGCATTATATGGCAGTGTAGGTGAGGCTTCAATGATGCTTTGAGTGTGGCTAAGGCCCCTATACTTACTTACTAGGCAATAGCTTATTGAAGTCAGTGAGTTTCCTTTTGAGTAAAATGGTGTAAGATTGCCATGAAAGGATATACTCTTTCATCTCTTGGAAAAGGAACAGTTACGACCTTGTATTAATTGTAGAAAATCCGAAGGATCACATCATGCAGTGGATAGGCAAAATAGAAGAGTTTGGGGCAGTAGCCGGATTCAAGATAAATAAGGAAAAAACACAAATCTTGGTAAAAAACATGACGGAAGAGACTAAACAAGACCTGGAAAGAAGGACGGGCATGAGAATAACAAATAAGGTAAAATATCTCGGGGTGACCCTGACCCCCAGAAATTCAAAACTCTATAAAAATAATTATGGAATGAAGTGGGAGGAAATAAAAAGAGATTTAAATAGTTGGTCTAAACTAAACCTGTCTTTCTTGGGGAGGGTGGCATCAGTGAAAATGATGGTGCTGCCCAAAATAAACTTTTTATTTGCAACACTCCCCATAATTAAGAAAGATATGCAATTTAATTTATGGGACAAGGACCTATCCAAATTTATATGGGGTGGGAAAAAACCAAGAGTAAAGTGGAAAGTGTTACAACAAACAAAGGAGAGAGGAGGTACAGCCCTCCCAAATCTAAAGATATATTTTGAAGCTAATTGTCTAAATTGGATTGGGGAGTGGTGTAGGCTCAAGAATGACAGGCTATTAGACCTGGAAGGGTTCGACCTAAAATTTGGTTTCCACGGATACTTACACTACAACAAAATAAAGGCAGACGCCAATTTTAACAATCATTGCGTCAGAAAGACCCTGCTTAAAACATGGACCAAATATAAAATTAATTTTGGACCAAAAACCCCAATGTGGATCTCACCATCAGAGGCATTTAGACTGCGGCAGCTGGACAGCAGGAAATGGATGACATATAACGAGACGGTAAGATGGATCGGTAACAACTATGTCCTGAAAGATAAGTCGCAAATTAAGGGGGAGGGGGGATTAGATTGGTTCTCCTACCTACAACTTAGAGAAAAGTTTAAAGAAGATGAAAGGAAAGGTTTTGAGGAAGAAAAAAAATGAGATAGAGGAGATAATGTTCGATAATAAACAGAAAAAAGTGGGAAGACTTTATAAGGTATTGCTAAAGTGGCATACCGAGAACAAGGGGGGAGGAGAGCTACAAAAACAATGGGAGAAATTTGGGATTTAAGATAAAAGAAGATACTTGGAGATATATCTGGAAAAATAGTGTCGATGTTTCCTGCTGTCACAGTTACAAAGAAAACTGGATGAAAATGATATACAGGTGGTACCTGACCCCAAATAAATTAGCTAAAATTTATAGAAACTCCAGCCCAGATTGCTGGAATTGCAAAGCAAAAAATGCTGGTACTTATTTCCACCTGTGGTGGCTTTGGCCCAAGGCGGACAGATTTTGGAAGAGGGTCCACCATGAACTGAAAAAATTGCTGAAGAAGGACCTGCCGAGAACCCCAGAAGTGTTACTACTGGGAATAGTAGATCCGGGGTGGGATTGCAAAGATAAAAGAATTCTGAACTTGACCATCACGGCCGCCAGGATGGTGTATGCTAGGTATTGGAAGTCCCAGGAAGAACCCACATTGGAGGAATGGCTCCTCAAAGTAGTTGATGTGGTTCAGATGGAAGCCTTGACTGAGGTACTAAGAGAGGATAGAAAGGAAAAAAAAGAGAATAGTAACAACAAATGGGATTGGTCGGGATTAATAGAGTACTTTAGAAAGGAAAAGAATATAGAACTTAGGGTAAAGGGTGGGTAGAATATAAAGGATAGATAAGGACAGATGGGACATAAACAGAATACTAAGTTAGGAAGCAAAGTAAAGTTTGAAAATTCAGATATACCCTCTGTAGCAAAGGTTAGGACGAGATAAAATATGCTCTCTTTCATACATAGACTGGGCCGGCAAAGATCCTAACTATCTCAGAGACAAGAAAGGAGGAACTGACCGTGAAGTCGCGAAGCAAGGAAAAGACGTACGCCGAACCTTCACTTGCCCAGCACACAGTTTTCTTTGCATCACTCTTTTTACTTTACTACTCTTTCTATCCTTTTCTTTCATGGACTTTTAATTTTCCCCATGTCCCCAGTGGAAACAACACTGGGGAACGACTACACACTGTCTATTTGTGTAACTCTATTTACTTTTGTATATTGTGAAACTCTTAATAAAGATGCTTTTAAAAAAAAAGAAGAAAGAAAAGGAACAGTTCAGAATCCAGATTTCAAATCTGCCAGGAATCAAATGCACTACAAAGGATTAAAAAAAGGTGTGTGGACAGTTTGTTTCATGCAAAGAGAGAACATATTCTTTAAGGGCACGCGTACACACTTGGCTAGGCTTTACTGCAGTAACAAACCGACTCGACTACTTTGGTCACTATTTTATCACATCCAGTTCAATGATTTAAATGTATGTATTAAAAACATTTTCAGGTGCAATAAAAAGAGAGTCATTTCTATCTGGAGAAGTCATAAACGGTAACACGCGAATAGCACGTAGGTGTGAAAAGCAGTTAATTCAGGACTCGGCTTTTCTCCCAGTGGTACAAAGTTATTTATGTCAAATAAAACATAATAATGTCCATAAAATATGAATGAATATTCAAGTATTCAAGGTCTGGCTGTACAGGTTATTGCAAAGGAAACTCCCATGTGCTCCCATATCCTCCCTCACTGAAATGTTTCTTGAGCAACATGTCTTGGCTCTGTTTAGAAACAGTTATCCCTTCTGTCTGTCTTTCCAACAGTACAGACAAGTATGTGAATGCAATGAATTCTACTATTAGGCATCTCAGGTGGTAGAATTTGGGGGTAATGGGAGAGCATTTAATATCATCTATTATTATTAGTATTATTATTACCTTGGGAAAAGCTGCTTGGAGAGGCTTTGGCTCCATGTACTAACTGGACCAACTTTCAGTACAAAACACCCTGACTGGGTTTCTGCCCTGTCTCAGGAAGTGAAAATTCTTGCAGTGTTTCTTTGCTTCATGGGAAATAAATAATGAATGAATGCTATGGGAAACTACCTAACAATCTAAAAAACAACTCAAAGCAATTAGCACAAAATACACTGAATAATATACAATGGTGTAGTAGGGTCAGCTCATACAATTGAATTAATAATACAAGACTTGCTACATGTGTCCCAAAATTAGTGTAAATCCAGTAAGTATAAAGAAGTCCTGCTGAGGAAAACTCAAGAGTTGGTGCAAGACCTATCCGGGAGGAGAAACGTAAAAGAATAGAGTCCGCTCAGTTCCCAAACAGTGAGTTGAAAGGAGCTGTGTAGTCCAATGACGTAGTGGGCGTGAATCAGGAGGGCTCCCAGCCAGACATATAGCCAGTGGGGCTTGGGGCTTCACCCCCAATTCTCAGGGTGGTTCGCAAGAAGGCCTTACTGGTATATTATTTAAACTGTTATGTGTATTCATATAATGATCTGATCACCATGCTCAATATATCCCATATGCATGGGCGTATTGGGGATAACTATACAAAAGGTTTGCTAGGGTAGACCCTCTCTCACTCAGATTCAGCCCCCCCCAATCTAACTCAGCCCCCTCTCCCCGAATCAGAATCCTGGCTATGGCCCTGCTCCCAGCTAATGTTGTATCATAGACCTGAAGGACCCCTCAGTAAACCACTGGAGACCGGCCACGTTTAAATGCTTTATTTAGAATAACTGGATAGAGTAAAGAAAATATAGTCCTTTGATGCTTCCAAGCACCAGGTATTGCAAAGCAATAGTCCAAAGCTAACAGGAACAAAGATGAAAAGACTTGATGCCCCAACGGGCTAATCCACAGGCAAAGTTCTTGGCACAAGGCTTGGCAAATAGAGTTCAATGGCTGGAAGGCACAGTAGCCCAAGCAGAGTTCATGAAGGCTGGAATCCAATGTTGACGAGAGATACTAGACATCTCTCATCCCTAATTCTTATAGGCCCCAAAGCCTTTGATCATTACGACGTACCAGTGCGTCGGAACGAGTTTATTTATTTATTGTTCAATTTTATATTCCGCTCCTCCCAGCAGGCTCGGGGCGGGTGACAGTAAAATAGGTGGGCAGCATGTCACAACATGTCGACATGTGGCCCTACAATAAAAGCATAAAAACACATTAAAACACATTACATCATAAACACAGGGTATGGGATGACATACGACACAGTTCTTAGTTCAATGTGCCTAGTTAAAGGCTAGGCCAAAGAGGGCGGTCTTACATGCCCTTCGGAAGGGGGCCAACTCCGAGATGGCTCGGGTACTGTCAGGAGGAGTTCCAGAGCACCAGTGCAGCTACAGAAAAGTTCTCTGTCTGGTCGTGGATAGATGGCAGGAGCGGATTGATGGTACTAACAGCAGATTTTGTTCATCTGAACGCAGTGATCTCGGGGAGAGTGCGGGTAAGGCGGTCCCTCAGGTACGCAGGCTCTAGCCCGTGTAAGGCCTTAAAGGTCAAAACCAACACCTTGAAGGTAATTCGGTACTCAATAGGAAGCCAGTGCAGTTGCCGGAGAATAGGTGTAATATGCTCTCTCATTGGCGATCCCGCCAGAAAGATGAGCAGCGGCATTCTGCACTAGCTTGAGTTTCCGGAATTGTCGACAAAGGAAGGCCAACATAGAGGGCATTACAGTAGTCTAGCCTCGAGATGACCGTCGCTTGGATTACCATGGCCAGGTCGTCCCTGGACAGGTAGGGTGCCAGTCGCCTAGCCTGTCAGAGGTGAAAGAATGACGTCCTGCTGACCACGGAGACCTGAGCCTCCATGGTCAGCGAGGAGTCCAGCTGAACCCCCAAGCTCTTAACCGATGGCGATGGGCTAAGCCGCTCGCCGTCCAGAGTAGGCAACCGGCACCCACCCAGCCCAGGCCAATCGGGCCACAGGATCTCCGTCTTCGACTGATTCACCTTCAGCCGGCTGGCACGCAGCCAACCAGTCACGGCTTCAAGGCATAGATGGAAACAATCGGGTACGGAGTCCGGCCTGCCGTCCATTCTCAGCAGAAGCTGGGTGTCATCAGCGTACTGATAACACTCCAGACCAAAGTCGCGGGCCAGCTGGGCCAGGGGCGCATATAAACGTTGAATAATAAGGGGGAGAGGATGGCCCCTGGGGGACCCCAATTAAAGTGGGAGTCTTCCGGAGACCTCCGCCCCCTCCATGTTGTCCCCGGTCCTGGAGGAAGGAGGCCACCCATTTGGGGCAGTCCCCCCCGACCCCAGAGCCGGCTAAACAGTGGGTCAACAGTTAGTTATCTACATAATCAAAAGCTGCTGTCAGATCTAACAAGACAATCAGGGCTGATCCACCCTGGTCCAGCTGACTGCTAAGTTGGTCTGTAATGGCGACAAACACGGTCTCTGTCCCATGCCCAATCACGGAAGCCGGACTGGAAGGGATCAAGTCCAGCTGTGTCGTCTAGGAACTGCTGCAGCTGATCCGCTGCTGCCCTCTCAATTACTTTGCCTAGAAAAGGCAAGTTGGAAACAGGCCTGTAATGGAGGGAGCCAACAGATCTAAATTCGGCTTCTTCAGCAGCGGTTTTACCATAGCCTCTTTTAATCCCCCTGGGAAGACTCCTTGCTCAAGGGAGCTATTTATGATCTTTCCCAGGGGGCCTCGTAGCCCCTCCCGGCAAGATCTAATAAGCCAGGAGGGGCACGGGTCGAGGGAGCAGGTAGTTGGTCTAGATGCAGCGAGTAACCTATCGACAGCTGCTGCGTCCAGCGGTTGGAAACGGGTGAAGGTGGGCACGCCGAGTGGCGGCGGAGTCTCGAGTTCGCTAACTGTATCAAGAGTGGCTGGAATGTCCCGGCAGAGAGTCGAAATCTTGTCGGCGAAATAGTTCTGGAAAACCTCAGCTGTTGGAGCCAAACCCCTATCGTTTGGGACAGTTGGGATTGTTGTCAGAGACCGAATTATCTTAAACAATTGGGCTGGGCGTGAACTGGCCGACTCTATCAAGGAAGAATAATAAGCTTTTTTCGCTTCCTTGATAGCTTGCTCATAAACCTCTTTAAATTGTTTATAAGCAGATTTCGATGCTCCGTCACGGAGGCTCCGCCACATGTCCTCTAGCTGTCTCTTCCTCCGTTTCATCGCCCGCAACTCCTCAGTATACCACGGCGAGCGATTTCTACGGGGAATGAGAGAGCGCCTGGGGGCGATCTCGTCTAAGGCAGCAGAAAGACTGGCATTCCAGTATTCTACCTGTCCGTCGACTGAGTCGCTGGGGGGTTCCCAATCCCTTAGAGCATTCAGGAACCTAGTGGGTTCCATAAGTCTCTTTGGGCGAACCAAAATGGGTTCGGCACCCTTACCGGGAGGGGGAGCCAGTTCCAATCGGACTTCCAGGACACTGTGATCCGACGATGGAACCTCCATAATGGAGGTTAGGATCACCTGAATTCCGGCAGCGAAGATCAGATCTAATGTGTGTCCAGCTTGGTGTGTGGGGCCGGTCTTGCAAAGTGAGAGTTCTAGTGCCTCCATGGTAGACACCAGGTCCACGGCTGCAGTTGACGGGGAGGTGGTGTCAGCGTGGACATTGAAGTCCCCCAGAACAATAAGTCTAGGGAACCTCAATGCCCACTCCGCAACCACCTCCAGCAGCCTAGGTAGACTTCCTGCCGGTCTGCGGGGTGCACGGTACACCAGCAGGAAGGCTATACTCTCACCCAGGTCCCATACCAGGCCCCGCACACTCCATCCCGGGATGTTCGCCGCCAGAATCGTCCTGGAATTAAAAGTGTCACGACTGAGAATGGCCACCCCCCCCGCCTCTCTGTCCTCATCTGATAGCTGGCCACAAACCCAGGGGATGTTAACTCATGCAGGATGACTCCATCACCTTCTTGGAGCCATGTTTCTGTGAAACAGGCTAGGTCGACCCTCCTTTTCAAGAGAAGGTCCCTGATGGTCCCTGATTTATTTCGCACGGACCTAGTATTAGCCAGTATCAGAGTTGGAGGAGAGGTAAATGGGAGCTCCCCATCTGCGTGCTTCGGGATAGCACGTAGGTCAGAGGGAGGGCAGCCTTTCGTCGGCTCCTCCGCTCTCTCATAAGGCCTACGGCTACCGTCCCTGTTCTCACAACAGTTCCACAGCTGGGCCTTCTCAAGCCTCCCGCATGGAATTGGAATGCAAGCCCAATTAGCAGTAGCACCTGGAGGATTGGGAGTTAACTCGGCTCTACCATTCCCTCGGTTCTTATCAGCCTGAGCCAGAGCTGACTGGTTCGTGTCCTTGAACACTGGATGAACTAGGGCCTCCTGTAGCATCTTGCTTTTCGGCTGTGCAGGCCTCTCTGAGAACTGGGATTTAACATGGCGTTGGTCTTGCTGAGGGCCAGGGGCAGGCTGGGGTATGACAGCTAAATGTGATGATGCAGGGAGCATGGGCGGACTCCGATGGCATCGCTCCGCAGAGTGGGCGTGGCTAGCTGGGCGTGATGACGTAGGTCCATGGGGAACGCGGGCATCGTCCCTGTGCGCAGTGGGTGTGGCCAGCTGAATGTGATGACGTAGGTGGATGCTGCCGTGGTCGCTTGGCAATGGAACTGAATCCAACGTAGGACGAGCTGGTGGAGAAACGTAAGTGAATGTAGCTTCTCTATAATGGGCAGCACAGTTGTATGAAGGGGCTGACTCTCAGCCAGGAGCGAAGCTGCCGTGTGTAAAGGGAACTGATGGTCAGCTGAACGCGATGACTGTTGGGCTTGTCGCTGCAAGGGCCTCTGGGATGGGAACAGTGTTTGAGGTGGGATGAGAAATATTTTTTTGGATTGTGGGTAAATGAAACCATGGATGTCAAATGGATGGATAATGGTGGTCACCTTAATTTAATATTGATTGAAGGAAAGGCAGGGAACTGGCTGGGAAAGTAGCATTAGAATTAGAATGCAAAGATATAAATGGGTATGAGGGATAAAAATATATACACTTAAA
The DNA here is from genome assembly GCA_030556195.1 of Anolis apletophallus. Lineage (NCBI taxonomy): Eukaryota > Metazoa > Chordata > Lepidosauria > Squamata > Anolidae > Anolis > Anolis apletophallus. The sequence continues at coordinate 126,801,969 of JARBWK010000005.1, forward strand.
GATTTGAATCTAGTCAGCCACCTTGTGTGGCAGTGGGACAAATTCTGTGACCCTGTGATAGTAAATGTGTTTGCCAGGCATAAACCTCGATTATTACTAAAGCTATTGATGGCAATCACAACTTTTTAATTGGGTTATTATCAGATCTGGGTCACTGTTTGAAGTTATCTTAATGATTTATACAGGAATGAATTTTATGGAAGTCATAAAGCAGCCATAAATCAAAGGCTAAGTCTTAAACACCTTGACTCCCCCTCCATTGAGATAGTGGTGGGTCTTGGCAACTGTTACTCCTTCCAGAAATGTCTGTTTCCAGTTCTAGCGGTAAACAATTGTAAGCTAAGAAAATTGGACACAATTTGGTTAGTTTTTTTCATTGTGCCTTTGAGACATAGCATAGACTGTGATGGCCACTTGCTTCCCTCCCTCCAACAACATTCAGAAGTACAGCAGGTGGAAATATATTTATAGAATGAACCCAAAAGTGCAAAATTCATTTTGTTTAGTTCTAGCCTTTTAAATACAGAAATTCTGATCTTACATCAGTGAAAATAAATAAGGTTAAATTTGGCCTTCTAAAAGATGGTTTACCATTGCTACAATAGATCTGTTGTACTCTTTTCAAAAACAATTATTTTCTTTGTATTTTGATTCTTAGGTCTGTCCCTGGGTTTATTTAGAGTGCTGATTCAGAAAATTGCATTGGATAGGTTGCATCAGCTCTAGTGTTTTTAGATATATGTCGCGCCCAAGACACTTGGAACCTCCCTTAGTAAACCACAAGAGTCCAACTGAGGTACAACGGTTTATTTAGAATAACTGGTTAAAGGAAAGAGCCTAGGATTCAGTCTAAGATGCCTTAAAGTAGCACCAGCAAAATAGCAGCAATCTGTTTAGATCTCCTCAGCAGCAAGGTATGTAAACCCAATTAACTTTAGACATCTGGGCAAAAAGGAGTAGCACCATCTCTCTGAGTCTCTCGCCTTAGCTTATCACCCCTCTCGGCTGGGACGACCTTGACCATCGGCTGAATTAACAACTCACTTTGCAGATGGTTTAACAGAATCACAGAAGCAGCCTTTGCTGGCATCTTAACCCCAGTATGGCTGCACTCTGGTTCTGGGAAGGTGGAAACCAAGGCCTGGGGCCTGACAATATAGTTATCATGGTTTTCTATGGATATATGGGATTTGTTATATATCTCCAAAATAAGAGGGGGGAAATTTATTTTTGGAATCAGCAGGTCAAATAAACCCAGAAACAGATTTGTGGCACCAAATGTGTGTTGGCCAATGTAATAGGTTAATGACAGGTGATCATAGTTGACTGACATAATGTATGCTTTGCACATGATAGGTTCAATTCCTATAATTTTTTTAAATCTATTTGTATAACAATTCATTATTATTTTCAAACATATTTTACATTTTAGGGCTGATCTTTAGCATAGCTGGTAAATCACCAGCAGCGATAAGATCTACCAAACGAAAGATTGCCAGTTTGAAGCCCTGGGTTGGCGTGAGCACCTGACTGTCAACCCAGCTCAATGTTTATCTAAGCCAGTGGTGTCCACACTTTTTCAGCATGCAAGCTACTTATATTAAAACCAAGTCAGAAAGATCTACCTACCTCCTCAAGGCTGGAGAGGGGAGGGGGCAGGGCGGGGCTTGGCCAGAGGGGAGCAGAGCCAGGCCGCGCCAAGCCCCGCCCCTCCCCTCTGGCTTTGGAGCTCCCAGCAGCTTCTCCAGGCTAGAGGTTGGCAATGTCAAGCCAGTGGTGACATAGCTAGCACAAGGCTGGCTTGGTATTGCCATCCTCAAGCCTGGAGAAGCTGCTGGTAGAACGGAAGCCACAGGGGGGCGGAGCCAGGCTGCGCCAAGCCCCACCCCCCTCCTCTCTGCCTTTGGAGCTCCCAGCAGCTTCTCCAGGCTTGAGGATGGCAATGCCAAGCCAGTAGTGGCATAGCTAGCACAAGGCTGGCTTGGCCCTGCCCTCCACAAACCTGGAGCAGCTGCTGGGAGTGCCGAAGCCGGGGAGGGGGCGGGGCTTGGCACGGACTGGCTCCGCCCCCTCTGAGAAGCGCCCCATCCGGCTGGGATCAACCTTCTTCGTCCCGGGATCGACTGGTCGATCGCGATCGACTTCCTGGGCAGCCCTGATCTAAGCAGTCAAAAACAGCTTAGAGCTGTAGATTTTAAGAATGATGTGCTGAGATTTGTATTTTGTAAATTGTATGGTTTTTATATGACTGTTTTTATCATATTACTAGCTGTCCCTGCCACGCGTTGCTGTGGTCCAGTCTGTGTATATGTGTGTGTATATATTTGTGTATTTATTTATTCACGATATTTATATGCCGCCCATCTCAACCCCAAAGGGGACTCATATGTATATGTGTATTTGCATATATATGTGGTAGGCATGAGAAAAAAGTTATGAAAATCAAAAGAATTCGTAAGTGATTCGTATGTAATGGGACTTTCAAGTTTTTATGGATCGCAAGGCCAATCCCGGAAGTGGACTTTCTTTTTCGAACCCCCTGGGCCCAAAATTTCGTTAGAATTCTAAATATTTCGGAAGGCTCCCTATTACCCCCTCCAAAATCCAAAATCCCAGACATTACTCACAGTCAGATGGGGCCTTTCCATGCTCGAGGCCTACTTTAACTGAAAGGCCTTGCCTCCAGGAAGAGAAAAAACCAGCCAGAACCATAGAGAGATCAAAACCGGAAGTCCTATAGCGGCTGGAGGACTCAGGAAAAAGCGTTTTTAAACTGCAGGGAAAGGAGCCTGGAAAGGGCTGCCGTGCAGGTGGCCCCGTCCCTTCTAAAAATAACCCGACCCAGGCTTGGGTGGAAAATATATCTTGCGGGAAAGGGCTGCCATGCGGGCGGCCCCTTTCCTGCTAAGATATAACCCGACCCAGGCTTGGGTCGGCTTATATCTTAGCGGGGAAAGGGCTGCCGTGCGGGTGGCCCCTTCCCCGCTAAGAAATAACCCGACCCAGGCTTGGGTCGGTTAAGGGGAACACGGGTTGGATTGGGACCTGAGGAGCAAAGGGTGGCATCGATGCCTCCCTTAACCCCCTGCGAGTTCCCCAATCGGAGGAATTTTCTCCTGTTCTCCAGGCTCTCCCTCCGCTTCTGAGAGACAGCCTGAAACAGGAGGAAATTCCTCCGAATCAAGGCTGAGCTGCTTCCAAAGCGCTCTTTGAAGCAGCCCGGGCGAGCCCTGTTTCCCAGGCCTGGGTTGGGTTATTTAGCGGGGAAGGGCCACCCGCACGGCAGCCCTTTCCCGCTAAGATATGCTCCGACCAAGCCTGGGTTGGGTTATTCTTAGCAGGAAAGGCCGCTCACACGGCAGCCCTTTCCTCGCTAAGATATAAGCCGACCCAAGCCTGTCGGGTTATATCTTAGCAGGAAAGGGGCCGCCCGCATGGCAGCCCTTTCCCCGCTAAGATATAAGCCGACCCAAGCCTGTCGGGTTATATCTTAGCGGGAAAGGGCCGCCGCACGGCAGCCCTTTCCCCGCTAAGATATAAGTTGACCCAAGCCTGGGTCGGGTTATATCTTAGCAGGAAAGGGCCGCCCGCACGGCAGCCCTTTCCCCGCTAAGATATAAGCCGACCCAAGCCTGGGTCGGGTTATATCTTAGCAGGAAAGGGCCGCCCGCACGGCAGCCCTTTCCCCGCTAAGATATAAGCTGACCCAGCCTGTCGGGTTATATCTTAGCAGAAAAGGGCCGCCCGCACGGCAGCCCTTTCCCGCTAAGATATAAGTCGACCCAAGCCTGGGTCGGGTTATATCTTAGCAGGAAAGGGCCGGCGGGCGGCCCTTTCCTGCTAAGATATAACCCGACCCAGGCCAGTTGGACAGCCCTGTTCTAGTTTACCAAGAGCACGTTCCTCATACCCTCCAGGTCACTATCACCCTTACTACATTCTTACTATTAGAATTTATTATTTAATTCTAATAAATGCTCTGGAGAAGCAAGCCTTGATTATTTTATTTAATAATAATAATAATAATATATTAATGCTTTATATCTCCCTGCAAGGAAACCAAGGGAAATGTTGCCCCTTGATTTGCCTGTGCTTAAAACAGTGTCAGTCCTGTTTCCCTGCTTTTCAGACTTTAGAACCAATTTAGAATTTCGTTAGTAATTACGTTACATTTTAGAACTTTTTGGAAAATTCTTCCTATTACTAATCAAAAAAAAAATCCCATTTGATTTTAGAATTGTCATTTTTGGGTTCTAAACCATGCCTAATATGTGGTTTTGCACATGTGTTGTAATTTATTTTTTTATTTTTCGCTTTTAAGTCCCTTCCGCTGTGTTTTTCAGTGTTTTTATGAGTGATGGTCACTCGTTGGCCTGGTAGGTGCACTGTGTCCAAATTTGGTGTCAATTCGTCCAGTGGTTTTTGAGTTATGTTAATCCCACAAAGGAACAATACATTTTTATTTATATAGATGTACCGTATTTTTCGCACCATAAGACACAGTTTTTTTCCTCCCAAAGTGGGATGAAAAATCAGCCGCGTCTTATGGAGCGAAGATGCAGGCAGGGGGGGGAGGCGCTGGAGCAGAGGGGGGCGGCGATATACTCACCCTGTCTCCGCCTCTCCTCTTCTCTGGTCCGTTCTTGCGGCGGAGGGATGCTGGTTCGCTCCCCCTCTTGCTCCTTTTCCCTCCCTCCGCCCTTTCTTCCCTCGAGGAAAGGGGGAAAGAAGCAGCAAGAGGAGGAATGAGCATCGCCCCAGAGGGCTCTGGCGCGATGCTCTTTCATTCCTCCTCTTGCTGCTTTTCCTTCCCCCACCCTTTCTTCCCTGGAGGAAAGGGGAAAGAAGCAAGAAGAGGAGGAATGAAGGAGCACGCCCCAGAGGGCTCTGGCGCGATGCTCTTTCATTCCTCCTCTTGCTCTTCTCCCCCCCTTTCCTCGACAGAAGAAAGGGCTCTGATAAACACCTGCTGATAAGACTTACCTAGATTTTAGAGGGGGAGCGAAAATATTTTTTTTCTATTTTCCTCCTCTAAAATCTAGGTGCGTCTTATCAGCAGGTGCGTCTTATGGTGCGAAAAATACGGTATATAATGTATATCTCTACCCCGCTCCATTTCACCCTGAGAGGGAATTCATAGTGGCTTCCAGTTTTGGCAAATATTCAGTGCCAGATAGAAACGTAAAAGCATACAAATACATAACACTTTAAAACCAAAACACAATAAATACAGTTAAACAACGGTTAAAAACATAGCACCTAATCCCACATACAGACAGACACTCCTATAAGAGTGTGTGTGTACACCGAGAGAGATACATGTGTATATATATACACACACACACTCTGTGTTGTGTGAAGGGCCCTTTCACACAACTCTATATCTCTGAATATCAAGGCAGAAAATTCCCCAATATCTGCTTTGAATTGGGTTATCTGAGTCCACACTCAGATAATGTGGGATTTCCTGCCTTGATATTCTGGGAGAGAAGGCTGCTGACACGTGTGGAGGGCCTGCTCCTCCTGAGTACTCACTGGTTGGTGGGGGGTGCGTTGAGCGGGATGCCGACCTCCTCCTCGTACTTGGGCCCGTCCAGTGAATTGCCCTCGTCCATGGTGCTCAGGCCCCCGGCCGGAAGTGGTGGCTGAGGCGGTGGCGGCAGCGGAGGGAAGCCCCCCGAAGCCGAGGCCACGCTTCTGCTGCTCTCGGGAAGCTGAAGCGGCAGTGCCGGCGAGGCCTTGGCCATCTCCTCAGCGCTGGCAGCAGGCCTCGAGTGGAGCACGAGTGAGGCACTCGGAGGGCAGGTGTCGCCTGAAAGGACCAAAGCAGCGGTGGCGGCGGGGGGAGAGCCTTTGCTATGGGTGGCCGCGGCGGTGGTGGTGCTGGCCGGAGGGCAGCCATGTCCCCTGGGCTCTCCGGCCGCTCCCGAGCCACCTGCTTCGCCTCCAGCTTCGGCTGCCGCCATCATGCTGCTCTGGCAAAGCCCCGCCCCTAATGGCGCAGCACGTGCCCGGTGGGAGGGGCCAAAGAAGAATTGGAGGCGAGGGTGAGTGTTTTCGGGGGAAGGACGTGTGGGGTGAATGTCTGTGGAATCGGGCCGCTGCGCTCTGGCTGCCATGCGTGAACGTTTGAAACGCGTGCTGGCAGCAAAGAGGCAGGGATGCCAGTTCCGTTGGCCGATTTTTGGGGCTTGTGTTTGAGGGTGTTGCAAGGTATCTAGGGCAGGTTTTTTTGGCCATATAGGTACCTCGTGGTATGGTGGAATGTGTTGCCGATTTTCGTGCTTCTGCGGCTTATAGTTTAGCTGTCTATTTGCCAGGATGCACGACATGTCAAAATTTACATATAGAGAGGATGTGTTTTGTATGTGGGCACTTGCTGCTGCTTGTTCACCGCCTCGAGTCGCCTTCGGGCTGAGAAAGGCAATATAGAAGCGTAGTAAATAAATAAATAACTAATAAATAGAGAAATGGTATTTACGACACCATAAAAGAAAAAGATTAGAAAATGCCCGGTGACCAAAAGGAAGGAGGAAGTCCTGATCGTTCTTCATCGTAGATGATGGAGCGACAGCACCCCCATGTGGCTGGATTCAAGCACAACATCCAATGCGCCAAAAAGCTGGACGTCGACACAATATACCTCCTTTCTGCCTTTTAAAAATCCTGTCTGTTCAAATGCACTGACTGTTTGCCGTGTATGTGTACTGTGATCTGCCCCAATTCCCCTTGAGGAGATAGGGTGGAATATAAATAAAGTGTTATTTTTTATTTATTGTATTTATACCCTGCCTTTCTCACCCTGAAGGGGACTCAAAGCGGAATCCATTAAGTTAATCTGTGGATTTCTGTAACTGGAACTGCTTTCCTTAACTCTTGGAATTTGCAATGGATCATGCATTTTCCAGTGCTATATCTGGTGACACAGATCCAAACTGCATATCTGTATACCTTTATAAAACGGAATGTTTGTGTGTGTGTATGTGTGTATGTGTGTATGCGGAGGGCGGAAGGGCAGATATGTGGCAGCTATTTGCATAAAGTCCTTTGATTGGACAGCCTCGCCACTCCAAAATTCTAAGGCACCAGACAGAGGGCATTGCTAGCCACTGATTAGCCAGCAACCCAGAATCCAGGCCTCTACATTCAAACAACAGGATTTCTTCCCACTGAGGGGAAAAAAGCCAGCAACCCAGTGTAATGATGTCTATTATTTGTGTGTAAATGTTGTATAACATATGTTAAATGTATGTTGTTTTGTGTAGTTCAAAGGAATATTCTATGAATTGTTGCTGTGGGTGAAACAGAAGGGAGGCTTGGCAGAAGCTCTGAAGAGCTGTCGCCATAGCAACCAGGGCCAGAGCCTTTTAGAATGTTCAAGGTAGGAATTTTACAGTTGGTGAAGAGCGGTTGGAAGCCAACCGCCATGAGAGAGGGAGGAGTTTGTTTTGTTTTAGTTTTTGGGAGGCTGTGACTGTAAGAGAACAGTTCAGTCTTTAGTTGGTCTTAAGGTCTGCAAGAGAGCAGTCCAGTTTTATGGGTGTAGAGACCCTAGTTAAAGACGGAAGAATCCAGGGGTTTATAGAGGGTTAGTGGAAACCCTATAGTATATCCCCATTGTGTTTTGTGTAACAGAATAAGTTTGTGCCTCTGAGGAAGTATAAAACCAATCAAGATTTGTACCCATTTGTGTCATAATAAATTATTTACATCTTAAAAGGAAAACACCTCTGTTAGTTCTTTTATTGGTAGTGGCCCTCAAGGTCAGTGGTCAGACAGACAAATGGTGGCAGTGTGGTCAAGTGGTTACTGAGAAATTTAAAGTCTCTGCAATTCAATGGTTAGTGGGGAGATAGTCTACCCTGCCATAAGACAGAAGTTGCTGAGGTAACCCGAGGCCCCCTTGCATTTAGGGTTAGCAGTTTGGATTAGAAAGATTGTCCAGTCTGAGGCCGGTAAACAAGGGGTTGTCACACCCAGAATCCAGGCCTCTACATTCAAACAACAGGATTTCTTCCCACTGAGGGGAAAATAGCCAGCAACCCAGAATCCAGGCCTCTACATTCAAACAACAGGATTTCTTCCCACTGAGGGGAAAAAAGCCAGCAACCCAGAATCCAGGCCTCTACATTCAAACAACAGTATTTCTTCCCACTGAGGGGAAAAAGCCAGCAACCCAGAATCAGGCCTCTACATTCAAACAACAGGATTTCTTCCCACTGAGGGGAAAAAGCCAGCAACCCAGAATCAGGCCTCTACATTCAAACAACAGGATTTCTTCCCACTGAGGGGAAAAAGCCAGCAACCCAGAATCCAGGCCTCTACATTCAAACAACAGGATTTCTTCCCACTGAGGGAAAAATGCACAATCAACATTCCCTCCCCACTTGGCTCTGTGAAAACAAAATTGATTCCTGTATTCTCCACCCCCTCAGTTTTTAGAAAACGGCTGCCTGCCATGCACCCTTTTAAAGTTACCAATAGCAGGCCATAACATTACAGGCCACAAAATAGAGTTTAGGGCAGGATGGCCGACGAATGATGGGATTTGCATCCCAATTAACTTCCCAGAAAACATTGTAGCCCCTACAAATCCCCTTCTCCCAGATAGGCCCAAAAGAGGCATCCATCTTCCCTCTTCAACACAGTGTGAGAGAAAGGCAGCTTCTGACAGGATCTTTAGAACAGGCACTGTCACTCTACAAGGTAAGGCCCTACTTCACTCAAAAGACACAAGAGAAAACAATAAATACCTTTCTCTAATGCCTTTTAATGCTTATATAAATAATTCTGGCCCAAAGCCCCCTCACCCAGCCTCATTGGACCTTACTGCTAATTCCATGCAGGCCTTTTCCATTTTTTTACTCTTTTCTGTTTTACACCGGTATACTTTCACAGGCCAGGGCGGATATGTGGCAGCCACTTTCACAGGCCACAGCGACCAGCGCGGGTGATGGACCTGCACCAAACTTGGTACACATAACCCCCCCTATGACATGACCCACGTATTATGGGATTTGTAGTACTTTCCAAGACTTTGGTTCCCACAGACCACTGAGGCCACCAAAAAGGACCAATACAGACCACACTCAGCACACAGCCCCCATGACCCACTCTACGTCCTGGTGCAGTTCGGAGGAGGGTGGGCCATGGATGATGGGACTTGAAGTGCCTCTACTCACTTCCCAAGTCCGCTGCAACCCTCATCCAATCACTGATCAAGACCAAACTTGCCATACATAACCCCCATGACTGCCTTCACGTCCTGGTGAGGTTTGGGGGAGGACTGACAATGGATGATGGGATTTGTAGTACTTTTACACCCCTCTGTTCCCACAGACCACTGTGGCCCCCAACAAACACCGGGAAAGTCCACACTTGGCACACAGAGCCCCAGTGACCCACTCTACATCCTACTGAAGTTTGGAGGGGGACAGAACATGGATGATGGGACTTGCAGTACCTTCCCTCACTTCCCAATCCTGCTACAAACCTAATCCAATGACTGATCAACACCAAATCTGGCACACAGAGCCCTCATGACCCACTCTACAGCCTGGTGCAGTTTACTGTGAGACGGACCACAGATGATGGGACTTGAAGTACCTTCACTCACTTCCGAAAAACAATGCATCCCTCATCCATTCACCAATACAGACCAAACTTAGCACACAGAGCCCCCATGACCCAATCTACATCCTACTACACTTTGGGGGGACGGGACACACAGAGATGATGGGACTTGCACTACCTTCAGTAATTTCATGATACCACTGCAACTCCCAATAATGATGGATCAAGACTAAACTTGGCACACAGAGCCCCCATGACCCACTCTACATCCTGCTGCACTTCTCAAATGACCCGGGCAGGGCCGGGTCCCCAAGCTAGTTTATAATAAATCTGAGGTTGTGTATTCTTAGTGGGTTAGTATAGCACAAGTCCACTGTATAGTACCAAAACCCATGAAATATCATGTGAGAATAAAAACAATTTCGTCTTAAAAGTGCTGCTACAAAGACCTACTGAAGAGAGAAAATAGAGGAACAAAGTTAAAAACCCAACAAGAAATATTTAACCTAGACAATAAAATATCCTGGCTACACTACAGACAACTAAAAGAATAATTTGCAAAAGATGTGAAGGTTGGTTTTCAAGAGTCAAATAACTTCTGGGACATAATACTAAAAACAGACCAAAAATTATAACTAAATTATATAACAAATTATTAGAATGGGACCAAGATAAGAGGGAGGAAAAAAACTACATGAGAAGATGGAAAGAAAATATAGGAAAAACACTAGAAAGAGACAGATGGGAAGAAATCTGGAAAAAGAAACTCAGATACACATACGCCATAGAGCTAAAAGAAAACTGGATAAAGACTGCATACAGGTGGTATATCACACCCAAGAAACTGGGGAAAAGCTATAAAAACATGAACACCAACTGTTGGAAATGTGGGAGGACGGAAGGGACTTATTACCACCTATGATGGATATGTGACAAAGCGAAAGCCTATTGGAAAAAGATCCAGGATATCTTACAAAAAATCCTAAAGGTTGATATCCCTCTAAAACCAGAGACATTTCTATTAGGCATGACGGAAACGAAGCTGGAGGGTAATATAGATAAAATGCTCTTCCTTCTATGCACGGGGGTAAGAATCTGCTATGCAAAAAAGTGGAAAGACAAGGAAATCCCAGAGGAAGAGAAATGGTTAGAAAAAATCCTAGAGATCAGAAACATGGACAGATTGACTTATATCGAGAAACAAGGGAACACCAATAAAGGAAACGGACTGGACATTGGTGACGGACTATTTGAGAGACAACAAAATAAATATAGCAGCATATTAATATAAATAACGAACCAGAGAAGATGAAAAAAGAGGACCAACTAAAACCAAGTGACCAGTGAAAAGGAGATCTTCACCCACAAAGGACCATGGAAGTCAAATTTTTTACTCTTCTATCTGTTCTACTCCTTCTGCTGTCCTCTTCTCTTTCATGCTTCTTCCTCTCTCCCCCATTTCCTTCCACCCCCTCTCTATACCCCTTCCAGCCTCACTATATCCTTTCGCTAACTTTACACAATCTTTTCAACTTTCCTTTCTTTCTATACACCGCATCTTTGTTTTTTTATGTATATATTTAAAAACTTCTTTCAATAAAGATATTTTATTTTAAAAGTGCTGCTACATTTCTTTTCTTTTTCTACCCCCCTTCTTGCTGCTTTTTGATGCTGCAACATCCTTTTCCCTCTGCATTTGCACTATGCGTTGAGAGAAAATCAGAGTAGGTTAGAGAAAAGTGTCTCTTCACCAGTGCTATGGGAGCTGTACTAAGCTATGCACTTCCTCTTGAGGACACTGAACATATCAATACACAACATGTTTTGCAGCTCTTTCCAGTTCAACTCCAGGTTGTATAAAAATGTGGTATTTACAGAGCATTTAGAGCTGTGTGGGATGTGAGAATAATTCTCAGTATAATTGCTGCTACTGTGAAGTCATATTCTCTGTTTGCTCTTGGAGCACCATCCTTGATGCTTTGAACTGTTACATCTCTAAAGTGCTCAGATTACAAAGAAAACTCAAGAGCACACTCACAATTCTTTTAGTGCCACAGATACATCCATCCTCTGTAGTTAACTCACGTCTGTTGTCTTTGGAAGAAATAACAGAAGCAGCAAAGATCCAGTTCAACCCCAATTAAATACTCCATGAAATGTGTTCCTGCCACCTTCCGTTCTTGATGTTGTAAGGCTATACCACATCCCGCCAATGTTTTTATTATTTTATAATGTAGACTAAATCAACATAGGGCTCATCTACACTGACCACTCAGGGCAGTGTGTGCCTGGATCAACCCTGTAGAGGTAAATGCCACATGAGGCTGATCTGGATTAACCCAGGGCAAGCCTGCCTTAGTGCAGCCTTATCCCAGGTTAAGCTAAGATGGTGGAAATCCTGACCCAGGGCCAATTAAGATAGTTGGGCCAGTTTTCAACTGGACCCGGATGCAACAGTCTTGATTGTCATTCATGTTTCCTCGGGTCATGGAATGACAGTCTTCTGTCATCTCCATGCCCGGATTACCCATAAGGCCAATGAGGCCATGGACTAGGGGCGCAAGCCGGGGGGGGGGGTGTGCAGATCACCGTCCAAAAAAAAAAAGGCCTGGTCTGCGCCCTCTTTCCCCCTTTCTCATGCCCTCCTCGCTCCTTCTCCGGGAAAGTCTCTGCTCCGTCCCCTCCGTCTCTCTCTCTCTCTCTCTCTCTCTCTCTCTCTCTCACTCACTCACTCTCTCTCTCTCGTGCACGCTCTCTCTCGCTCTCTCTCATGCTCTCTCTTTCTCATGCTCTCTCTCTCTCTCTCTCGTGCATGCCTTTGGTGTGAGTTTGCACCTGCTGCGCTCTCCCCAAGTCTCCCGACTCCCGAGGAGACCTTCAGAGCACAGCGGAGCTTCCCAGCCAGTGGGAATGGGGACCTTGGAGGTGGCAGGAGGTTGGTTTAAAGGGGGCGTAATTCCAAAGTGTGGCCTAGGTGCAAAAAAGTGTTAATCCGGGCCTGGTCATATCCCAACAAATCAGTTACTTGAATATCCACAACATACACACACATACACAAATTGTGCCCCTGGAGTGTCCCAAAGCTAGAAAATTGGTCCTAGGCCCACCTTAGTTGTCAACTAATATCCAACACACTGGGGCTTGCTTCTCACTCATGCTTCCTAAGGATTTCCTCCTTCATTTTAGGTTGTTAGGGCCATCCCCCCCATTGGTGAGGTGCTTGCCTAGGTAACAGATGCAAGGGGGTGACAGGAAGATGTCATGAAGTCTGCACCTTTTTAGTTAACCTGTCATGCTCAAGTATAATGGAAGATGGTGTCCTGTTGTTGGAGTTAAAATATCAGCCAAGTTCCAGTCTAGTCAGTTTTGGTACTTGTTATGAGAACGGGCAGCATTTTGTTCTTTGCTTTAGGATTTGCCCTGAGTTGTCCTGAAAGGTTTTTTTATAACAGATGCCAACATCCCCAAATAATTGGTTTACTGGATCTCTTCTGGAAGTGGCACAGTGTGCAAACCAGGAAGAGTTGTATTCCATATGTTCAGTTCCTCCCATCATGATGTTGTCAGAACTTATGATTCTCCTTATACTCCTCATCAACTCTGCTGTGATGCTGATAGAGTTCCACTGCTGTGTCCATTGGTAGGTGTTACGTAATTAGTTAAATCCAACAGTACTTAATACACAAACGCTGGTGAATGCCTATATATCCATATGGAAGGCACTCTAAATCTCCGTTACGATATCCTTTGATGTGGATCACTTATCTATTTGAACTATTGAATTTACCACACCCACCTTTGTTGGGGGTTTGTGTAGACCTATGTATGGACTCCCTCACACTATAACGGATTATAAACACAACTGGAACTATGGACATTAATTGTGTTTGGGACTTGCCGTGAGATTGTGTTTCACTGCTGGAAGGAACCCATTTGGGTATTTACTTTTTGCCAATATAATTATTATAGCCATCTTTGTTTTATTCCGTGTTTTCCCTCAGGGTTTGCTTGTAGTTGTTCAGCAACTTTCCCCGTTCTATTTGTGCCTTCCCAACCTCAGCCTGCTTCCCAAACCTTGCCAAGTCTCAAAGGGGCCTTTGTCCCCCTTCAGGGAAACCCTACTTGGCGCGGCGGCTGCTACCGCTGCTGCAGGTAGAGCTCGCTGGAAAAGCCGTGCTCACCAAAAGCCGGGAGGAGGGGGAGTGGCAGCAGAGGAGACCGGAAGTGCGCCTTACCCGTCGTGGCCGTGTGCACAAGTTCCCGAACCTTCGCCTATGAGAGTCCTCCCTACGAGCCAGATGGGGGCTCTGTTGCGCAGGCGCACTGCGCATTTCGCTCTTGTCCTCTCTCAACTGGTGCTCACTGCTGGCCTGGCCTCCTGCTGCCACCTCCAAAAAAGGGGTGGGGTGTTCTCCTCAAAAGTAAATATAAGAAGGCATATGCTATGTAGGTAGAAAAAGATCCAGCTTCCAATCACAAAATCCCCAAATTAGTAATTCAATAAATGCGGATAATCCAGATACGGGTTTGTAATCCGGGATAGAAAGGAAGGGTGCGGGTCGACGGTCAAAGTAAGGCCTCGCCGTTTCGCCTAATAAGGCTTCATCTGGACCCGATAGATATTAATATCCACATATAAAGAGCAATTCCACTGATCCGGTGAATCACTGTTCAATCATAAATAATAAATTGGTTATCATAGTGGACGCAGCCACTGGCGTATCCAAGCACCGGATTATCCGCATTTATTGAATTACTAATTTGAGGATTTTGTGATTGGAAGCTGGATCTTTTTCTACCTACATAGCATATCCACTCTGGTTCCACTCTAATTATTGTGATTATGAATAAATAATTGAACTTGCATGTTACGAAGACGTTCCCTGCCTTCTTATATTTACTCCTGCTGCCACCTGTCTTGTGTCCTATACAGGACAGGAGCTGAAAATACGGGACACGAAATTCAGAGTAAAAATATGGAAAGTCCCGTATAATATGGGGCAGGTCACAACCCTATAGAATGGCAACATGTGGGATACCACATAACAGCTCCTTTTTTGAGGAGCAGTTATCTCCAAGCACCACCATCTAGAACCTGCCGGAGAGATATGACCTGAACTGTACCTCTGATTCTCACCCCTTCCAGGCGTTCCAGAAGGATACTATGGTTGATGGTATCGAAAGCCACTTAGAGGTCTAGAAGTACTAACTGGGACACATTCCCTCTGTTGGTGTTGAGACAGAGATCATTTGCTAAGGCGACCATAGGAGTCTCAACTCCCTAAGCAGTCTTAACTTTTTGTACTCACACCTTTGGAGCTGTTCTACCTTGTATGGATTCAGAGCAGGAGCTATACAGTAATTATCCAATTTTAATTTTTAAAGCAAATGACAGAGAACAGAGGAAATAATGAGCTTTCTGAAGCACTAGCAATTACTGTATGTTTACCTCAATTCAAAATACATGAAACCGAAAACTCTTTTTGTGATATCTATCCTCCAACCAAACTGGAACTGGAATTATTTGGTGATGGGGTTTTTTTAAAAAAAAAGATTTAAAATTGCTTTCTCCTGCTGACACTTTGGTTTCATGGTTATAAATCAGCAAAACTGCTCAAGTAGATTGTGAAACCGCATTGTCTGATCTTATGAAATACATTTGTGAATAAACAAAGCTCTTCTGCCTATTTGAAATGCAAAAGATGTGCTTCAAATCAAGGCCGTTTTGATTGAATATATTATGTGAAATCCATTCCCTATAGTATGTCATCTAGAAAGTATTAAGAAGGATAGGCCTAGATCTTGAATGCTTTGTATTTTCCCCATTCCCCCTACCCTTTCTGGTTCTGCCCTATTACCATAGGATATTTGCTGGAAACGGCTACTTCTTCATTATTGTTTCATCGACTTCCCTGAATTTATAACCACAGCTCTTAGTGGCATCCTCTTTGGCTGTAATTGTAGTTTTGCCATCTCCAAAACAACAATTACAGCCAGCCCTCCATTTTCGCTGTGGTTTGACAAATAATTTGCTATATTCTTTTCTCAAATAGAGAAACTATCTGGGAATTTCGAGGGACCTTATCAAGCTGGGATATTCAGGAAGTCTCCAAGTTACAAACAAGATAGATTCTGTGAGTTTGTTCTTACGCTGAAAGTGTATGTAACACAGGCCCGGATTAACACTTTTTTGCGCCCTAGGCCACACTTTGGAATTATGCCCCCTTTAAGACAACCTCCCGCCACCTCCAAGGTCCCCATTCCCACCGGCTGGAAAGCTCCACTGTGCTCGGGAGTCGGGAGGCTTGGGGAGAGCGCAGCGGGTGCAAACTTGCTCCAAAGGCACACACACGAGAGAGCGAGCAAGAGAACGAGAGAGAGCACACGCGCGCGAGAGAAAGTGAGCGAGAGAGAGAGCGCGCACGCGAGAGAGAAAGAGAGAAAGTGTGTGAGAGAGTGTGAGAAAGAGAGAGCGCGCGAGAGAGAAAGAGAGCAAGAGAGAGAGAGAAAATGAGAGGGAGAGTGCGCACGCGCGCAAGAGAGTGCGAGAGAG
This sequence comes from Anolis apletophallus, assembly GCA_030556195.1. Lineage (NCBI taxonomy): Eukaryota > Metazoa > Chordata > Lepidosauria > Squamata > Anolidae > Anolis > Anolis apletophallus. The sequence continues at coordinate 126,818,095 of JARBWK010000005.1, forward strand.
AGAGAGAGAGCACGCGCGCAAGAGAGAGCACATGCAAGAGAGAGCCCAAGAGAGAGCGAGAGAGCGAGAGAGCGAGAGAGCGAGAGAGCGAGCAAGCGCGTGGGCGAGAAAAAGAGAGTGAGAGAGAGAGCGCACGTGAGAGAGAGCGCGCGAGAGAGAGCGCGCGAGAGACTTTGCCGGGAGAAAGAGCGAGGAGGGGCATGAGAAAGGGGGAAAGAGGGGCGCAGACCAGTTTTTTGGTCCGTGATCTGCGCCCCGGCTTGCGCCCCTAGGCCATGGCCTCGTTGGCCTTATGGGTAATCTCGGCATGATGTAAGACAGAACAGGTACATTTTTAAGTGTAACTCCAGCCATAAATATACACACACACACACTCGCTTTAGCTAGCAGAGGGAAGGGAAAACACCCTTGTGGTGTTTGTTTTGCTACCTGTGCCCCTCTTCAGAAAAGCTCACCTCACTTTCTGTCCCTGAGATAACTGGTTTTGGAAAAAAGGCTTGTTGTGTTATAAAGCTTCAGTTGGGACACCTTCCCCCCATGATAACTCTTTCAGGAATGTATTTCCCTTTCGAGGGGTAGATTTTCTAACTTCCTGTTGTCTCACCCCTGTTCTTAACTATGAGTCGTTTGTAAGTCAGATATTTGTAACCTGAGGACTGCATGTACTCCGTTTTTTAGACTCTTTGAATGGGTCCTCTCACATGACGTTTGTCCCATTCTGTCAGTAACCCATTGAAATCAGTCTGCAAATGTCACAGAAACAGAGTAATTGCACATGGGATGTTAATCATGTTTATAAAATTTAGTACAGTTCTGAGGTGCTGTTCTGCCTTCTGAAAAATTCTGGGGCTTGTAGTTAAGTGAACGAATCCTGATGCATGGATTTTCTTCTACCATACTTGTACAGCGTTGCCCTTAATGCTTTCATAGAGTCACTGCATACGGCAGGGATGCAGCCACTGCCATTTTTGAGCTCCCCCCACCATATGTCTATGTGTAATTGTATGTCTTTTCGACAGGGACTGTCTGTCGTTATGTGTATTGTAATCCGCACTGAGTCCCCTTCGGGGTGAGAAGAGCGGAATAGAAACAAACAGTATGATGATGATGATGATGATGATGTGGTAACCACAGATTTTCCAATCCAGATTGGAAGTTTCAGCACCCACTCTATATGACGACTCCTGGCATATAAGACGACTCCTGGTGTATAAGTCGACTCCCGCGTATAAGATGACCCCTGACTTTTGAGAAGATTTCCTTGGGTTAAAAAGTAGTCTTATATGCCAGAAAATATGGCAGTTCATTTTTGCTAGTGTGGACTCTAGTTGATGGTTGTATCCCCATTGCAGAATTATAACCACTTGACACCACATTAACTCCCATTGGGTAAATGCTGTGGAATTTTGGGATTTGTAGTTTTGCGAGATATTTACTTTTTTATTTCAGAGATATCTAAGTGCCAAAATAAACTAGGATAGAGATTTGATTGTTGGTTTTAGAATTGTTTTTACTGTTTTTAAAGTGTATTTTATTGTTAATGTTGCCTTATGTAAACCACCCTGAGCCTGTTGGGATGGAGCGGTATATAGGGTTGCCATATTTTGATAGCAGAAATAAGGGACATTTACGGGATTTTTCGCAAAAATAAGGGACACTTAATAAAAACTTGAAAATCAAGTGTGAGGATGCATGCCATAGATGTTTTTGAAACATCAGGAGAGAATGCTTCTAGAACCATGGCCATACAGCCTGGGAAAACTCACCGCTGTATGGCCATGTTCCAGAAGCATTCTCTCCTGTCATTTCGCCCACATCTATGGTATGCATGCAGATAGATGCTTCTAACCAGGTCCTTTAGGGAAATCCAAAATTAAATATGGATTTCCTAAAATTAAAGTAATTAAATATGGGGAAAAGGGGGTTGTCCCTTGTTCCATCCACTCGAGAAAGTGGGGGGAAGGGAATCCACACAAACAATCAATCAATCAATGAATGCATCTTTGTGGATGCTCCTCTCTCTCCCCCTCCCATCACGCCATACACTCCCCATTCACAAAATGCCCTTCCCCCTCCCTCTCCCCATCCCTGCCCCTTCTTTCCAGCCAAGGAGGGGGCTGCCCCTCCCTTTTTAAAGCCCCCCACCCATTAAGAACAGATCCCATCCGGGTCTCACCCCCCCTCTGTGAGCCGCCTGAGTTCCAACTCGGGTCCTCCTCCTCCCGCTTCTCCTGCTGGGCTGCTTCTGCGGGCCCGGCCGCTGCCTGCTGCTACTGCTGCAAGGAGAGAGGCGGGCGCAACCATTCCCCCACAGAGGGGTGTCTGCTCCTTCCGCGCTCCGCTTTGCAGCCTCGCCGCGGGAGAAAACCCTTCCCGACCCGTGCACTTTAGGGAGACGGCGGCACCTTTTGACCCTCACCATCCTTTGTCAGGAAGCGGTCCCCGGGAAGCACAAGGGGACGGCTCAGAGCATGGCCTCCCCCTTCGTCGAGCGGGAATGGTACGGCTCGGCTACCTGGGAAATGTAGTCGCTGGGCGGCTAGACCTGGAAGGGAGCACGTGGCTTCTGAGGCGTGGGGAAGCTGAGCTCACAGGAAAAGGCTTCGCCCGAGCCCTCCTGCTCCGAGCCGGCCCCTCTTTTCCCAGCACCAGCCAGAAAGAGGACAGGTCAGGAGGAGCAAAAAATAAGGGACACCAGCTGTTAATACGGGACACCCAAAAGAGGGCCAAAATACGGGACATATGGGAACCCTAGCGGTATATAAAATCAAAGTAAGAAATAAATCTGTATCTGTATACCTTTATAAAACGGAATGTTTGTGTGTATGTGTGTATGTGTGTATGCGGAGGGCGGAAGGGCGGATATGTGGCAGCTATTTGCATAAAGTCCTTTGATTGGACAGCCTCGCCACTCCAAAATTCTAAGGCACCAGACAGAGGGCATTGCTAGCCACTGATTAGCCAGCAACCCAGAATCCAGGCCTCTACATTCAAACAACAGGATTTCTTCCCACTGAGGGGGGGAAAGCCAGCATCCCAGAATCCAGGCCTCTACATTCAAACAACAGGATTTCTTCCCACTGAGGGGAAAAAAGCCAGCAACGCAGAATCCAGGCCTCTACATACAAACAACAGGATTTCTTCCCACTGAGGGGAAAAAGCCAGCAACCCAGAATCCAGGCCTCTACATTCAAACAACAGGATTTCTTCCCACTGAGGGGAAAAAAGCCAGCAACCCAGAATCCAGGCCTCTACATTCAAACAACAGGATTTCTTCCCACTGAGGGGAAAAAAGCCAGCAACCCAGAATCCAGGCCTCTACATTCAAACAACAGGATTTCTTCCCACTGAGGGGAAAAAATGCACCATCAACATTCCCTCCCCACTTGGCTCTGTGAAAACAAAATGGATTCCTGTATTCTCCTCCCCTCAGCTTTTTAGAAAATGGCTGCCTGCCATGCACCCTTTTAAAGTTACCAATAGCAGGCCATAACATTACAGGCCCCAAAATAGAGTTTAGGCAGGATGGCCGATTTAATGATGGGATTTGCATCCCAATTCACTTCCCAGAAAACATTGTAGCCCCTACAAATCCCTTCTCCCAGATAGGCCCAAAAGACGCATCCATCTTCCCTCTTCAACACAGTGTCAGAGAAAGGCAGCTTCTGACAGGATCTTTAGAACAGGCACTGTCACTCTACAAGGTAAGGCCCTACTTCACTCAAAAGACACAAGAGAAAACAATAAATACCTTTCTCTAATGCCTTTTAATGCTTATATAAATAATTCTGGCCCAAAGCCCCCCACCCAGCCTCATTGGACCTTACTGCTAATTCCATGCAGGCCTTTTCCATTTTTTTACTCTTTTCTGTTTTACACCGGTATACTTTCACAGGCCAGGGCGGATATGTGGCAGCCACTTTCACAGGCCACAGCGACCAGCGCGGGTGATGGACCTGCACCAAACTTGGTCCACATCACCCCCCTAGGACAAGACCCACGTATTATGGGATTTGTAGTACTTTCCAAGACTTTGGTTCCCACAGACCACTGAGGCCACCAAAAGGACCAATACAGACCACACTCAGCACACACAGCCCCCATGACCCACTCTACGTCCTGGTGCAGTTCGGAGGAGGGTGGGCCATGGATGATGGGACTTGAAGTGCCTCTATTCACTTCCCAAGTCCGCTGCAACCCTCATCCAATCACTGATCGAGACCAAACTTTCCATACATAACCCCCATGACTGCCTTCATGTCCTGGTGAGGTTTGGGGGAGGACTGACAATGGATGATGGGATTTGTAGTACTTTTACACCCCTCTGTTCCCACAGACCACTGTGGCCCCCAACAAACACCGAGAAAGTCCACACTTGGCACACAGAGCCCCAGTGACCCACTCTACAGCCTACTGAAGTTTGGAGGGGGACAGAACATGGATGATGGGACTTGCAGTACCTTCCCTCACTTCCCAATCCTGCTACAAACCTAATCCAATGACTGATCAACACCAAATCTGGCACACAGAGCCCTCATGACCCACTCTACAGCCTGGTGCAGTTTACTGTGAGACGGACCACGGATGATGGGACTTGAAGTACCTTCACTCACTTCCAAAAAACAATGCATCCCTCATCCATTCACCAATACAGACCAAACTTAGCACACAGAGCCCCCATGACCCAATCTACATCCTACTACACTTTGGGGGACGGGACACACAGAGATGATGGGACTTGCACTACCTTCAGTAATTTCATGATACCACTGCAACTCCCAATAATGATGGATTAAGACTAAACTTGGCACACAGAGCCCCCATGACCCACTCTACATCCTGCTGCACTTCTCAAATGACCCGGGCAGGGCCGGGTCCCCAAGCTAGTAATAAATAAAATAGAGCTATGGCAGCTAAAATGGTGGCAAACGACTATAATTCGACTGCGTGGATGAAAGGAGAGAAAGCCACAATCAATTCTTTAGTTTTGGTCTGATCTTGCTATTTGGCCGAATAAGACAACTTCCCCAGGCACGAGATTGGATGTTATGAAAGGACAAACGTTTGTTTGTTATTAGATTTCTTATTATTGTATTTTTAATGGCGAGACACAGGATAAAAATGCCCCAAGGGCTTTTCTGTCCTGTGCTCAAGATTAATTTGGTTAGCTTTTTGATACTGCATACCCACCTTAAATAATGCCTTGAGCTGGGGCTGATTTGTCTTTACAATGTCTTTGTACAGAAATAGGAAGCAATGTTAAGCCACTACCTATGCTGCCTCCATGTTTCCCTGTGAATTTCTGTTGCTTTTAAGAAGAATCCTCTACTGCTTCAAAGAAAATCCTTATGCCGTGAAACATCCCCTTCTATCTTTGACATTTCTCTATTGTTTATATTTTCTCCTCTCACAATAGGTTTTGTGCTCCCAAAATGCTTTTCATAGGCAGTCCATTCTAAAGTCCAATAAATTCTTAATGGATGGGTTGTGAAATTATAACAATCTATATCAAATACAAGAACACTAATCCAAATTGCAGAGCATGGAAAAGTTAATTTTTTGAGTCACAGATGACAGAATGCCCACTGATCAGAATGAAGGAAGGATCTGGGATTTGTGGTGCAAAACACTGGGGTTCTCAAAATCCCCCTCTTGGAAATTGTGAGATAAATTATTGATGATTTCTTTATGTGTAATTAATAATAATAATAATTTTTCAGCATTACTTTGCGAACGAAGATTCTTTAGGAAGGACTCATCCCACGCTTTTTACAAGCGCGTTGATGACTAAAGGATGTGTCCTTCGAGCCTGTGCAATGGATTTTTCTGGTGGAGCGCAGCGTGCACAGAACTGGCCTCACCATTTAAACCAAAGGTTCATCTGCCAGGGCCTAGCAAGCTTGGACAGTGGCAGTGAGGTCCTCAGGTTGTAGGTTTGATTAGAGTAACCTTCTCTTAGATGGTTGACCTTACAGGGTTAGATGAGCACCATCTGCCCCAGTTTGAATTTAGAATTTTCCTTCTCTTAGGATGGTTGCCAAAAGGCTAGAGAGACCATCCTGTCCATTGACGCTCTTTCAGACCCTTCGGTTGTGACCTGTCTGGCATGGGAGGCCCTACCAGTGGCTATGCCACTGCCAGCATAGCTCACAACTTCATTAGGGTACGCAGACCTCGCCCCCACTGCAAGGGGGCGCCGATGGAGAGGAAATAATCTTTATTTATACCCCGCCGCCATCTCCCCAAAGGGGACTCGGGGTGGCTTACATGAGGCCAAGCCCAAAAGTGCATTTTAATACAATAACATAAAAGACATAAAGCAACAATTACAATAAAATAATAATTAAAAAATAATATTAAAAATCAAACGCAAAATACAATAAACAGTGCAACATAATACAATAGAAAAAACAAACAAACAAACACAATCACCATGAGTGGGCCACATGTGCAAGATACAGTAATAAAAAACTAAGGATGAGATAAAATTAAAAACCTATATATTTGTAGGAGAGGTTCAAAAATATGGGAGTAAAAACATGTCTACAACTAGAAAACCGGGGAAGGTTGCTGTACAACTGAAGTAACTACAACAGGAAAACCATGTAACAATCTCTCTCTCTCTCTCTCTCTCTCTCTCTCTCTCTATATATATATATATATATATATCCCAAATGTGTTCCTACTGGAGACGTGGTTCATACACAATTCCAAAATAAATACAGTATATGGTATGAAATCCAACATAAAGTTCACAAGGGAAGTCCATACAAGGATCTAGTAGTCCATATTGTCCACATTCTCCGCTCCATTGGGACACAAGCGGGCCTTGAAAAAGACCTACAGGTCGAAACGAGTGAAGGATCACGTACCATAGTATCCTCGTTGGCCAGTTCTTTCTACAGACATCATCAGACCCACGGCCGAATCGACCTTTAAAGATTTATGTTCCCCAACAATGGATAGTCATATACCTTAAATTGGAACATTATAGGGGCGAATGCTTTGCACGCCACACAGCGAGACACACGGTCGTCATTTTTATACCCTATAGTTGGATTACAAATTGGATTATTCTCATTGCCTACTAGCGACTTGGGAATATATTTGCAACTACTTGGATTTTGGGACTACCCAAGGATTACTCTCAAGGACAATATGGACCCTTGTATGGACTTCCCTTGTGAACTTTATGTTGGATTTCATACCATATATTTATTTTGGAATTATGTATGAACCACGTCTCTGGTAGGAACCGATTTGGGATACACACACACACACACACACATATATAGAGAGAGATTGTTACATGGTTTTTCTGTTGTAGTTACTTCAGTAAAAACATGTCTCTCTTCATGTGGGCAAGAGATAGTGCAATATGAGGATGCCCAAATTTTAGGAAAATGACAAAAGGAAATGTGAAATCATTCTTCAAAAGCGCAACAGAAAAGCCACGTTTTGAGGTTCTTCTTGAAAGTGTAGACTGCCACATGTGGAAACAGTACCTGAATTAAATTATAATAATTTTCACATGAAAAGTGCTTGCTTCTAAACAGTTTTAAACTGATGAGCCATAATAGGAAGTACTCGCGGCCTGTCATTTCCAAAATACTGCTTAGGGAAGCCTTGCTAATTGCCTACTCCCCAAACAGATTTAAGATGTCAAGTGGTGTTAATGCTCATATGGAGCTTAGATGCCTCCGGCATGTTGCAAGTCCACCCAGTGTACCACAGGTAATGATAAAAAGACAGAAATCAGGAAGCAAATGCATTTAAAAATGTATTGGAAAGGCCAAAACACATTAGCCTCCCATCAAAGCTGGTTAGGTGTGAGATTAAAGCACGGCTTTCTCCGCTAAGGAAAATGCAATACAAAGTTTGGAATGACTATTTAAAAAACAAATCTGTTAACTTCAGCATTTACGGTCTGCTCATGCTATGACGGAGGAAAATATTTGGAAGATGTCAAAGCCATTGCCGTTGAAATTCTCACCTCTAGATCCATGTCCATGGGCTAATGTGGGTTAGGATGAACTGCAGGTATATTCATTAGGTGCTGAAAAGGCATTCCTGCGGCAGGATTCCAAATAAGGCTGCATCAAGAGTTTCCTTATTCCCCTGATAAGCTTCAGGTTTAAACTCATGAGTTTCCCCAAGAAAAGGGATGACAGAAAGGAAAAGCTATGTCCCTCCTTCTGACTTGGCATTGCTTTGGAATTGACAAATAACTTTCCACTTTACTTTCTCCAAACATTTAGAATTTTCTCATGGAATGGAAAGCTCCTGATTGACCCAATGGAAGTGTTCCGATTTAGTACACAGCCATCTTGGGGCAAGGTTCCCTTGTTTTCTAGATCAACTTTTCATGTTATTTGCTCTTAAAAATAACAGATACATTATTGGTACTATATAGTGAACATGAGTATAAGTACTATATTCAAATGTGAATGTGTAGTTCATGTTTGATCAGCCCACACACTGCCTTGCCAGAGAAAGGAAATATGCCATGCAGATGAACAATGAAAAGAGGCGGATCTAACATTACGTGAACTACGCTGCCGGGTAGGGCGCCACATGGTCAGGGGCGCATCCGGCCACCAGGTTCCGCGCATGCGAATTTGATGTGACGGTGCTTCCAGCTAAAAATGCGCCTCCTTTTCGGCCTTGTGTAAGGCGAGTTGCTGTTCCGGCCTGCTGGTTCAAATGCGCATGCACATTTAGTGCAGGCAATTGCAGCAGTGTGAGGAGGCTCACCGCAAGAGGCCGCAGAGGAGGAGGGGTAGGCATTGTTGTCATGGGGGAGGGGGGTAATGTTCACTTACCATTGAAAATTACCTTAGTCTGGTCCTGATGATGAATAACAAGTAGTTTACTCTTTGTAGTTCAGAACAACATATGTACAATGTGATCAGTTGTATCAACTCACATAATGTCCTTTTATGAGAGTTGTTAAATGGCCTTTCTTTGTCTATGTAGATAAACTCCTTCAGCAGTTCATGAAGCAAGAGCACACACCAAACTCTGTCTCTCTCTGCTTCTCTCTCTCTCTGCTGCTCCAAGCACCTGCATAGCTGAAGCCTGAACAAAAATATAACAGTATCCAAAAGTCCCAGTCTCAGCCTGCTCCCCGGGCATAGCCCAACAAATCAGCTTCATGTATCATATTTTACAGTTGACACACACACATGCACACACCCTGATTACTTGCATTTGGTGCGGCGGTGCCTCCAGCTGCAAAATGCGCCTCCTTTTCGGCCTCGTGTAAGGCGAGTTGCCTGCTCGCGCCGCACCAAATGCGCATGCACGGAACCAGCTGGTTCAGCGCATGCGCGTTTGGTGCAGCGCGAGGAGGCGAGAGCAGCAGTGTGAGGAGGCTCACCGCACGAGGTCAGAGAGGAGGAGGGGTAGGCATTGTTGTCGGTGGGGGCGGGTGGCAAAACAATGTTTGCTTACCATCCGGTCCTGACCAGGGCCGTAGCCAGGATTTTGATTGGGGGGGTGAGTTTGATTCGGGGGCTGAATCTGAGTGAGAGAGGGTCTACCCTAGCAAACCTTTTGTATTGTTATCCCAATACCCCCATGTATATGGGATATACTGAGCATGGTGATCAGATCATGATATAAATACATATAGCAGTTTAAATAATGTACCAGTAAGGCCTTATCGCGGACCACCCTGAGAATTTCGGGGGGGGGGGGCGGGCTGAAGCCCCCAAGCCCCTCCCCCCAGCTACATGCCTGGTCCTGATGATGAATAACAAGTAGTTTACTCTTTGTAGTTCAGAACAACATATGTACAATGTGATCAGTTGTATCAACTCACATAATGTCCTTTTATGAGAGATGTTAAATGGCCTTTCTTTGTCCATGTATATCAGCTCCTTCAGCAGTTCATGAAACTCTGTCTGTCTCTGCTTCTCTCTCTCTGCTGCTCCAAGCACCTGCATAGCTGAAGCCTGAACAAAAATATAACAATATCCAAAAGCCCCAGGCTCAGCCTGCTCCCCGGGCATAGCCCAACCAATCAGCTTCATGCATCTTATTTTACAGTTCACACACACACACACATACCCTGATTACTTACGTGCTCAAACAAGAATGACTGCACTGAAAGCTGTCTCATGCCCAACTTTTTCTTTTATTTCTATTGTGTGCCTTTAAGTGATTCTGGTTTATGACAATTTGCACTACACTGGCCCTTGGCCCTATTTTCCCTTTAGTACATAGGAATAGTTGCTTGAGACCGCTCACTACTTTTCTACAAGGCTTCTTCAGCATTCTTGCCAGGATATGTCATACTGTTCAATATCTACTTCAATTTTTCTTTCTGAAAGGGATGAAGGAAAAGATGAGAGCCCTTGCAATGATTTCCTTGACCTTTTTCGACCCAAAAAGAAGTAGCTTCTGGGAGCTTTTGAAATGAACAGAGTAAGGCTAGATCTACACCGTCCTTTATATCCCAGAATCTGATCCGAGGGTATCTGCTTTGAACTGGATTATTTTTATTTATTTATTTACTTTTATTTATATTCCGCTCTTTCACCCCAAAGGGGACTCAGGGCGGATTACAGGTACACATACTTAGCAGACAATCCCTGCCTTTTCCACATACACACATATAGACGAACAGAGGTAAACTCTGGCCACCAGGGGGAGCTGACACACTCATCTCTCAGCGTTCCCAGCATCCCTTGTTGTTCCTTCCGCATTCTTGGAGTTCTTTAATTATATGAGTCTACACTGCCCAATAATCTGGGATAAGAAGATAATTTGGGATGAGAAACTGGGATTATAGGGCAGTGTAGAAGGGGCCTGAATATAATGACAGGAAACTTACCTGTACTAGTTTCGAGATACAGGTGCACAAAAAGAGAAAGGCTCCATCAAGAACCAGCAGTTAGTTATTCAGCATGCAGGAACAACTCTTTGGAGAATAATCTTCTATTTCCCCTTGATTTAAGTAGACAAATGGGTGATTCGGTAGGATGCCTAGGAATGCAAAGATGTGGCCACAATGTGTCAGTCATTATTAGAGGAAATGTTCTAGCTTGTCAAGAGTGATAAATCAGTAAATGTTCTAAGCACTGTAAAGGTTGCTGAAGTCTGGACTGTTTAAAGATTATGCCAATCTGTTAGCTGTACACGTTCGGGATACTTCATTGCCATTTCTATGTGTATAAAGTTCCTTCCGTTTTTTTGGGAAACCCAGCTCTCACATGTCCCCCATTCTATATTCTATAGAGCACCAAGAATTCTCCCAGGACTAACTGCATTAAATATGACCAAATAAACAACTAAGCTGAATCATGCAATGGTTTTTAGGCAACAGTGTTTACATATAAAGGAGAGCAGATTATCTATCGAAATGGAAATGAAAGATTACCTAGAGCAGTGTTTCTCAACCTAGCAGGGGCGGTCCTACAAGATAGGCCAAGTAGGCGGCCGCCTGGGGCGCCATCTGGGAAGGGGGCGCCATCCTGGCCGCATGGGGCGCCATCCTGGCCCTGCCGATGTTCCTCAAACAGTGCTGCAGCTGCCTGCTTTTTGACCCCGGCCTTGTGCACTCCGACGCCGCTTCTGGGCACACGCGGAGGTTTTCACGCAGGCGTAGTTGCTCTGGAGCTGAAGTTGAGCGCAGGAGCAACTGCACATGTGCGAAAACCTCCGCACATGCCCAGTAGCTCCCTTCGCAGAAGCCTGTAAGCAAAGCACTCCCTATCGGGCGGGCAGGAGAGCTTCCCTTTCCCGTTGCCTCCGCCGCGTCTTGCCGCATTTGCAGGGAAGAAGAATCAGTGAAGGAAGTGTAAGTGAAGGAATGAATGAAGGGCTTTCCTCCTCCTCCTCTGTGAACTCTTCTCTCCCTCCTTCTTTTCTTTGGCTCTATTTCTGTCTAGACCTGAGGGCCTGAGGCTATGAGGAGTTGTGGGAGTTGGAGTCCAAAACACTTAGAAGGAGGGAGGCGGGCCCAAGTTTGTCCAGGCCGCGCTGCCTGTATTCGACCTCATTTGAACATTTTGGCTGTTTTTCTATTTACATTTACATTGGGATCCTAATTTTGGACTTACGGGAGACTCCTATGAATTATGAGACGGGTGGTAGGTAATATATTCTGATTTTGATGCATTTACATTGCATTTCTTGTTGATTATTATACAGTTCTGCTTAATATTGCCATACAATATAATACAAATACAATATAACAATAGAATAATGATATATTTTATATTACATGTAATATTTCAAACAATATTGCAGTATAGTGGTATTGTACAAAATAGTAATATATAATATTTTATTTTACTTTACTTTGGGTTATTTGAGTTTTATAGGAGTAATGAAAATATTTAGTAGAGGATAATTTTATTTAAATAAATAATTTTATTATTTTATTATAATAATATAATAGAATGTTACATTATATTATAATGTCAATATATTATAATATAATTATATTGTAATGTAGTATAATATAATTATGATATAATATAGTATGAGTATGGTATAATATATTGTATATACATTGATACAATATAATACTACTAATGGTATTGTGATATTATAATTGTATATTTGTTTTACAAGGGGGCGGCAAAACAATGTTTTTTGGGGGCACCAAAATAATGTTCGCCTACCATTTAAAATGACCTTAGACCGCCCCTGCAACCTAGGGGTCGGGACCTTGGGGGGGGGGTCGCAAGGGGGTTTCAGAGGGCTCACTAAAGACCATCAGAAAACATATATTGACGGAAAGTGATTTCAACATGACGCTGAGACTGTAATTGTATGTTTTAATTGCTAATTTGTTGTTATATGGTTATCTTTTGGTTTGTTTGCTTGTGTTGTATTGGAGGGCAGAGACTGCCTTGTGTAAACTGTCCCAAGTTGCCTTCGGGCTGAGAGGGGCGGTATAGAAATGTGACAAATAAATAAATGACAAATAAATAAATGGTCTTAGGAACCCTTTGGCTGAGAAGACTGAAGATCTCACCGCCTATCCTTCTCTTCCTTTTTGGAAACAGACTGCGAATCCTCCCACCAAAAGCCCTCCTCTGCTGTGATTGGTTGGCCTCTTAGCAGGCTTCTCAGCTAAGGGGAGTGCTGTTTCTGAGACTCGAACTGGGGAGGGGAGAGAAAGGGCACTCGGCGCATAATAATAATAATAAAATAATATTATTTATAACCTGTATCCATCTCCCTGGAGGGGACTCAGAGCGTCTTACATGGGGCCATGCCTGAACAACACATCATAAAATACAACAGCATAGAAAACCAATAAACATAATGAAAACAATAAACACAATAAAATACATCTGTGGAACACAACAATACAAGTGAATCTAAAAACAAAACCAACAGGGCGGGCCGCATGAACATATAGGGTATCTTAAAAACTCGGAGGAGAACTAGGAGTAGCGTCGGGCACAAAAGGTCACCTAGGGGAAAAAGGACTCACAGAAATTGGGGGCATTTGGGGAGCTTAAACTCTGAAGGCCAGGTGGAAGAACCAGGTTTTCAGTTGTTTCCTGAAGGATTCCAATGAGGGAGCATTCCTGATCTCTCCCGGGAGGGAATTCCAAAGGCGGGGGGCCACAGAGGAATGGCAGCATGGTGTGCATGGCAGCATGGTGCGCATGTGCGGGTGAGGGAGAGTGTGCGAGGCTGGAGGGAGGCTCACACCAGCAAGTTCCTGCAAGGCATGGGGGTTCTGGTGGGAAGTTTGGTCCAACTCTGTCATTGGTGGAGTTCAGCATGCTCTTTGATTGTAGGTGAACTATAAATCCCAGCAACTACAATCCCCAAATGACAAAATAAATTCAAATTTGAGCGTATTGAGTATTTGTGTCCAGTGAATGAAAATACATCCTGCATATCAGATATTTACATTACAATGCATTACAGTAGCAAAATTACAGTTATAAAGTAGCAACGAGAATAATTTTATGGTTGGGGGTCACCACAACATGAGGAACTGTATTAAGAGGTCATGGCATTAGGAAGGTTGAGAAACACTGACCTAGAGCAAGGGAGGGGCATATGTGGCTCTTCAAAAATTGTTGGACTCCATCTGCTATCATCCCTGATAATTAACTGTGCTGACTAGAGCTGATGGAAGAGGCAATGCACTAACAGTTGGAAAGAACGTACTTATTTTCATCTAACTCTACCAGAATTCCTTTATTTAGCATGATCACTAGTGATGCTAACCAGAGGATTCTGGGAAGTGTAGCTTCTCATACTTCAGGTTCTGGTTGGGAGAGTGCCAAGTTCCCTACCACATTCTAGAGTTATGCATTAGCATAATTAAAAGTGATACAACTCTCACAGTCCACAAAATAATGATGTCTTTTTATCAGTATGTTGACCAAGGAAGTGCATATTATATTGTCTTGGTTAGAAGTGTGGAATAAGAATGTAAGCTAGACTGTAGCTGCTCGCGATGCATCACGCCAAGACGAAGTCGTGGATCAACGAAAGCTTTATTCAGTAGTACAAACAGGGACTAAGTCGGAAGTGCCGGGCGTCCTGGAACTCCCGTATTTATACCCTCCCCCACTTTCAAAGGACAATTTCCCGCTTTCCCTTTTCCCGCCGGCGCCATTCCCGCCAGGACCGCGGGCCATTGACTGTCCCCAGGTGTTTATTATCAGTTGTTGTGTCTGTGTCAGGGATACGGGTTTTGGGCGCCAACGTCTTGGCCCGGAACCCCGATCCCTGACAAAGAACCTTATCATATTGAGGTCCTGCATCTGAGGGAAAGCAGGGGCATCCATGGGGTAGTGGGGTAAATCTGATGGACAATGCGGGAACCCTTTGCCCCACATTGCCTGCTTTGTCCCCTTCCCCATTCCATGGGGGGAAGCATTGCTGGAAGTAGCTGTGTGTCATCTGATGGGATCTGCCGGGCTCCATCCAGGAAGTGTATTTGAAGCATCCTATAGTGGGTAAGAAAGCCTATGTGATAAAGTTGTAAGTGAAACTTTTCATAACAGGCTGTAGAAATTGACCAATAAAATGCTGTATCACTAAGGATCTTGTCAGACGATCCATTGGAATAAAGGCATCTTGCCACATCCTAGCGGCGGTGATGCAGGGGGCGTGGGGATCTGTCACCCCACACCCTGCTCCGTTGTAGTTTCCCTCCTGCCTCATCACATGGAGGGAAGCCTTTTTTCAGCAACTCTACCCATCTTTCCCTGAAGCTGTAAACTCCTGTCACTGCTGCTAAGTGTGAAGAGGTCCTATGTACCAAATAGACATAATTTACACTTAATCTATAGATGGATAGATAAATAGATCGATGCATGCATGCATCATTTACTCTTAAGCTATAGATAGATGGACAGATAGATGGATGGATGGATAGATAGATCCCAAGAGGCTGCTATATAGTTGTGAGACTTGTTCCAATTGACAGTTACTTTCCAGGCCCAAATCAAGGTGTTGGTTTCAACTTTTAAAGTCCAGACAGTTTGATCTCTGGGGTTTTTCTATGGCCCCTTCCACACAGCTGTATAAAATTCACATTGAACTGGATTATATGACAGTGTGGGCCCAGATAACCCAGTTCAAAGCAGATATTATTCCAGGAGAGATGTGTTCCCAAGGTGTTGGACCTTTCTCCAGCTATCAAAGTCTGCTCGAAGACTCATCGAGACCATTGAGTCACACCCAATAACTCTGGGGTGATAGCTGAACAGTCTTAGAACAAGCCCGGACTCTATTTTGAGGAAGGGTAAGGTCAAGAAATATGGATCTAAAACCTTTTGGGGACTGGGGTTTGGGAGCTGGGTTAGATCCAGCCCCCATAGCCCTATGGCTGGGACTTATAAGACTCAGGCTTATGGCCCTACAAATGGGACTAAGAAGACTTAGGTCGCCATGGCCTGCCCTCCGATTGTTCCCTCCTTGAGCCCTGCAACTATAGCTCAGCTAGGATTAGCTGGGAATGACACAATGTATTTGTTTGAAGTAAATAGTATATGTTTTATTTGTATATTTTATAATTGTTGTATCTGCTTGTTATTTTTACTTCTATTTTGCTGTAAACCGCTCCGAGCCCTCGGGGAGTGGCGGTCTAGAAATCTGAAGTAATAAATAATAATAAATAATAAATAAATAAATATTATGAATCATCTGCCTTGATATTCTGGCTTATATGGCTGTGTGGAAGGGCCCTACATTTACTAAGATATAGAACAGGGGTGCTCACACTTTTTTAGCATGCGAGCTACTCTTAAAGCAACCAAGTCCAAAAGATCTACTTACCCCTGCCGCCGTGCGCTCCCGTGCTCTCCTGCCACCGCACGCTCTTGCCACCGCGTGTGCTCCTGCTGCTTTTTTCCACCTGTGCAGCGCTACTTCCGCCTGCGGGGCATTGCAGGAAGGAGAAAGCACGAGGCGGGGCATCCAGAGGGAGCGCTCCGCCCTGCCTGTCTCGCTGGCAACGGAGGCTGCACAGCTGCTTTTGGACAAGAGAGAGAGGCAGGGCTCCCTGCAGAGGCCCCGCCTCATGCTTCCTTCTTCCTGCAATGCCCCACAGGCGAAAGAAGCACTGCAAGAGCGGAAGCCAGCAGCAGGAGCGCGCATGCACGCAGGGCATGCGCACACATGGCAGGAGCGCCCCATCCAGCTGGTGAGGCCCAAAGATCACCTGGAAGAGGGCCGAAGATCTACTAGTAGCTCCCGAGCTACCTAATGAGCACCCCTGATTTAGAAGAATGCTGGCACTTTAAGAGCCATGACTTTATATGATGGATTCCTGGGATTTATGATTCTCGTCTGTGGTTCAGGAAAATATATGAAAGCTCTTTCACAGGGTGCACCTGCACTGTAGAAATACTGCAGTGTGACATCACTTTAACTGCCTTAGCTCAATGCTACTGTGTTTTACAATGTCTTCATCCTCTGCTAAAGAATGCTATTGTTTCACCACCTTAGGATTCCATAGTATTAAGCTATGGCAGTTAAAGTGGTGTCAAACTGCATTCATTTTATAGTGTAGAGCCGACCAAAGTTCCTCACCAAGCTACAAATATTAGGATTACCAGTTAGTGATAGGAACCTGGTAAGAATGATGTTTTGCATATACAGATTGGTTATCCAGGCAACCAGTTCTCTCATTTCAAACCTATGTAGATGTTGACTATCTTACGAACAACAGCCCCTGCAGAGCTTTCCTTTGTGTTCTCTCCCGATTAAGTAGTACACTCTCCTAAAAATTGCAATCCAATTGCACTCTTCTTGCTTTTAGGAAGAATATAAAGGTACATGTCTTCAATCGAGCCTTTAAAACTATTTTCATGTTTATCGATTGCTGTATTGATCTCAATGGTTTTATTGTGAGCTTTAAAAGTGTCTTCAGTGCTATTTTCACAAAAGAAAGGTGAGACAAAAACAAATAAAAGGAATAAATAAAATATAAATTGCATGACCCAGTGATGCCTTTCCTGAAGTTAAAGTGAGAAGGGGGCAGAGGCATTCCATGGGAAAGGAGTAAAACAATATCTTAATCCATGGAAAATGTTGACTAAAGACAAGAAAAGGGGATTTGGGAAACAATCTGAGGCTCGGAAATACTGTCGAGAGAAAAATAATTGCCTTTAGCAATCACAAAGCAAGGGTGTATATATGCGACGGGGCGAAATAAGGGCATTGTCCTCTAAATCAGAATTCTGCCCACAATGAAATTTTCCCCGAGTATCCAAATTTTTATCATTGCAGTAACTTAAAATTGAAGTTGAGCATTCGGAAATGGAGATCTGCAAAAGGATATGGACAGGCAAAGTTATCAATGGAATGTGAACGTGTCCCTCCAGGTTGCAGTTTTTCACTACCTGTGGAGTTCTCTTCCCTCCGGAAAACAGCAGTTTTGAAAAATGGAATTGCAGTTTGACATTTCCCCCCAGGTGCATTTCTCTGCAGGAATTCATTCCAAAAGAGCTGCCATGGATGGAAGATGGATTGGGCTGGCCTATTGTGCTCAACAACCCAGGGACGTTATATGGGAGGGAATTGAGTTCAGAAACCGGACCATTTTCTCAACACTTCTTGTGGTCTTCCCTTAGCATAGCAACATGAGACCCTTTCTTTCAATGGGGAAAATGGTGCTACATTTTAAACTGCTGACATAGAGGGTGGGTGAATGGTACTATGAGAGCCCCAATTTTGACTATATTCCGTTCAGCAAAGTTTGTGTGAATGCAGATCCTTGTGTCTTTTATACAAAAGTGCCAGTATCATTATAGAATAATAGAATCATAGAGTTGGAAGATACCTTGTGGGCCATCCAGTCCAACCCCTGCCAAAAAGCAGGAAAATTGCATTCAAAGCACCCCTGACAGATGGCCATCTAGCCTCTGCTTAAAAGCTTCCAAAGGAGGAGCCTCCACCACACTCTGGGACAGAGTTCCACTAGTGAACAGCTCTCACGGTCAGGAAGTTCTTCCTAATGTTCCGTGTCCTAGTCTCCAGGGCAGCAGAAAACAAGGTTGCTCCCTCCTCCCTATGATCTCCCCTCACAAATTTATACAAGGCCCTCATCATGTCTCCTCTCAGCCTTCTCTTCTGCAGGATAAACATGCCCAGCTCTTTAAGCTGCTCCTCATAGGGCTTGTTCTCCAGACCCTTGAACATTTTAGTCGCCCTCCTCTGGAGACATTCCATCTTGTTCGCATCTCCCTCCAATTGTGGTACCCAGAATTGGACACAGTGTGATTCCAGCTGTGGTCTGATCAAGACAGAATAGAGGCGTAGCATGACTTCCCTGGATCTAGATACTCTACTCCTATTTATCTAGGCCAAAATCCCATTGGCTTTTTAAGCCACCACATGACATTGTTGGCTCATGTTTAACTTGTTGTCCATGAGGACTCCAAGATCTTTTTCACACATACTGCTATCAAACCAGGCATCTCCCATTCTGTACCTCTGCATTTCATTTTTTCTGCCTAAGTGCAGCATCTTGCATTTGCCACTGTTGAACTTTATTTTGTTGGTTTTGGCCCATCTCTCTAATCTGTTAAGATCGTTTTGAATTCTGCTTCTGTCTTCTGGTGTATTAGCTATCCCTCCTAATTTGGTGTTGTCTGCAAAATTGATGATCTTGCCTTCTAACCCTTCTTCTAAGGTATTAATGCGGCACTCCATTTGTCACTTCTTTCCAGGATGAAGAGGAAGCATTGGTGGGCATCTTTTGGGTTCGTTCACTTAACCAAATACAGATCCACCTAACTGTAGTTTTGCCTAGCCCACATTTGACTAGATTGTTTGCCAGAATGTCATGGGGGACCTTGTTCTCCTATCAAGAATAACAAAATGATCAATTGACTCTACCTTTGCTTGGTCTATTACAGTGCTGTCCAACTTCTACTGGACCTAGGGCTGGACTTCCAGTCACTGAAGACCTGGGGGGCCGCTCCGCCCCGCCCCCGGCCCTGCCCCTGGCCCCGGCCCCGCTCCCAGCCACACCCCCAGCCACGCCCCCGGTCCCTCCTCCTAAAGTGTCACGCCAGCCTCAGAAGTGGCGATTTCGCTTCTGAGGCTGGCGTGACCCTTTAGGAGGGAAGGCAAAGCCAAGGGAGCCTCCATGGCTTCTCCCTCCCTCCTAGTGTCACGCCAGCCTCCTCCTCTTTTCTGCCTCTACCACCGGCGCACCGATCAGGGCGCCAGTGGGAGAGACAGAATGGAGAAGCCGTGCCTAAAGAGGAGGAAGGCAAGCGCTTGCCTTCCTTCTCTTTAGGCATGCCCCCTCCCCTGTTCTGCCTCTCCCACCGGTGCTCTGATCAGGGCGCCGGTGGGAGAGACAGAACGGAGAAGGCAGGCCTAAAGAGGAGGAAGGCCAGCGCTTGCCTTCCTCCTCTGTAGGCATGTCTCCTCCGTCCCTGGCTCCTCCTCCCTGCACCACCCCTTGTCCCTCTCTCACCGGCGCCGATGCGATCTGGTTTGCATCGGCGCTGGCGAGAGAGGGACGAAGAGGGCGGTGCAGGGAGGAGGAGCTGGCTCCCTCTTTCTCCCTGCCCGTCTCCTCCTCCTCCCCTCCCTCCCCCGCCCCTGAGATCTCGCAGCGGCAGCACGGAGAGAGGATGGAGGGGGCAGTGCAGGGAGGAGGAGCTGGCTCACTTCCTCCTCCCTGCCCCGCCTTTCCCTCCCCCCCCCCGGCCGCCATTTTTTAAAAATATTTGTTTTAATTTTTTTAACAAAAATTTAAAAATGGCGGCCGGGGGCATAGCGGGAGCCGTGTCCAACAGGCTGGGGGGGGGCGTGTATGGCCCCGGGGCCGCCAGTTGGTCTATTAGGTCATGTGCAAAACTGCTACTGGCAATGAGAGCTGAATGGAATCTGTCGATAATATGGAGATTGCTGGTTCTTAACAAAAGATTCATTTGTTTTAGTTTTTACTCTGAAGTTAAAATTACCAAGTTTCTTGTCAATTATAAACAAGGTCAAAATTTTTTGGCTTCCATAGTATGGAGGATGATGAATTAGTCTATCCTGACCTCTCTTCTTCCCATCCCCACCTACTTCTTTTTGCTCATAAATGTCTCTTAAAATATATCTTCTCATGGTCCGAGTGCACTATAAAATTTTGATTAACAACAGTGACAGGTTACACAATGGTACAATTTTTCTAGGACAACTTTTTCCCAACCAGAGGCCCTTCAGATGTGTCAAACCGTGACTCCCATCATCAACGTATCTGTTGTCCATACTGACTGATTGAAGGGGATGATAAAAATTGTGGAATAATATATTTGGAAGGTCTCAGATTAGGGTGGCTGAGGTATTACCAATATAAGGTTCTTGTAGGGTGGAGATGTAATTTGCTTGATAAGGATGGCTCTACTTATTTATTTATTTTATTTATTGTTGGGCTTCTATGCCGCCACTCCCGGGAGGCTCGGGGCGGCTCACAAGCGCCGGATAAAGCAGAATAAAACAACATATTAAACAATTAAAACACGGCGAATAAAATACATTATGACATATGTCAAGATGCCTGCAAATTTGGAAAGGATGGGAGCAGGAATTATCATAAATGCTTTTTGGATGGTTTTCTACTCAATTTACTAGAGTTCCAGAGCTTTCACACCCTTCTTTCCTGCCTGGTGTTTTACTTATATCAATGTTTCTCAACCTTTTTTGAGCCACGGAACACTTTTAACATTAAAAAAATCCGGGGGCACACCACCAACCAAAATGACACAAAATGACACTCTAACACAGTAAAGAACGGCTGGGGGTTGGTGGCCGGCTGGGAGCAGCTGCTGGGAGTGCCGAAGCCGGGAAGGGGGCGGAGCCAGGCTGCACCATGCCCCGCCCCTACCCCTGGCTTCACCTCTCCCAGAAGCTGCTCCAGCCTTGAGGGGGCAGTGCCAAGACAGCGGTGCCAGAGCCAGCACAATGCAGGCTTGGCACTGTCCCCTCAAGGCTGGAGCAGCTGCTGGGAGTGCCGAAGTCGGGGGAGGGGGCAGAGCACCGCCCCCTCCCCCCAGCTTCAGCTCTCCTACAGGCTGCGCCATGCCCCACCCCTCTCCCCAGCTTCAGCTCTCCTACAGAGGAGGAGCATGAGCGGTGGACGGGCTTCAGTGGGTGGGGCTCCTCCACGCGGCTTCAGCGAACGAGGGGCGAGAGTCATGGTGGGAGTCATGGCGGATTGGAGACTGGCTGGGGAAACGGCCGAAGGAGGCGGCGCCCCAGTCCCTTCTTCTTTTTCTTCGCCACTGCCCTTCCTCCTCCCCCAAGCAGCAGGAGTTCGGCAGGAGGGGGGAGGAAGGGGGGCAGAGAGTTTTTCTCGCGGCACAGCAGGAGGTCTGTCACGGCACACTAGTGTGCCACGGCACACTGGTTGAGAAAGACTGACTTATATGAAGAGCTCAATGGGAAATATTCCATTTTTCTAGGCACATTGTCTGGGTTTTGTGTCTTTCCAAATTCAAATTGCTCCCAAAGCTTAGATTCAACTCACTTAAAATAGAACTGCTTTGATAGATATCGGTATTTCTTCAGATTGGCCCAGTTTGGTTCAGGACTCATTTGAATCAAGAGCAAGAAGAAGTGGCGTACCCCAAGGCGTACCCCAAGGCTCAGTTTTGGGTCCGTTACTTTTTAATTTATTCATTAATGATCTGGATGTAGGAGTGAATTCTGAGGTAGCAAAGTTTGCAGACGACACTAAATTGTTCAGGGTAGTTAAAAATGAAACTGATTGTAAAGAGCTCCAGAAAGATCTCTCGAAATTGAGTGAATGGGCAACAAAGTGGCAAATGCATTTTAACCTAAACAAGTGTAAAGTCATGCACATCGGGGCAAAGAACCCCAACTACACCTACAAATTGATGGGGTCAAAGCTTTCCGAGACAAACCAGGAAAGGGATCTTGGGGTTTTGGTGGACAGCTCAATGAAGATGTCAACCCAGTGCGCTGCAGCAGTGAAAAAAGCAAATTCTATGCTTGGCATGATCAGGAAGGGAATCGAAAATAGGTCAGCAAACGTTGTATTACCTCTCTACAAATCTATGGTAAGGCCACATTTGGAGTACTGTGTACAATTCTGGTCTCCGCACCTTAAGAAGGATATAACGGAACTGGAAAAGGTACAGAAAAGGGCAACAAGAATGATCCAAGGATGGAGTGGCTCCCTTATGAAATCAGGTTGCAACGCCTTGGTCTTTTCAGCCTTGAAAGACGGCGTTTAAGAGGTGACTTGATCGAAGTGTATAAAATCATGCATGGGATAGAAAAGGTGAATAAAGAAAAATATTTTCTCTGTCACAAAACACTAGGACTAGAGGGCACTCCTGAAGCTCCAAGGTAGGAAAATTAGGACTAATAAAGGAAATATTTCTTCACCCAGAGGGTCATTGGGTTATGGAACTCACTTCCAGAAGAGGTTGTGACAGCTGTCAGCCTGAACAACTTCAAGGCAGGATTAGACAGATTCATGGATACCAAGTGTATCAGTAGTTACTGAAAAGGACATTCAAGTGCCACCTCGGAGTTGGTTGAGGTAGGCAGGATTTCCCTGGGTACTGGTTGTGGGGGGTCGGGAGCAGGTCAGGGTTTTGCCCTCCCTTCTGCTCGAGATCCCCGTGTACAACTGGTGGGCCACTGTGTGATACAGAATGCTGGACTAGATGGGCTGAGGTCCGATTCAGCATGGCTCTTCTTATGTTCTTATGTTCTTAGCACACTTCTAGTCCTTCAAAAACTTCTGGTGTTTACAACTCTGTTCTATAGACCACAGTGATTAACTCTCTATGAGAATTGTCTCTCTACTTGGATTAGTAATATAATTAACATGTATACCAAACACATTCTGATCCCTCCTGCCTTTCTTTTGATGACAGTCATAGAAATGGGACTCCCTGTAGAAAATCCCTTGGCTTTACAGATTAAACAACACAATTATTATACTGACAAACAGGACAAATTGCTGTTAATGCCAGTTTGATACAAGAACTAGGGAAATGAAACTATATGGGTTCAAGACTTAAGTTACTGGCATACAAAAAAGTCTTAAGAATCTGGAAAGGAAAGAGTAGAACCTACTGTATCCTAGTCTTCTGTATACTGCAAGTTGCTTCTTCCAGTGGTGTTCCTTACAGTGATACCAGATGCACTTGAAGTGGCCAAGTTCTGGTCAAAGAAAATTTATTATAATGCCAACTTTTTAACTTTGTGGCTTTTAAAATAAATTATAACTGTATTCTCAATTTGCTTCTGACATGATAAATAAATAAATCTTCTGTAAAGAAACTTGGATAACACCTCTCATCAACACAGACTAGAAGAGTTGAATTACAACTCCCATCCATTTGTACATGCTGCCTGGGAATAATGAAACTCGTGTTCCAATAATAATAATAATAATAATTTATTTGTATACTGCCCTGTCTCCCTAAAGGGACTCAGGGTGGTTTCCAACATTATAAGGCAAACATTCAATTGCTGGAAAGAAACCATACAATTACATGAAGATAAACACATTTGACAGAAGTATAGCAGTTTCCAACAGATTACTGTACCTCTCCGTTGGCGCCCCCTTGTTGTGGGGGAGAGGCTTGCATACCCTAATGAAGTTGTGAGCTATGCTGGCGATGACATAATAGTAGGGCCTCCCGTGCCAGACAGGATCACAACCGAAGGGTCTGACAAAGAACGTCAAAGGGCAGGGTGGGCTCTCTAGCCTTTTGGCAACCATCCTAGGAGAAGGAAAACTCTGATTTCAAACTTGGGCGGATGGTGCTCGTTTAATCCTGTAAGGTCAACCATCTAGAGAAGGAAACTCAAACCAAACCTACGACCTGAGGACCTCGTTGCCACCATCCAAGCTTGCTAGGCCCCGGCAGACGAACCTTTGGTCTAAAGGGTGAGGCCAGTTCTGTGCACGCTGCACTACACCAGAAAAATCCATTGCACAGGCTCGAAGGACACATCCAACCTCCGAATCATCAATGCGCTTGTAGAAAGAGTAAGATGAGTCCTTCCTGAATCTTCATTCACGAAGAAAAGTCAAGAAAAACTGTAAAGTCGGCCCTCTGTATCCATGGATTCAACCACCCACCGCTTGAAAATAGTCAATACATAAAATTCCAAAGGGCAAACCTTCATTTTGTCATTTTATATAGAGGACATGCTAGGGTTTTTTTTACATCTTTGTATATAATGGGATGTGAGATCCCTGGATTTTAATACACTTGGGAGCCCTTAAAACCAAACCCCGGCAAATACTGTGGGCCCTCAGTGTATACCATATCACAATAGTGAATGGTCCCTTTTTTCCCTCATGTAAACCCTACATAAAAAGGCAAAGCAAAGCAGGGAGCTACCCATGGTGCTGACTCAAAACTGCTGAACTGGGGTGATGCCAAATTAATTTCAGCTTCCTGGGTCTGACTTGCAACCTTCTGTCAATAGTGATTAAAAATGCAAAAGCACATTTTAAAAACTTTTTGATTGCCTGATCTTTATGTTTGCATTATGAATTAGTCTTGAGTCATGAACTAACACGGTCCTTCTCTTGAGAGAAAAGGTACTTAGCACAGCCAATTCCACAGAGTCTCCTGAGATTAAAGCGCATGCTATTATTCTCTAGTCAACCTATGCGTGTGTATGCCACATTTTGTTTGAATTGCTTGGAGGAAATTGTACATGTAAAAACCTAGCAACTTCTTGTGTCATTTTTTAAAATTTATTTACTTTATTTATATTCTGCTTTTCTCACCCCGAAGGGGACTCAGAGCGGATTACAGGTACACATACTTACCGGTAGCAGACAATCACTGCCATTTCCACATTCACACATATAGACGAACAGAGGCAAACTCTGGCCACCAGGGGGAGCTGATGCACTCCTCATCTCTCAGCATCCCCAGTGTCCCTTATTGTTCCTTCCGCATTCCTCAGCGTTCCTGGAGTTCTTTACTGGCCTCATAATTCAGTCAAAATTTGCCTCCCCACTTAATGTGGTACCTTTATATCCTACTTGACAGATGCAACTGTCTTTCGGGCTGCAAAGGTCGACAGCAGACTACACTTAAAGGTCGAGCACCCACCTCGACCTGGGCAGGCCTCGAACTCATGACCTACTGGTTAGAGAGAACTTATGCAGCTGACACTTGGCCAACTGTGCCACATTCCCGGTGCTTGTGTAACTACTTAGGTCAGGAATATCACAAGGTAGTTATAGATCACCGTAGAGCTTGATGATGTTTGGACTGTGAATGCCCCAACTGAATAATGTGAACCTATCTTTGCCCACTGAATGTTAACGTAAGCCTCTGGATGTGCATAGATAGAGGAAAGATCCTGCTAACGCAAAATCCAGTGAGTGACAGACACGATCATCTCAAGATGGGAAAATATGAGTGCCGGAAGTCATTGTCTGATTGCCTTCCTTATCATCCCATAGAAGCAGGCCATAGCCAGTTCTTATCATTATATCCTTTATGAACAGATTTTTGAGCATGTTCTCTAACTGAACATATTACATCTTCCATGTTTTTAGCTTCGAAGTGACTTGAGGGTTGAAATCAGGAGCCATCACCACTGATATTACTTCCCAATGACACTCTTTCACAGAAGACACTCTCTCTGGAGTGGGATCATTAACTGTTCTCAGAAGGAAGTTTGCTTTGCTATTTTTTTTATAGTTTCTCAGTTACAACCTAGCCTCTACCTTTTCCGTCATGGTAGTATTTTTCCCCCCACTCTTAAGAATGTTATCTTTTCTCTTGCCTGCACAGATGGCTAGCAGGAGATTGTAGGCATTATTATACTGCTGCATGGTGCTTTCATAAAGTCAGCTTGTTACTGTAGGTAATTGGTTATGTTGTTGTTGAAAAATATTTTCTTCTTCTGGTAAAGGTGATGGTGGCATTATACTTTGAACGGAATTGGCTTACATCTGGTGGTGAGGAATTTATTCCTTTATGCCTCTCAGCATAAGGAAGCAGAGTTATGTTTTGTTTTGAGCATTGAATTAGAATTAAAGGAAACCAATATTCAAGTCTCTGCTCAGTTGAGAAAACCCATTGGTGAACTTTGTGGATGGCACACACTTCCACACGTAGAGAAAGGCAATGGCAAACGTCCTCAGCATAAATATTTTTCAGGAAACCCCTAGAATTTGGTTATTGTAGGTCGAACTGAACTTGAAAGCACATAGCAGCAAAAACAACAGCACATTTCAGCGAGGATGCATCATCTTACTGCTTCTACTTAGTTTGGAGAATTATACAAGATGTGTTTGTTTCTCTTGGTCTTAGAACACTGCTTCCAAAACTTAGATGCTTAGAGGTTATTGAGTGTCAACTCCCAGAAGACCCAGCCACCATGGCAACTCATTAGCAATTCTGGGATCTGCTATTGTCTGAGGACATCTGGAAGCCCAAGTTTGGGAACCAGTATCCTAGAGGTATCTAACATTTTGTATTTCTGGAAAATATGTGCTGGGCTTTTGATACATTGGGAGGAGACACGTGTGCCTGTGTTTGTGTGAAGGTAGATGAGATAATGGTGAGATAGATGAGATCATGAAATTTTAGATATATAAATATATGTAAGATATAGTATGTTCCTGGACTTTGTGTGAATATGTGAAACCTTGGATAACAGCAAAACTGATTATTTTAATGGGGCAAATATCAAAGGTACTGAAAACAGGGTGTATTTTATACATGAGGTCCTGATAAACTGAATAAATGAGGATAAGTGAAAAAGTATTGGTTTCTTAGATATGGGGTTTGTACAGTATTTATTTCATTCATTGGATTTATATTCCTCCCTTCTCTCTATGCATGAGTGGTTTTGTTGGTTTGTGATCTAACTTTTAAACCAAAAAATTGAAAACTCAAAAACAAACTTGATGGTAGCTGGGAGCATGCTTCTCTTTCCATGGAGGTTCAAGAGACTTATTGAAAAGTCAGGAAACTTCATCACATGTGGGGAAGCATCGCCATGCAGCTTTTCCCCACGGTAGCCCTGTTGTTCTAAATGGAACACATGAGGGCTCCCATGTTGGTAGCACAGCATCCTACCACTCTGCTACCCCAGTTGATCAATGGGGCCCCGTCAGAAGTGAGGCTAAGTTGTAGGCCTGTTTTATCATAGAAAAATCAGCTTCGGAACTCGCTTCGGATGTAGGGGGCACTGGTGCCTCGTATCTGATAGACTTCCAAAGTTTTCAGCAGTTTTTCGGGATTGATTCGGATGTACTTAATGGCTTCCGTGATTGCGCAATGCAACCATTAATAAAAATTTAAAACATTTTAAATGCAATGGGATGGGCAGAAATGACATAAGAGCACTCTCCGAATATATTCCGAATATATGGTGAAGGAAACTTCGGAATGGCGAATCCACTTCCTGTTTCCTTAACACTCTTCAGAATTGCTTTCAAAGTCTAAAACATCCGAATTACATCCAAATTTCGGATGTATCCGAAGTTCGAAAACAGGCCTACTAAGTTGTGTGATTGGTGGTGTGGGGCTTCGTTGCTCAACTGGGGTGGCAGAATACTAGGACACTAAAATTTCATCATATAATGAGGTCGTAAGTCTTGGAGTAGCATTACTTTATCTTTCCAGCCCTTTTTTTTATCAATCTCAAATAAAAATGGCTAAAGACTAAGAATGCTGGAAATTATAGCAGTCTTAGAAAGATTGGAGGCTCATTGCTTCCCTGTTCTGCCTTATGTCATTTGAAGGTGCTATAGAAGTTTCTGTTGTTTCCCCCTTCTCAATGTGTCTTATTTATTGCTGTGACATTGTACAACTTTGCTGTTGAGATAATAATGGTGTGTGTAAGAGAGAGACAGCAAATGAGGGATTGTTAGTTTTCATGGCTAGGCTAAATACATCTGCAACATCCGTTCCAGTTCTCACATTCCTCTGAGCTTATGTATCCAACACTGTTTTTTGTTCCATCCTCTCTGGAAGCGTTCACCTTACATTGGCTTGAAGGTTTCTTCTGATTTACCAGGCACTGGGCTATTGATCCTTTCTGCTCTGCAGCAGATTCTTCTTATTGATCTTATCAGGGACAAAGTTCATTAAATGTGTGGAAGTTTCAGCATTCTTTTGTAAAATAGTTTTACTTTTCCCACATTGGTTTCAGTTTTCCTGTATCGTGCTAAGAAAGTGATTTCCTCTGCACTGTCTCTAGAATTTAATGTCAGGTAAGAAATGTTACATCTTTCCACTGGAAAATGTATTTTCTATAAGATTCATTTTGCTCTGAGGAACATTTCTCTGGCTCTGTTAAATGGGAAAAAGTGATATGGGGGAGATGCAGAGATTCTGCAATGTATACATGAGAGCATTTCAGAGTGAAAACATATTCCAATTTAAACTCTGTATTGCAATAAGATTAGTTCAGGTTTTTAAACTCCGGTCCTGGATTGGGAGATGTATGCAGGCTTGCCAGGCATTCCAGATTTTAAAGGACATGTCACAACGCGGGCCTGGCCGCTCCCCGTAATCACACACACAGATGATTGGCAATTAACAATTTATTGAAAGTCAATAAGGGAAAAGCAGGTGAAAGAAATATAGTTCCAAAAGAGTCCAAATGCAAAAATCAAAACAACGAAATGTTCATCAAAGTAAAGCCCAGGGTGTCAGGGCTAGAATCTCTATGCCTGGGGCCAGAGACAGATCCCAGCCTGCCATGAGCCTACTACTTTCACCTGAGTTGCTGAGTCAGAGAGATGACTCAACCATGAACTTTGCTCTATTTCTTTGCAGTTGAATATACTGGGACTATGACCTTTGGTCTAGATAAGACTCTGGGGTATGATGTAATACCCAGGGAACGCTGGGTAATGCAAAGGCTCACTGGGATTGCTGAGTCAGGATGCAACCCTCTCCAGGCATTGCATGGGGGAGGGATTAGTATATAAGGATTGTGGTGATGGGAAGCAGGTGCTTCAGCTTTATAGGTTTTGTGTCTTCAATAAACTACCACTGGAAGAAGCAGCAGTTCTGTAGCGTCTTTACTGGAAAGCATTGAAGTTCCTGACACCAGGGTATGAAATCAATCCAGGTAATCCAAAGTCCGTGAGCAAGGCAAGGTAAATCCAATCATGAAACAAGGCAGTCCAAAGTTCTTGAAGATAAACTCAAAGTCACTTGAAAGGTACAAGGAACAAGGCTAGCTGAAACTACAGCTCCTGGAACTCAGAGAACCACCAAAGCGTCCTTCCAGCAACGACGTGGCCTCCAATCTGAAGTACTTTCCCACAGAGTGCATAGTTAAATTCCACCCTTGTGAATCCAGGGTTTCTCAGTTCCCAGTCTCCAACCTTGGCCTGAAGACACAATAACACTCCTCCGGTCGAAGGAGCTCTCAGTGTCCGCAACATCTGGCCCGTTATCAGCCTGAGAGTCCAACGGCTCCCCATCTCCCATAGCTTCCTCAGCAGGTGGTGTAAACACGCGTTCCCGGGAGCTGAAACCCCCAGGTCTCTCATACTCACAGTCCGAGCTGGAATCTTCCTGTCCCTCATCATCAGAATAAACAAAAGGCCAAGTATCGTCCCACTGCAAACTGTCCTCAGCTGATTCATACCCATCAGGCCCTTCACCGTTGCCATCTTGGTCCAGGGCAATTGGCACTCCCGGGGCCTGGCCCCGCCCCCCAGGCTGGAATGGAGGCTGGGGTCCCACAGGACAGTCCCTTATTTCTGTAAAATGGCCCATGCCCCAGGTGATCACTGGCCGGGATGTCAATAGTCCCGTTTTCCCATGGATCTGGCAGTACATGGTCATCCGTATACAGAAGATAGAAGATGGCGGCGTCGAGCGGGCGTCTGAACGCCGAGCTCCGCCGGGCACCTGGAAAACCTCCATGCACAGCACCCCCATTGCTGAGGAACAACCTGCTGGTCCCGCTGGGTGTGGGGGGGACCTTCGGCCGCTACTGGAGGCCCCGAAGTGTCCCCTGCCCCTCCTCGAGGCCTTACAGGCGGACGCTGAGTCTGCCTTGGAGGTTGCTCGGGCGCCAGCTTCGATCCTCAGGGCCTTTGCAGGCCTGAGGGACGCTGCGGCCTCCGGGGGGTCCCCTGGCCTCGGCCCAACGGGGGCCCCCCAGAGATGCCTGGCCTGGTCACCAGTCCCCTGGCCAGGCTTGGAGGAAGCCGGGGCCTCCACCCCCCTCAACTCCATCCAGGGGGACGTTGGCGAGCAGCCCGGGGTTAGCCGGGACGTACCCCCGGACCTTACCGGCCTCCTCCTTCACCTTGACCGGTTGGTCAAGCGGCTGGATACATGGCTGGGGGAGCTGGACAGGCTGGGGCCGGTGCTGGCGTCCCTGTGTAGCTCCAGGAGCCCTGGGTTGACGGGGAGAGGAGCGATGGAGCCTGGCGAAGATGGACGAGGAGAGGACAGACAGAGGAGGGTGAGTGGAGAGGTCGCAGCTGCCCCCCAGCATGAATCCAGCTGCTGCTGTAGCTGCGGAGGGGCCCACTGCCGCCTCGACCCCGTCCCCGGGCCCTGGAACATCCCGGCCTTGAGAGAACCAGGCCGGCAACGCCAGCGCCAGGACCCTTGCCGGCCGGGACTCGAGGAGTATGAGGGCGAGTGGCGCAAGAGGAGCGGCGATAGAGTGGAGCCTGGCCCCCCCGCTCAGCCACCCGGGCCAAACGGAGGCGGAGACCGAGGAGGAAGCAAGCAACAGAGGAGAGGGGAGCGGGCCCCAGACCTGTGGCGAGGGCCCCCCCCATCCTGAGGAGAGACCCCAGGGGACAATGGGTCGTGGGGCCCCCCTCGACCCACCGGGAGGGGCGTTGGTTGAGGGGAACAAGATGGCGGCGAGTCCGAGCGGCTTGGCGTCCTTAGTCCCGCCCCCTCCACATTCCACAGGGGCTGCGGCTCTCCCTGACTTGAGATCTCAGCCCCGCCTTCCTGACCGCCGGACCGAGCGGCTGCTGCCGCTGGCGCCCTTTCAGAGGCGCCAGATGTTTCCCGAAATCCTGGCAAGGGCCCCGGAGGCGCGACCCCGACGCCGAGCCTGCCAGTTGCTGGCACCCCCCCTATTAGCAACCTGGCCACAGCCCCCTTCGCCCTCCTCTGACGGCCGGGGGCTGACGGATCCATTGTGCCGGGGTAGTGCAGCCCGCGAACCGGCAAGCCCCCGGGAGTGCCCAGTATGGAGGCCAGGCAGCCGCTGGAAAAGGCGGCGTCGAAGGCCGAAGAGCAGCAGACCCTCTGGTCTTAGGACACCCGCCACTGCCTGCCAAGGAGAGGGGAGGCTTGCCGCACCCGGATCTAAGCCTTGGATCCCGCTTAGAGTCAGAACCTTCTGGGGTCTGGGCTTTGGGCGTCGGAAGCCCCTCCGGCAGGCTCACAACGGATTAAGGACACTAACCCCGCAGATTGGGCACCCTTTGCCACATCTCTAGACAAGGGGAGACTGACCGCCTTGGACCAGTTCCATGGGCTCATCTTGAGACCACCTCTGCTCCCCCCCTTCGATGGGAAAGTTGGGCCCACTTGACCTGTTGGGCACTCTCCTGCCGGTCCTCTGTCTTCCACCTTTCCCCCCTCCCCCCCTTCCTTTTTACTGCTTTTATTGCTTGTATTTTTCCTTGTTTGTTATATTGATAATGTAATGTTTGTGTTGCCGTTTTGGCTTTGTAAGCCGCTGCGAGCCTGATGGAGTCAGCGGTCTAATAAGTCCAAACAATAAATAAATAAATAAATAAAATAAGATTGACTCAGCTCAAGATCTGCCAGGTCACCCTCTTCCCTCTGAGTCAGACTGTTGAAGGCATGCCTCTGCAACTTAGGGTGGACACCCAGATAGGAAGCAGACTGGACTCTACTCTGGCAGGCAGGGAGGGGCTCCCCCATCTTTGCAGGGCTGGAGGTCCTGGGGAGTGGGGGAAAAGGAGGAGGGTGTCTAGCCTCCCCTTCAACAGGCTTCTCCAGGCCAACCCTTTTAGGGTCCTCTGGAGGTCTAAATATAGAAGCATAGTTGAATGCTTATCTGCCATTTTCTCCCAGCTCTACCGATTCCCAAGTTGACGGGTTTTGTCCTCTTCAGTGGAGCCCTACAGTAGGTCTACCGTGGTTTTGGAGTGTTTAATGTATAAATTTGGTCAAGAATTTTGATCTTCACAATAAGAGAGCGAAGGAGGGGGGTGTTATGCACTTTGATACCATCTGGCACTTGATTGGATGCAGACTAAGGACCTCATCACATGGATGAGGTTTTGTAGCATGATTTGGCACCCTCCATTGCAAATCAGTGGGACAGCAAGGCAATCTCGGTGCCTTGCCTTGCTCATCCCATGTGGGGGAGCGACACCACATGACCTCCCCGCATACTGGCCATATGGTTGTCTATGGAACTCGAGAAGCCTCCCATGTTCTGATGGAAGCATCTTGCCACACTGCCAGTGTGCTTCCTTTACAGAGACCCATTGGAAGTCATGTGATGGGAGACAAGTGTTGCACCGTAGACCTGATGGATCCCTCAGTAAACCACTTGAGACCGGCTGTGATTAAATGCTTTATTTAGAATAAGTAAAAAGGAGTAAAGAAGATAGAAATAAAGTTCAATGACGCTCCCAAGCACCAGGGTATTTGCAAAGCAATAGTCCAAAGGTAAAACAGGATCAAAAGGTAAAAAGAATCTTATTGCCCCAATGGGCTAAATCCAGGATTCAGTTCTTGGCATGAAGACTTGGCAAATAGAGTCTAAAGGCTTGAAGGCCCAATGGCCCAGGCAGAGATCCGTGAAGACGTGGCTTGAAGCTAAACGTTGGCGAGAGATGCCCCACAGCTCTAAGACCTAACTCACAGGCTTTGATCCTTACGACGCAAAGGTGTGTCGTAACTGGTTCTCATGAGCCGATCCCCGGCTGGGCTTTCTCAAGCCTTTCGCATCAGAATGGTATGTCAACTCAGTAGTGACTGCACCTGGAAGGAAAGGAGTTAACTCGACTCCACTTTCCCAGCGTTTCTTATCGGCCCGGGATGGAGCTAAGCTTCGCCTGTCCTTGAACGTGGATTGAACTGGAGGCCTCTGCAGAGGCTTGCTTTCTGGCATAACTGGCAACTCAGAAACAACATGGCTTTGGTCTGGTTTGGCTAAGGAATCAGGCTGGGGTCTGACAACAAGGGACTTTGAGGAGGAAGTGTCTTGGCAGCATGCTAGGATGCGAAATTCACCTCATGTGTTAAGTTGGTTAGGTATGCTCAGAGCATCGATATCAAAATCAGTGGGTCTCCACTCTAACATGGTTAACTGAAGTTCTGTTGATTTTGATGAATTTGTTTCAAGTCTAGATGCAGAGAGGCAGCATGATGAAGTAGTTTAAGTATTGGACTAGACTCTGGAGACCGGAATTTGGTTCTCTGCTCAGCCATGGAAGCTCATTGGGTGACCTTGGGTAAGTAACACACTCTCATCTCTAGACAACCTATGATAGATTCACTTTAGAGTTGAAATTGACTTGAAGACAACAACAATGACAATGTTTTGCTCTAAAATTCATCCAATTCCTTGTTAAATTTGGCTACAGCCAAAGTAATATCTCAGATAGAATCTGGATGCCCATGGAATCCTGACAGTTGGAAGGGAAACAAGAGGAAGGGTAATGGAATATTTATGTATTTATTTACATCATTTATATCCTGCTCTTCTCACCCTGCAGGGAGTGGCCTCCAGAATACATTTAGGCAAACTTTCAGTGCCTCAATTATACAAACTGTTAAAACAAAACATAAAAGCATTAAAACAGTAGACATGAAATGCAAATAAAAATCAACATATTAAGCATGATAAATCCAACACAAATAACACATTGCACCAATCTTGAAGATAAACTCAAAGTCACTTGAAAGGTACAAGGAACAAGGCTAGCAGAAACTACAGCTCCTGGAACTGTGGGAAGGCAGTGTTTTACCCACCCACATATGAAAAAAAGCAATTGGCACTACAAAGCATGTTTGGCTGCAGACTCTCTTGGTATTAACTAATCTACATTGTCAACCAGCTGGTCAGGTGCCCAGAGAGCACTTGCTTGTATTCTAAAGCTTCAGAGTTTGTCCAATACCCCGTTTCCCCGAAAATAAGACATACCCCTAAAATAAGCTATAGCAAGATTTCTAATCATTTGCGCAATATAAGCCATACCCCCAAAATAAGACATAGTGACAGGTGTGGCTGTGCAGTGTACAAAGTTGGCTTTCCATTGGATCTTGGTCATGCTGCAATCTGAGGCATAGAGGGAGACATAGAAAGTGAAAGTAAAAGTATCCTCAGTGAATTGAGGAGCAGGACTCTGCTTTAGGTATTGTGTGTCCTCAGGGAGAAGAAGTAAAGTTGTAGCTGCCGTTTTACTCAGCACTGTGGGTCTCTCTCCCCCAGCACTAACTAACAACAGTCTGTGGGTCTCTCTCATCCCCCCAAAATACCAGTAAAGCTGCTGTTTCCCAACACTGCCCAGCAACAGTCTTGTGGGTCTCTCTCACCCCACACAAACACCAGAAGATAGGGGAAAAGCTTCAGCAAGCAGTCTGCTACTGAGCCCAGAGAGCTCACCCCATAATTGCAGATTGTTGGACCATACTTAATCAAAATAAGACATCCCCTGAAAGTAAACCATAGTGTGTCTTCTTGAGGAAAAATAAATATGAGACAACATCTTATTTTCTGGGAAACATGGTAGATAGCCATTTTAAAAAACTTAGATATAATTGTGAATCATGCCCATTAGACTTCGGAAGTCAAAAGCTGGTTATTAAATGAATCAGTAGACTTCACTACTATGAAATGCATTTTCTTTCACATTGTTTGGCATAAGCTAGGAATATAGAACTGGATTTTGTGTGGCAGGCACACATGGCTCCACTTTTCCAGCTCAAGCTTTACTACAATGTTGACTAGAGCCATATTTCTTCAAACCGACACTATAAATTTATGTTTCTCCAGCCTTCCTTCCCCCAGTGCTGATGGTGATAAATGAAAACTACGCAGAGGATGGGGAAAATGGGGCTGGACAGATGTAAAAAGACTTTGTAAAAAACAAAACATATGCAGGCAGTCCCCAAATTAAAAACATCCGACTTACAAATGAGTCATATAGTTAAGAAAGGGGGTGACTGCCTGTACAGGATAGCTATGTTGCCCATGCAACAAAAAACAGCTGAAATGCACAAAATACATCATGCAACCTTTTAAAGCTTCATTGACTTCTCCATCAGACAAAGATGCCAAAAATCATAAAGGAGAAGAGCCCTGCATTGAATCTGCCTCCTGACTTTCTGTTGACCACTGCGTACTAGTCCAGTTGTCCTTCCGAAGTAGACTGGAGGAGTGCGCTATCTCAGGCAGTAAAAAAAATATCGCTCTTCTTGATTCAGTTTTCTGAAAACATAGTCTTTTTTTTTTACCCACAACCAAATTTTGTTGTCAGTCTTGCATAAAATCTTGTTCACCTTCTGGTCAGGGAGACACAAAGAAAAAGGGAGCAATCATTTATTTCTTCCCAAACTTCTCTCTTTTTGGTTTTCTTTTGAAATCCAATGAGGTAATGGTAAAGGTGATGATAATGTCTCTGCCGGAATCATTAGCTGTGATCATTTGTTTAGAGTCCATGGACTTTTCATATTATTTCCATAAACTATTGGAAATAAGTGCACCATAACCTTATTGAAAAGGTAAAAATGATGTCACATCCATTTGGCAAATGTGAATCAACATGAAGATAGAGGTGTCAGTGCTAAGATGTATGACAGAGATGAGTTTAAAATGCTTTCTGTAAAAGGTGTCTATTTTCTGAGCTGTGTTTTTGGTTAGGTAATTACAGGGTTAACTTGGGAAGAAGAGTTTATGTCTGTGACAAAAGCAAAAGGTCCTGGATGTTTCGACCGCTGGAATGTAAACTTTTGAAGATAAGGACACTCTCCAGTTCGCCATGATTTATGTGCAGTGTGAGCCACACGCTGGGAAAGCTCCGGCAGTATGTTTTTGCTTCTTTAACTAATAAAAGGACTATTTATAGTTTCAACCTGGCTCTGCTGATGAATTTATCCTTGACAAGAGGCCACCTTTTAAAAACCACTAGTCAAAAAAGCATGATCTTCTTAGAAGTCAATTCTTTTAACAAGTATATTCATAAGCATTAATTTAATGGAACACAGGTAACTCAGCTGTTAAACTGAAAAACCATGTCTTTAAACTGCCAAGGATAAAGAAATTTCACTACAAAAATATATTTGGTTAGCAGAGGATGGTTGTTTCTTTGAAGCAGAATTTGCAATTGTAATTGCCCAGAAAGATACACACTTCTTTGAAAACTCTTAGTTAAAATATGCAAAACCAAAGTAGCCTTCTTTAAAAATACCATCTCAGGTTTACTAACAAATGTCTTATATATATCCAGGA
Source organism: Anolis apletophallus (assembly GCA_030556195.1). NCBI lineage: Eukaryota > Metazoa > Chordata > Lepidosauria > Squamata > Anolidae > Anolis > Anolis apletophallus. Next base: position 126,854,986 of record JARBWK010000005.1, read on the forward strand.
TACTAGTCCATAGTCCAAACTGTATAACTGTACTTACTGAATCAAACTGTATCCACTAGGCTTTGTTGATTAAAAAAATGGTTTAAAACTCATTTTGGATGTAGGGGCGCTGGTGGTTCAATTCTAAAGTCACTTCTGTTTTTTTTTTTAAAAAAAAAATCGAAACTTTCCCAAACTTCTGAATTGCTTTAATGGCAGACACTCATGCACAGTAGGAAAAAAACCCCAGCACTGGCACTGGGGGAACTTCAGGAGATTCTCCCTCCCTCATTTTTAGACCAATCCTGATGAAACTTGCTATAGTGGTAGAACACACGGACCACTGTTAGCTCACCAAATATCATCACTTTTGACTTACCCATCAATTTTTGGCGAATTTTCAAATTTTTTATAATTTTTTTTAATAATAAAGAAAATTTGTTTCTGGTTTGAAAGTGTTATTTCATTGGGTGGTCTTTATTTTGAAAGTAGTTGTTCTAGTCCAGAAACTTTGTTTGTGTTGCAAAAACTGTGTTAAATTGGTGGAGAACAGAAATCATAGTACAGACTCCATCAAGGGACATCTAGACTGACCCCCTTCTTCAGGGCAGAAAGGCACCATCCTAACTCTTCTGACATCCATTTGCTTCCTCTATTGAGTTGGAGGGGACCCTCAAGATACATCCATCCATTTGTTCCTATTTGCAGATGGAATCAATCACTTTATTTTATCATTACTTACTGACATAAAGGGCTGGCTGGCTACCCCAGAGCCTTGTTCATGGCAATCAGGCCAAAGTGAAATGATTGGTTATTAATCATTGGCTTTGCAACAGTTGCTTATTGCTTTGCTGCCTTCTTTGGGCACCTTTGTAGATTCAATGTAGACAAAGACTGCTACAGACAGCCATAGGGGTCATTCAGCAATTTTGGCTAATGAGCAGCAGGGCAGTGTGGGAAATGTAGTTTTATAGCAGGGTCTTTTGCAATCTCTACCACTGGGGGCCTGACTTTCACAAACTACAACATTGGCTGTGCTTAGCCATGCCCACCTCATCCCTCCCTTGCATCCAGGTCCGGATTAACAGCTTTTTGCGTCCTAGGCCACACTTTGGAATTATGCCCCCTTTAAGCCAACCTCTACCGCAGCCCCTCTCTTCCCCCCCCCCCTGCCTCGCGCCGCCGCATCCTTCCCGTCCTGTGCCAATGGGGCTGAGGGGAAAGGTGCGCGTGCGCTGTCACTGAAGAGAAGGGAACGGGCCCCTTTGTGTGGCAGGGAGCGAGTTCGTTACCCCTCGGGAAGGAGGCAGAGGAGGGCAAGCGAGTGCTGCAGAGCCAAGGCCCCAAGGGACGGGGAAAGCTGGGCTGGGTCCAGAGCATGCTCTTCATCCGAGGCAATGGCTTCAGAGGCGGCCCCACATGCGGCTCATGGCCCAGTGGTTGCAGAGAGTCTGGGCCTTCCTTCACCTCAGGCTCCCCTCTGGGCCTCCACGCCGCACGCTGCCCTTCTTTCCCACGACCTCCTCTCCCCTCAGCAGCCTGAGAAGGAAGCCACTCCGAGCCAGGCCAGGCACCCCCTCCCCTCCCCTCAGGTGCAGAAGCACTGGCTGAGAAGCAGCGGCGTAGATGGATGGGCTGAGGCTGACGTGGCGAGCACGAGCCCAGCCTTGGCTCCGCCTCCTTTTGGGCACCAGGCAGCAAGGGCCAATCACGGTGCGATTTTTAAATTATTTTATAACAATTTTTTGGGTCCGTGATCTGCGCCCCCCTCGGCTTGCACCCCTAGGCCATGGCCTAGGTTGGCCCTATGGGTAATCCAGGCCTGCTTGCATCGCCGGGGGAGGGAAAGCATGAGATTTTAAAACTTTTTAGGCTTTACCAAAGTTACTTAATGGATGTGAAAATTAAAATAACATTGGGAGACATCTGAACATTATGGAATATTTTCGAAAAGAAAGGTAAGTTGTTCAAATTCAGACCCCCCGACTTTTCTGCATGGTTCAAAACTGCATTGAAAGTCAAAATTGGAAGTTTTTTTAATGACTTTCAGGCTCTTCCAAACAAACCTATCCAACCCTAGTATCCATCTCCATTGAGGTCTAAAAGCATATTATACTAACGTCCAAACAGCAACATGCATCCACCTTCACTGAGGTGTAATGGAAACTGAATACAAAAACTGAAGCCCCTCCCACAAGGTACAGTCAGACTACCAAACCAAAATGTACATATAATATACTGTAGGTTAACAATTATACAGATTTAGTGGAGGCTTGGAAGGTTGCTATTTCCAAGACAATAGAATTGGTGGTCCCTTTTGAATAGTCAAAAAAGAAGGAAAGACGGTATCCTAGGGAGATAATAGAAGCTGGATAATTCTTTTTCAATACTGTTGAGTTACAGGGTGAAAATTATATGCAGTGAACAAAGGAAGCAATGCTGCACACCATCCTTCTTTTCTCTCTTGGCTTTCTCGTAGGTATTGAGCCCAGCCTCTTGTTTGGCATAAGCTTGATACAGTAAGTCTCTTAATAAGAAAAAAAAGTGTTCAAAAGATCAGTTATGGGAGAAATGTATGTGACCAATTAATTAACTCTGGAAAAAGTTAAACCCTGGTTCAGTAATGACTTGTCTGTCCATCTCTCTCTCAAGAGAAAAGTGGGAGTGTCATAGCTTGGAGGTGGGAGACATATTTTTCAATTGGAACTTTGATGTTCAATTGTCATCTTCGCAAATATAGATTTTTTCAGTTCCCTTGCTGAAAAAGAGTTCTATCTTAAGAGGTGAGAATTGTATGGTTGACGGGTCTCATGGAATCTGTGGAAAATAAAATGTAACATCACACCTCTGGAAAGTGAAGGAAAAAGAAAGGCCCAGGTTTCAGCCAAATCAAAAAAGGCCCTCAACATCCTTTAAAAAAAATCTCCCCAGCTTTTTCACATAACTGGAAGTGATCTTTTAGCCATCTCTGGCTTTATTGTGAACAAAGCCCTGTGTTGGGGTGGAAATGGGTGGAGAATATAGTTGGACCTTTTGTGCCTTTCCACCCAAGTCAAGAGTGGAAGCAGGGCTGGACTAACATAATTTAAAATAGTAAGCAAACATTATTTTGGCGCCCCCTCGCTCTCCGGCCTCGTGGAGGGCACGCATACTCGCCGGGTGCGCATGTGCAGAGCCTGCCAGTTCCGCGCATACGTGCCGGGGGCGCATGCACTGAGCCAGCTGGTTCCACGTATGTGCACCCAGCGTGCATGCACACCCTCCACAAGGCTGGACACTGAGGAGGAGGGTTTAGTGGGCGGAGGTGGCCGGGCGCTCCTCCTCGGTCTCCGACCTTGTGGAGCCACTGTGGGCAGCTCTGGCCTGCTTGTGCCGCATTTGGTGTAGTGCGGGTGGGCCGCCTTCCATGGGGCCAGAGACTGAGAAGGGGCGTTTGGTGGCCAATGCACCCCTGAATATGTGGCGCCCCCCGCGGTTGCGTAGTTCACGTAATTGTAAGATCCGGAATTAGTGGAAGGGTGGTGATTTTTTGATCTGCCAAAGATTTTTGGCTTCTATTATTTCAACTCAGGATAATCAACAGTAAGGCTAACATGCAGATGCTATTTCTGGTAAATTTTTGTACCTCTGAATATGCCTACCATAGATGTGGGTGAAACGTCAGTAGAGAGTGCTTCTGGAACATGGCCATACAGCCCAGAAAACCCACAGCAACCCAGTGATTCTGGCCATGAAAGCCTTTGAGAACAAGTTTTGTGTCTGTTTGATCATGAACTATTTAAAAAAGCGTGAAAGCAGAACAAGAGTGAATGTGGTGCAGTAGCTGAAGCATCAGACCATTACTCTGAATACCAGGGTTTGAATCCCCATTCGGCTGTGGAAGCCATTCAGCTGAACGACCTTGGACAAGTCACATTTTCTCAGCCTCAGAGGAAGGAAATGGCAAACCTTCACTGAAAAAATCCTGCCAAGAAAATCCTGTGACAGGGTCACCATAAGTTGGTACCAATTTTAAGGCATATCACAACAAAATGGGAGCAGATGATATGTAGGAGTTTGGGGGATTTTGTTGTTGAACGCAGCACTCTCTTATTTGCCACAAACTGTTTTATTGCACTATTGAATAAATCAAAAGTACGCATGCTATTTTTAAAAGTCTAGCAAATCTATGCAAAATTAATATTTTAATTTTACATTACGTGGGAGAACAAAAGGAAATTGAGTTTGACACGCTTGGTATGAAAGTGTTTATTTTATTACTGATTTATGTGCTAGATTTGTTTTGTATTTTGTATTTCACTGTGTTGTGTTGTATTGTATTTTAGAAAGACTTGGCCTCGTGTGAGCTGCTCTGAGTCCCCATTGGGGAGATGGTGGCGGGGTATAAAGATTATTATTATTATTACTGCTATTATTATTATTATATTTCTACCCTGATTCTCCCCTCCCTCAAAAATGGGATTCAGGGAAGCTTAAGGTTATAGTATATTTAGTAGTGTTGATTGAGACCTACTATATAGGCAGTCATATCCAACAGTATGCCATATCCTATTGGCATCTTATTGTCCAAATAGTTCAATGATTCATAGCAATGGCTGTGATGCATTTATCTTTTATACCAGGTTATTCCAAGTAGGCATCACTAAAATTCCCCCGCTCCCCAGATTTTACAGCAATGAACTATTAGGAAAGCACTTCGTTTTGACAAAATTATGCTGTCATTTTGGTTCATTTTTTTAGTATATGTTCGTAAATTTAGCAGTTGACTGCATGGTGACACCCACTTCTGTTAGCATTACCATTGTGTCTAGTGATCAATAGACACTTTCATGTAAACCACACCAGTGTATCCAAACTGTGTTGGGACCTTTCACACTACACTGTTATAATACTTCGATTCTACTCAAATTTTATTTATTTTTATTTATTTTTATTTATTTACATCTTTTATATTCCGCCCTTCTCACCCCGCAGGGGACTCAGCACGGATCACAATACACATATACAGGCAAACATTCAATGCCATAGACCAGGGGTGCTCACACCTTTTCAGCATGGGAGCTACTGATTAAAAAACCAAGTCCCAAAGATCACCTACCCAGAAATGTAAAACGTATAACTATTTTCTTATTTATTTATTTATATTTACTATTCATTTTTATGTACCGCTCCTTCCAGCAGGCTCGGGGCAGTTGACATAAAATGAAGTTATAAAACATCAACATTTCAATTTAATAACAACAATATAAAACAGAGCATAAAAATACATCCAACCACCCCATTTCTCCCACACTGCCATACTACCACACATATTATCAGCCAGAAAGTAAGGCTTTTGAACTGCAAGGCCATTTAATACTCAGCAAGGTAAACAAAGGGGCATGCATAAATACATCCAACCACCCCATTTCTCCCACACTGCCATATTACCACACATATTATCAGCCAGAAAGTAAGGCTTTTGAACTGCAAGGCCATTTAATACTCAGCAAGGTAAACAAAGGGGCATGCAAAAATACATCCAACCACCCCATTTCTCCCACACTGCCATATTACCACACATATTTTCAGCCAGAAAGTAAGAAGAGAGGCTTTTGAACTGCAAGGCCATTTAATACTCAGCAAGGCAAACAAAGGGGCATGCAAAAATACATACAACCACCCCATTTATCCCACACTGCCATATTACCACACATATTATCAGCCAGAAAGTAAGAAGAGAGGCTTTTGAACTGCAAGGCCATTTAATACTCAGCAAGGCAAACAAAGGGGCATGCAAAAATACATACAACCACCCCATTTATCCCACACTGTCATATTACCACACATATTATCAGCCAGAAAGTAAGAAGAGAGGCTTTTGAACTGCAAGGCCATTTAATACTCAGCAAGGTAAACAAAGGGGCATGCAAAAATACATCCAACCACCCCATTTCTCCCACACTGCCATATTACCACACATATTATCAGCCAGACAGTAAGAAGAGAGGCTTTTGAACTGCAAGGCCATTTAATACTCAGCAAGGTAAACAAATGGGCATGCAAAAATACATCCAACCACCCCATTTCTCCCACACTGCCATATTACCACACATATTATCAGCCAGAAAGTAAGAAGAGAGGCTTTTGAACTGCAAGGCCATTTAATACTCAGCAAGGTAAACAAATAGGCATGCAAAAATACATCCAACCACCCCATTTCTCCCACACTGCCATATTACCACACATATTATCAGCCAGAAAGTAAGAAGAGAGGCTTTTGAACTGCAAGGTCATTTAATACTCAGCAAGGTAAACAAATGGGCATGCAAAAATACATCCAACCACCCCATTTCTCCCACACTGCCATATTACCACACATATTATCAGCCAGAAAGTAAGAAGAGAGGCTTTTGAACTGCAAGGCCATTTAAAACTCAGCAAGGTAAACAAAGGGGCATGCAAAAATACATCCAACCACCCCATTTCTCCCACATTTCCATATTCCCCAACATATATTTCTCAAGGAACAAAGCAAACAGAGAGGCTTTGGAGCGAAAAGGCCATTTTTAAACATTAAAAATAAACAAAGAGACATGCCACAGAACAATCAAGCACCCACCCCAAAGTAAAAAGACCGACCTTTGAGATGCGGTAAGGAAATGACCCCAAAGCATCCTTCTTCTCCTCCTCCGTCATTGCTCCTATTTCCACGCCGCCAGCATGTGTGCTGCCTCCAAGAGCTCACAAGAAGTCCGAGAGGCAGAATGGGCGCTTCTGCGCATGCGTGCGGGGCCCGCCATGCATCATCATCCAGGCCGCCCCTTTATCTCCTACGACTCTGAGTGGCTGGAGAAGGACGGAGGGAGGAGAAGGAATCCAAAAGAGGGGGCCCATTCTGCCTCTTGGACCCTGGAGCTTTTGGAGGCGGCGCGCGAGCAGGGAGCGGGGAGGAGCAACGATGGAGGACTTCTTTGCAGCGTGCACGGGCGCGTGAAGAGGACCAACAGCAAAAAACCTGGTCAGGGGCCTGAAGATCACCAGGATGAAGCCCAAAGATCACCCTGGTGATCCCGATCACCATTCTGAGCACCCCTGCCATAGACATACAACATATATAGACAGACACTCAGAGGCAATGTAACATTCCAGGTTCTGGCCACCAGGGGGAGCTGTCGCATTCCTTCATTCTTTTTCATACTTCCTGGAGATTTTATGGCCTAGTAAATCAGTTAAATTAGCCTCCCCACAAAGTGGTACCTAAATTTCCTACCTGACAGATACAACTGTCTTTTGGGTTGCAAAGGTTGACAACGAGCTACACAATTCGGTCGAGAACTCACCCCGACCCGGGCAGGCCTTGAACTCATGACCTTCTGGTCAGTAGAGATCTTACGCAGTTGACTCCCAGCCAGCTGCGCCACAGTCAAAGTTCCATGAGTTCAACCTATGGAATATTGGGATCTGAAATTTAGGCAGGAATATTTTGAATGATCAGACAGACAGTTCCAGTTCTTCACTAAACCGCACACCTATGCATTCAGTGTTGCAGATATTTTTTTGAATTAAAAAAAAAGGATTTCCAAATATGGGAACTCAATCAGCCCTTAAGTCTTAGCATTCAGCAGAATGGAGAAAGAAGCCCTTGGGGAAAAATGATTTCTGAAGTGGTGTATTTCCCCTAAAATACAGCAAAATGAACAGGAATTTATAACCTTGTGTATTTATATTTACAAAAAAGTGCTGCTGATTGTCTATGACAAACAGCAGTATATCATTGATTCATCAAGAAATTCACATCAAAGCAGATGTAAATATTTGTATGTAAGGAATACTCTTTTTTCTTTAGGTGGCTAGTACTGGGCAAAAGTCTTTTTTCCCAATTGGTATCAGTCAGTAAGAAAGGAACCTCTTATCTGAGTCTTCTATGCTTCCTTGACCCCATAAATCTCCAAGTTTTTTTGTAATTTCCTTTGGCAGATTGAGAAAACGGCTTTCTCCTCTTTCTTTTTCAAATGGAAACACCATGGGTCATTCCAGACTCACCCTCTTTTTCTAAAATCTAAAATCACAGTGCTATCAATAAGATTCAGCCATGTCATTTAAAATGGAACCCAAGTGCTATAGCCACACAATGTAAAAGAGCCCCAGGTGTTTGCACAACTTTCAGTTTCAATCCTTGTGGCTACTGAGTTGGTGTAATTTGTAGTTCAAGAGATATGGAAGGTATCAAACAAGGGCCAGCAATTAGTTGGAATTAATGCCCAGTATGGTGTGTGGTTGATGGAGATGATTTTTATTGTATTTTTATTGAATTGTTTAATTGATTGTTTAATTGATATGTCATCAGCCCACTTTGGTTGGGATTGAATGTTTGCTTTAAAGCTTTCTATTGTACTTATATTTGAATTGTTCAATTGGTATGTCATGTCAATCAATCAATCAATCAATGATTTATTACGGTCTATGACCAGCACATAGAATGGGGCACAGATGCCCAAGGGAGGGTGTGACGACTTGGGCTATAAACTGAGAGGCTTTAACTATTTGGAATGCTGCCACCAACCTAAAAAAATTGTTTTTAGGATTTCTGATAAAAATAATAATTAAGCTAGGCTCCTAAACTGAAGGTAAACTGAAGGTTGCTGAGGTAACTAAGAGGCTTGGCTGAGGTAAGAAATCTTTCTCCAAATGGAACGTTTGAGGCTCTTAAAGGGAATGTGGAAAGCTGGAACTGGCACACACTGAGGTAATATTAAAACTAGAGGCACACTGACCTAAGTTCCTGAGCTAACACTCAGTCTTCCAGAAGCACCCTAACTAGTTAACAAATGGAAAAATCGGGGGATTTTTTTTTTGATTAACAAAGACTTACAACAGGAAGATCTTAAAGCACAAATGCTTTCAGAGGAGAGAGAGGAGAAGCGTCTTGCCAGCACGTGTGTGTGTGAATCAGGCCCTGCGATGGGGCATGCATGGCAGCAGAGCAACGGGGAAGAGAAGGAGGGGGAAGCCTGAGAGAGAGGAGGAGAAGCGTTGGTTGTGTGTGTGTGAATCACTTTCCAGAATGCATTGCCTCTACCTAGCAGCAGCGTCCCACTTCCAGTTCCCCATAGAAATGCGATGTGAAGAAGAAGCTGAATGAAGGCGGGAAGGAAATGAGGGGAGAAGATAGGAGAAGTGAGTAGTACAATAATTAATTAATTAATATTTAAGAATTTCTAAAGATCCTAACGCTAATTGTTGGCCTCACGGACTTTAATAGGAAGTTTACTTCCTGGTTCAGCGATCCGTAAAACAACAAAAGTCCCATTAATTACGGATTTCTAACGAATCAATTAGATTTCCGTTTCAATTTTAGCATGCCTACTAGCTACTAACTCTTTCTAAAGTTTTCCTATAGCTGGCTTCTCCAGAGATGTGAGCTAATCCCTAAGCCCTAGGGATTCCAAAAGCCTGTGACTGACTACCTGTCAGCTTGATGCAGAACTTTTCCTGTCAGTTTTACAAGACAACTTCTTCTCTGACTCCTCGCTCTCAGCTCTGTCAAGAGACTGCTTTTTTTCATAGCTCTGACAACCGACTGCTGAATAAGCTACATTTTTCCCTCTCAACTAGCTCGGCTCCTTCCCTTCAGCTCTGAGCCACTCCCAGGCAGCTCTCTCTCTCTCCCCCCCCCCTGAGAAGGATCCAAGCCAGTCCCCCTTTCCTGGCTATCCTGTTTTACCATGGATGCCAAACTGCCATGCTGGTCTCTGCCTAGCATTAAATGGGTGAGTCCTCACAGAGGGGAATCACAGTTCCCAAGTAGGTCAAATATAAAAGCAGATTAAAAACATGTTACAAAAAGAAAACAGATTAAAAAGACAAGTTACATTACAGTTTAAAGAGTAGGTATGTGTCTAAAGGAGGGGGCGGCTAAAAGGAGATATCAAGCTACTGGGAGGCTCTGGAGGGGGGATGAGAAAGGAACATTTACAGCATTTCAGTTATAACAAATTACTCTAGCTGTATTCCCGGCAGGAAGTTGCCTTGTGGGGTCAGTCATCAACCGTCTAATATTAATTGCTGCCACACAGAATTTGGCAACACTGTGAGTTATCGCAGAACAGGAGTCTGAAAGCAGAAGGAAGGTATCTTTCGGTGCGCCCTGGGTGTTTTAAAAGCCATGGAGTGATAAGGATAAGTTATGTTTAGTACTGTATGTTTACATTTATATGCTAATTGTTTAAATTGATATATCATGTTTATCAATATATGTGTAGTGCAGCATTGTATGTCATGGTCCCCATATCAACTCCATTGACCAAAATCTTTTGAGGATTCCTAGCTGCTGCTCAAAGCGGCTGACATCGAAAAGACGACGAGCCTTTACGATCATAACTCCAACTCTTTGGAACGCTCTGCCAGAAGATGTGCGAGCCTTGAGAGATTTGACAAAGTTCCGAAGAGTGTGCAAGATGTTTTTATTCCAGCAGGCTTTCGGGGTCTGATTTGGTTAACCAGTTGTAAATAATTTTATAGTTTTTAGCTAAGAGTTTAATTTTTTCAGTTGTTTTAATGTGTGCTTTTATACTCTCTGTAAGCCGTCCTGAGCCCTCGGGGAAAGACGGCACACAAAACCAAATAAATAAATAAGCAAGCCACCCTGAGTCCCCCATTGGGGTGAGAAGGGTGGGGTATAAATGTAGCATGATGATGATGATGATGATGATAGAGAGTGGCAATGTGCGGCAAACAGCATAAAGACAATTGCTGAATGTCAGCCACACTATCTGGCTCTTGATGGCTTGTTCGCTCACTGAAAGGTCACTGAATTTCATGTTGTCCTCCCTGGCAGCACTGCAGGATTTGAAATGTAGCCCTTTCTCTGTACCAATGAACTCATTTGCCGTCCACATCTGATATTCTGGAAATTTGCAGAAACCATTTTGGAAACACAACTCCAAAGTGTATATGTTTAGTTAATATTATTATGAGCATTTGGCAAACCTACACAAATGTCTATCCTGGGTTGTCTGAAAGTACAGCAAGGCTGATTTCACAGAATTGTGGTCCTGTCTAACGATCCCGGGGGGTATTTTCATTTAAGTACAGCAAAAATCCAAGAAAGATGTTCAGAGCCATGGACTGTTACTGTTCATGTTACAAGCAGGGGCGGTCCTACTGCAAAGGACGCCACTGCATGGGGCGCCATCTGGGTAAAGGGCGCATTCCCCCGCCTGCCAGACAGTGTCCAGCCAATGTCCTGCTTTTGGGCCTTGTGCGCTCGGACGCTGCGCCATAGCAAACCTCCCTGCGTGCCATCGGCACGGTGCTGAATAGGGAGTGCTGTGTTTACATGCCTTTGCGCCTGCGCACAGGAGCTTCTGGGCATGCGCGGAAGGGGGGGCACCAAAATAATGTTCGCCTACCCTTTAAAATTACCTTAGACCGCCCCTGGTTACAAGCAGTCTTTATGAGGTCAGAGTGGATGCAAAGAAAGCTGAAGTTCTTTAAAGATAAACAACCAGGCGACTCAAGGGTTTGGCCTATCATTATCACTGGCCATGCACACTAGGGGACACTGGAAGCGTATCATAAACAAGCAGCTAACTCAACAATTTTGTCCGTGCCAGAAGAAATATAACATTATGGAATACGATTTTTGTTCCTGGGTTATAAATGTCATTTCCCAATTGGTTCTATCATAAAAACATGGAAAACATTTATGGAACTGAAAAAACTTAGTTTTTGCGGTCTGCACAATAGGTTAAAAATGGCATATGAATGGTTAAAAATGGAAGCCACAAAAACAAAGTATGATAACTACTTTCAAAGTATGAATGAGTTGTTTATTGTACTAGCCATAGGCCATGACATCAAATAATATACAACTTTTAAAAGTACGGTATACACTTTCCAATATAAACATTAAAACTTATTCTATAAACTAGCTGTTTCAAATTACGGTAGCAGTGACATTCCCCGTAGGCATCATAATAACAATATGTGATTTGTATTTTCCCAAACTGCTTCCATTTCTAGCCTTTGCTGTGGACTTTACAAAATAAGTTCTGCACAATTAAATGGGAAATAACATTTTCAAGCCAGGAACAGGACATTTTTCAAATTTTGTTACATAGTGCAATCGCTTGTTGTGGAAAATGCCTCTGCTGCATCCCTGAAATAAGTTTTGCAAAGCCAATTTTGGGACACGCCACATTGGCTGAGAGATTCTGGGAGTTGTCCACAACAATAACATAGCCAGGCTATGCATAGAATGCAATGAATGACCAAATATATATTTGTTATTTCATTATGTGTAATTATTTATCAGTGAACCATTCATGGCGCACCCACAAAAACTGCCAGCACTAATAATTTGGAGATGTATCCTCTTGAAAACACTATACCTTCTACACTCACCATATGCCCATATATTGGAAGTAGAGTTTTAGGTAAGCTGAATATTGATAGAGCTGACATTTTGGTCCTTGTGTCTTATTTTTTAGCAAAAAAAGAGCATGGATATGAAGCAGTGTTTCCCAACCAGTGTGCCGTGAGCGATCATCAGGTGTGCCGTGGGAAATTGGAAACTCCAATACCCTTTCTTCCCCCTCCTGCTGAAAACTTTTCCTTTACCTCTCGGGCTCCCTTCTTCCCAGCCTTGCTCTGCTTGCTTTGCCTCCATTTGCTTTGGGGCGAGTCTGCGCAGTAGCACCCACACGGGTCACGTCTTCCTCCCTCCCCCTCCCCTCATGAACACGCTCACACTGCCCCCTCAGATCAAAATGGCGGCAGTGTAGAGGAAAAAGTAAGTAAAATTACGTTAGTTCGGCCCTGCTCACGCTGCCGCCATTTTGATCCAAGGGGGCAGCATGAGCGTGTTCAGGAGGGGAGGGAAGAGGACGTGGGGCGAGTCTGTGCTGTAGCGCTGTCACACCCCAACAACCTCAGACGGCATCTTTCCTAGGGGCTGCATTCTGCCCGTTTGACTCTGAGAAACTTTCCAGCACAGCTGGGTTAACTCCCGGCTCTTGCAGTGGGCCTCTTTGCTGCTTTCCTGTGCCTCCCAAGAAACATGCCATGCTAAAGGCATGTCAAGGCCAAGCGGAGCCCACCAGGCTGATAGCAGAAGCGGGTACTCGGAGCAGTAATCGCTACTCCCCAGTCCAGGTGGTTCGCACTAACGAGACTCCGCATTCTTCAAGACTGAGGTTCTCAAAACAACCCGGGGCCCATCCATCATCCAACTTGATGTTCGACGCACTGGGCCTTGCTGACAGAAATCCTATAAAAGCTGTGAGACCCTGCTTGGCAGCATCTCGTACCAACGACCGCTATTGCCATGATGCTTCTGTGAACCAGGCCGCTCGGCTAGCTACTAAGACCTTGCCAGCCAGTCTTCCATGGCTGCCTCGTTCATGCATCAAGCCTTGTTCCCGCTCATCGTCGAATCCTGTGGAGAAGCCGTGACTTGTTCGCTTTGTTCCTGCCTGCAGTACCACAGCCGCCCAGCCTTCTTGCGCCGGCTGGGGGCTCAGAGACTATCTATCGCATCCCTGCATTGTTTCCTGAACTTACTCTGCTTGGGATCCTGTTGTTGCGGATTCTCAAGCCTTGCTGATTCCAGTATTTGCTGCTAACCAAAGGCTGCATATTGAAGGCTTCCTGGACTATATACTCACCTTGCTACCTATTAATCAATAAAGCTTGTTGTACCTCAGCTGCCTTGTCTGTTGTCTGGGGAGGTCAAGTGCCAGGGGCCCAAGGGGGTGACAAGCGCCCCCATGGGTCACGTCTTCCTCCCTCCCCTCCTGAAGAAGGAAGCCCGAGTGGAGAAGAAAAAGTAAGTGTTCGGCAGGAGGGGGAAGAAAGGGCGTGAAGGGGAAGGGGGAGGAAGAGGTCTCTGTCGAAAGCTAGCATGGGCAAACTTGGACCTTCCAGATGTTTTTGGACTCCAACTCCACCATTCCTAGCAGCCTCAGGCCCTTTTCCTCCCCCCCAGCCACTTAAGCAGGAAAGGGCCTCAGGCTGTTAGGAATGGTGGGAGTTGAAGTCCAAAGCACCCAGAGGGCCGAAGTTTTCCCATGCCTGTTTTAGGGACCTTAAAGTGGTGAGCCTTTTTCCAACATTGTGATTCTGGATAGAAAACAAACAACAACATAACATAACATTGTTTGAGTCCACAGTGCTCTCTGGGTGTAGGTGAACTACAACTTCCAAACTCAAGATCAATTCCCAAGTAAACCCTTTCAGTACTTTCTATTGGTAATGAGAGTTCAATATGCCAAGTTTGGTTCAATTCCATTGTTGCAAGAGTTCAGAATGCTCTTTGATTGTGTGTTAACTATAAATCCCAGAAACTGTAACTCTCAAATGTCAAGGTCTATTTTCCCCAAACTCCATCTGTGTTTACATTTGGGCATATGGAGTATTCATGCCAAGTTTGGTCCCGATTCAACATTGTTTGAGTCCACAGTGCTCACTGGATATAGGTGAACTACAACTCCAAAACTCAAGATCAATACCCACCAAATAGTATACTATTTTCTCTTGATTATGGGAGTTCTGTGTGGGAAGTTTGTGTCTTTCTGCCATTCCTGCCAGGATATCTATGTTGCGTTCATCAAAACAGGCCCAGGTTTCACACTGAGTGTATAAATACATTTAAAAACATATTAACTATATGTATTACTGTGTTAGAGTGTCATTTTGTGTCATTTTGGTTGGTGGTGTGCCCCAGGATTTTGTAAATGTAAAAAGTGTGCTGTGGCTCAAAAAAGGTTGAAAAACAGTGATATAAAGGACCAGTTAATTAATAACACATTTGACTTACCTGGATTTGCACCCATGCACATAGCCACCATGCATTCATGTTTCCTTGGGCACGCAGCCGTTGCACCCATTAAATGTAAACTTTTTCGACCAAGACCTCAAAGGACATTGCTGACAGTCATTTCCATCTGCCCTCGCCTTTGGTTGACCTAGTTCTATTTTTGATTACTGCTGCTCTTCAGGGAAAAAGAAATCCTTTGCTTTTATAGTTCATGACAGGAGTCACAGAGCTAAATAAGTGCATCAATAAATTCTGCATCCTTACATTTGCAGCCTTTAGCTTGTACATTAAGGATGAAAGATTGTCCTCAAACCAGTGTTAGTATGGAGATACCAAGGATTAAGAGTGAGTTAAATTCTGAAGGATGGGACAAAGGAAGGAATCTAGGAAACTGTTAGCCAAATGGCTTAACTTTGCCGTTGTGTGGTTGAGGTATTATGATGTAAATCTTATCTTCCAGAAGATCAAAAGTAAAGTTGTTATTTATTGCCAGTGTACATATAGCAGCTGAGGGAAAGCACCAAAATCAGTGTGTACAGAGCTATCGTACTGTCTATTCTCCTCTATGGGTCTGAAACATGGGTCACCTCTCGCCAACACCTACGACTCCTCGAACGCTTTCATCAGCGCTGTCTTTGCACAATCCTAAATATACACTGGACCGCCTATGTGACGAATGTTGCTGTCCTTGAGCAAGCAGGGATCACCAGCATCGAGGCCATGCTATTGAGAACATAGCTGCGCTGGGCAGGGCACATCTCTAGGATGGAGGACCACCGCCTCCCAAAGATACTACTCTATGGTGAACTTGCCACGGGTCAGCGCAAGAGAGGCACCCTCGAAAAGAGATATAAGGACTCCCTGAAACAACATCTCAGGCTCGGCCAGATTGATCACCAACAATGGTCCACCCTGGCCTCACATCGAGAGGCATGGAAATGCACTATCCACAATGCTGCGGCCTCTTTCGAGAAGACACGCCAAATGGGTCTCGAAGAGAAACGACAACTCAGAAAGAACCACAACTTGGAAACAACCTCACCCAAGTAGACTTTCTGCTGTGCTTTCTGCAACCGAACTTGCCTATCTCAGATTGGCCTTTTTAGTCATCAACGCGCTTGTAAAAAGCGTGGGATGAGTCCTTCCTAAGAATCTTAGTTCGTGAAGTAATGCCGAGAGAGTACATATAGCAGCTACAGTGCGATGTCAATGAGAATCAAATGCAAAGTCCTGCTCAGATATCAAGCAAAGTCTGCATGGCCCAATCATTCTCTCGCAGCTTAGCCTATTTTAAAGGCTTATTGCAAAGTTTATATAAGGTAGAAAAAATATATGTATACTGTTCTGTGCTCCTAAAGAAGTTTCTGGAAGGCGGTATTGTTGTACAGTTGGTCTTCCACATTTTTGGTTGTGACTTTTGTGGATGTGATTATTCATGGATTTAATCAAAATGCGCTCTCTAGGAATCTCTAAACCCCCTTCTACACTGCCAGATAAAATCCAGATTATCTGCTTTAAACTGGATTATATGGCAGTATAGAAGGGCCTTAGAGGATGGTCAAGTGTGGTCATTTAGGGAGAACTTAACTTCTCCAGATGTTTTGGACCTATATCCTTCACCATTAATGGATGGGGCTTCTGGAAGATGAAGTTTGAAACATTTAGGACTTTATCCCACAGGATAAGCATTCCAGAAAGTTGGGTTTCTCTTAAGCTTAGCCAAGCCCCATTTAGTAATTAAATGGAATATTTTCCTCCTCCACCACTCTAATCCTTCTTTTTGCTTTCTTTAAGATATATCACGTGGTAAAGATTTGTTTTCTCTACTGTCTCTTCCACATTTTCTTTCTTTTTAAAAACCTTCTTGATGGGTGAGTTGACTTATAAACAAATGACACTCCCTCTAAATGAATAGCAGAGTAGTCCTCTTGCAGTGGTGTAACCCATCACCAGTAGACACAAAACAATCAAACAGAACAGAAACTCACAGACCTGCTTCTCACTTCCTTTGAAGGCTCTTTTCTTGTAAAATAAATAATATTGTTTCAGCACCTACAAAATAAAGTATCTTGTAACCCAAATGCATTGCTCTTTGTTCCTTGCTTCTTTGTTCTTGGCTTCTCTGTTCACACACTGGCTTTTCTTGCTTGCAGGTATGTCACTTCAGCTTCGCTCACACAGAGCCTTTACTTCCAAACACAGGAAGCTTACACAGGACTTATACAGAGTCCAAACACGGATGCTCTAACTCACAGGCTTCTCACAAAGGGGCTGATCACTCCATAGACACACCTGCATATATTACCACCCTACTGGTTTTGCTTAGTCATTGAAATTTAACCCTTTCAGTGTTTGAGTAATATTTTTGTAATTAAAATATATTGTTAATTTTCAATATTTCTGACACTTCACTCTAATCTTGGGAGTTCAATTTACAGCCCCCAAAACTCGCAAGGGGTTATTTTTACATTGCAGAATTCAGAATGGGGGATGTGAACCTTTTGTGTCTCTCTGCTACCCTTTTGATAGACAAAACAAAAGCCTGACAGCTCAGCAGGAGTTTCAGAGCGGCAATTTAAAATGTTGAAAGAGGGTGCTTGCTAAGTTTACAGAGACACTAGAAGAAGTGCAGGATTTGCATGCTTGCAATTTTCTTCTGAATATTTTGAATATCTTGTTTGTTATATACCTCCTCAGACCCAAAATGGCAATGGTGGCAGAAAAGAATTGATTCTGCCCATCCCCCCTCCACAATGAATGATGTCATTGTTATCTTTACAAGTGGGCAAGGGGGGGACTTCCCGTCACATGTTAAATTTTTACACGTATCTATGTAGAGAATTGAGAAATAAATCGCTTGCCAATAGACATAGGAATCATGGGGAAAAAAACCACGCTTTAGAAACTGTGAAATACGTGGAACTCACAGTTGATGCTTGCATTATGTGATAGGCTCTGTGGGTTGCCAATTCTAAAGTACCTATAAACACTTTTTTGCTTGGGATGAAGTCTTTAATGAACTACAGGTACTTCTGGGCATGTTGATCAATCGATTTGCCACAAAGTCTTGAGGGCTCTGAGACCTTCATTAAGTGATGTTTTGTAGCTTCCATGTCAGTGGGAGAGAATGTCAAAGGGGCCACTCGAGACATTTAATCCTATCAACCAACCAACCAACTAACCAATCAACCAAATAAATAAATAAAAAAAGAAGTGTAATGTCTTAGATAGAACACCTTTAAAATCCAGACTAAAACTCAGGCTAGATTCACCATCTTACAGATGTAAAATCCACCAGCTGCAGCTGTACATGTGTTTTAGATTTTCCTTCTCGCAGGAACCAGAAAAGGGACATTGCTATAAAGATGTATTTGTGTGTGTGTGTGTGTGTGTGTGTATATATATATATCTCTCCAGTGAGAAAATAATCAGTTTCTGATCCTGATTCCATGCTATCCAATGCCCTTTCCCTGCCTACGCAGTGGGCGGGGAAAGGTTGTTACCTCCTCGCACGAAGGGAGATGATTGGTTCCCTGGGAATCTTCTGGGAGTGGGCGGAGGCTGCCTATTTTTTGGGGCAGCCTCCTGCTCCATTCCCGTTTGAGGTGTTGACCCACCACTCCCACCCGATTACAGTATAGTGGTCGCCTTAGGGGCCGGGTAGGAATTTTTCCCCTTCTATGTAAAAAACAAACAAACAAACAAACAAAACCTAGGGGGGTTGCCTACCCTGTACTGTTACTGGGACTTTCTGGGATGGCGGTTCTATAAATAGGACAGCGTAAATAGTTTAGGGTAATCCATAGACCCATATTCACTCATGCACTCTTCAAAGTTGGTTGGGCCAGTGCACAAATACACTCACCTTGATGGCTGTTTAAGGCTGAGGGGGTTACCATTGGTCCAGAAATTTTGAGAGTCCGGTTAAGTATTTCCAGAGAGGTTTTCTTGTTTTTTGCTTGAGAGGTTGCCCAGTTTTGTGTTGTTGGGGACTCAGGAGAGTTTCCCAGTGTTGCCGAGGGGTCATTGTTGCCCAGTTTTGTGTTGTAGGGGACTCAGGGGTCGTTCGCTCGTGGACAATACCTCGGCTTAGCCACACCTTGTTCCCTTGACACCTGAGTTTAGTGAGGTTAAACTTAAATCGGTAACTTTAAAATAAATAAAGGTTGCCCTAATTTAATCCAATTACTGTTGTCTGTCGCCTCTCCATTGGCGCCCCCTTGTTGTGGGGGAGAGGCTTGCATACCCTAATGAAGTTGTGAGCTATGCTGGCGGTGGCATAATAGCCACCGGTAGGGCCTCCCATGCCAGACAGGTCACAACCAAAGGGTCTGACAAAGAGTGTCAAAGGGCAGGATGGGCTCTCTAGCCTTTTGGCAACCATCCTAGGAGAAGGAAAACTCTGATTTCAAACCCGGGCAGATGGTGCTCGTTTAACCCTGTAAGGTCAACCATCTAGAGAAGGAAACTCAAACCAAACCTACGACCTGAGGACTTCACTGCCACCGTCTAAGCTTGCTAGGCCCCGGCAGACGAACCTTTGGTTTAAAGGGTGAGGCCAGTTCTGTGCACGCTGCGCTCCACCAGAAAAATCCATTGCACAGGCTCGAAGGACACATCCAACCTCCGAAGCATCAACGTGCTTGTAGAAAGCGTGGGAGGAGTCCTTCCTGAATCTTCGTTCGCGAAGAAAAGCCAAGAAGACTGTTGTCTGTCTTGTTATTTTGGGGGTTGGAAGGTAAACTTGGGTGCCCACATTCCTGCTGGATAATAATAATAATAATAATAATAATTTTATTTCTTATCTGCCTCTCCTTGTGGCTCAAGGTAGGCTGCAACATATTTAAAAACACAGGGTCATTATATAAATGACACATATTAAAAGGCATTTCTACAAAATACGTATGTTAAAATATACACAACAATGGTTAAAATATAATAAACACAAGGAGGCAAGGGGGTGGGGGTGGATTCCCATCCCATGTTAAATGGGGCATTTTTACATGCCTCTCTGTGGGGAAATTGTAGAGTAAGTTGCTTGCCAAGCAACTTAGGAATGGTGCAAAAACCTCATACTTTAGAAATGGTGAAGTTTAAAACTCATGATTAAAACAGGCTGAGTATCTACTCTTTTTAGGCCAAGAAAAAGCAACTCTTCACAGAGTTAAAGCAAAAAGACATCTATCCATTCCATCTGGAGACCTGCAGCATTACTTTCTCTTGAAATGACTCCAGTACGAGTGTAATCCATAAACTATCAAGTTTTTGTATATATCCAGAGATAACAGAAACATCCTTTTGGATCTATGCTGTGGAAAGGAAGCAATCTTTGCAAACATAAAGAGCGCTGTTTCAATGAATGCTCAATGTGATTTTATCTTCAGATACTCAGGGCTCAGCTCTGTTCTCTTCTTGCAGCATTACAAATCGGAAATGGCCCCACAGAAGTCAACTGCATTACATATTTGTAAAGGATGAGATATGCTTCTGATCCTGAGTATTTCAGATTCAACCCAAGGAGGCAAAATTTTCTAAGCAGGGTGGGATGGGAGGGGAGGGGCGGCCAGAGGACATTTGCAGCATTTGATCTCTCAACGTTGCTCAGCGCCCGAGGCAAAATCTTTTATTCATCATTCAATATGTAAACTTTTACTGACACTTTTGAGTTTGAGGGAGAAATGAGCTGTTGCAATTTTGCAGCTTGTCCAGGGCTGATTGTGAGATGCTGAGGAGGGCAAATGTCAAAATGTATTTTGTTTATATCAGATCATACAAGGCTACTGGATGTTAGTGTAGATCAGTGGCTCCCAAACTGTTTTGGCCTACCGCCCCCTTTCCAGAAAAAAATTTACTCACCGCCCTCCTAGAACAGGGGCGGTCCTACCAGTAGGCAAAGGACGCCGCTGGGTGGGGCGCCATCTGGGTAAAGGGCGCATTCCCCCGCCCACCAGACAGCGTCCGGCCAATGTTCCACTCCCCTCCCTCCCTGCCATCCACACTGGACGTGGCCCTGGTGCCTCCTCCCCGCCTCCAGCCCCCATCCCTGCCCGCCCCCGTCTCCTTCGGCCTCCTCTTTAGCCACCAGCCACCCGATCCCTCCTTTCCTTGGAGTCTCCTCAGTCATGGGAGGGGAGGGGGTCCTCCGTGAGTCATGCTGGGGAGAAGTGGGGAAACTCCAGCTGCTCCGCCGGGGCCAGCGCTTGGGCCGAGAGGCGCATGCACAGCCCGCCTTGCCGAAGCCTCCCCCCACTTCTTCCCTTCCTCCCCTCCCTCCCTTCTCCCTCAATCTCTCTCTCTCTTTCCTTGTCGGCTTGATGCTGAAGTTGGGCGGATGGCAGGCAAGCATCCCTTGTCTTCGGCTTTCACTTCTTCCCAAGGCAGCAAACATGCCTGCTGTGGCAAAGAGGAAGTAATAGGCGTTGGGGTGTGTGTGTGTGTGGATGTGGGCAAGGCAGGGAACTTGGGGGGGGCCAGGGAAAGGGGAGGGGGTAGAATAGAAGAAGGAGTGCTGTGTTTACAGGCTTCTGCGCCTGCGCATAGGAGCTTCTGGGCATGCGCGGAGGGGGGTTTTTTGGGGGGCAAAATAATGTTTTTTGGGGGGCGCCAAAATAATGTTCGCTTCCCATTTAAAATTACTTTAGACCGCCCCTGTCCTAGAAATTAATTTTTTAAAAATTTAATAGCAATTAAACAGAAAGACATATGTATTAATGCAGTGGTTCTCAACCTTTCTAATGCCGTGACCCTTAAATAAGGTTCCTCATGCCATGGTGACCCCCCAACCATATTTTCGTTGCTACTTCATAAATAATTTTGCTACTCCTATGAATTGTAATGCAAATATCTAATATGCAGGATGTATTTCCATTGTTACAAATTGAACATAATTAAAGCATAGTGATTAATCATAAAAACAGTATGTTTGGGGGAGTATGGACAACGGATGGTGGGATTTGCAGTACCTTCGACCAAGTCAGCTCTGACTTCCACAGCCAAGACCTCATGAATGACAGACCTGGACCAAACTTGGTACAGAGAACCCACATGACCAACAGAAAATACTAAGGGGGTTTGGGAGGAATTGGCAGTGATTTAGGGGAGATGTAGTTCACCTACATTTGGAGAGCACTATGAACCCAAACAACTATGGATTTGGATGAAATTTGGCACAAATACTCAATATGCCCAAATGTGAACACTGGTGGAGTTTTGAGAACATAGCCCTTCTCATTTGGGAGTTGTAGTTGCTGGGATTTATAGTTCACCTAATCAAAGAGAATTTTGAACTCCACCAACAATGGAATTAAGCCAAACTTGGCACACAGAACCCCCAATCGTTGACCACCCCCCTTAAAGGGGTTCATCCCCCCAAATTCCCCTGAGCCTCCCACCGCCCCCTTGGATCGCCTCACCACCCACTTTGAGAATCAGTGGTGTAGATGAATGTATTTTAAAAGTGTATCTGTAACTTTACTCCCAAATGAATGCGTGGTTGTAGATATAATTGGATAACTCCAGTTGTAGACTCAAATAATCAATTTCTGAACAGGAGATTAACACTTCTGTAAATTCAATTGATTTGACAGCTGGGTTTACTCTAGCTTGAACTAGAGTTAGCCTAGGGATGGGAATTGTGCAGCTCTTTGGATCCTCATCCATACCACATAATTGTGTTATTATCTCACTTTATCTACCACGTCCCCTCCTGTGGATTCTTGGGATGCGTAGTTTGGTGAAGTACTAGAAGAGCCTTCTGGCTGAGAATTCTAAATGCCCCTCCCTGGACTAAAAATCACAGAATTCAAAGTTAAAGTATTTATTTATTTATTTATTTATTTATAACAGTGCTATAATTCTGCAATGTGATTTTGCTCCCGATGTTATTAGACCGCAGCCCTCAGCATTCCTCACTATTGGCTATGCAGCTAGGTCTCCTGGATCTTGCGGTTCAACAATATTTTGAATTCTATATTTTTCCCAATCCTGTTTAGCATCTTGGCTAAGGGCTAAGGGCTATACCACGCTGAGTCATCCCAGAGCAAAGGAGGGGGTGGGCATGGATGGCGTGCTGCACGGCTGGCGTTCCGCGTGCAGGCGCAGAAGCACCCTATCCTGCCTCTGGGACGACTCAGCGTGGCCTGAGAAGGAGGGAGGGAGGAGGAATGCAGCAGAGCAAAGGAGGGGGTGGGTGCCTGGCCCGCGCATGCGCACTTGGAGAGTACGGCGGCACGTGAAGATGAGCCACGAGGGAGGACAAACAGAAGCAGGCTTTGGCAGCCATTTTCTGCCAAAGCATCTGCAACTGTGAGAAGTTCATCTGCTTGACCAAATTGCAGCTAAAAGGTCTAGTCTGCTTTCATTCTGCCTGATAATATCTGTGGAATTATGTCAGGGTGTGAGAAAGAACTGTTTGGATGCATTTCTGCATGTCCCATTGTCCACATTGCCCAGCAATGAATGGCCTTGCAGCTGAAAGGTCTGTCTGCTTTCATTCTGCCTGATAATATCTGTTGAATTACTGTATGTCAGGGTGGGAGAAAGAAATGTTTGAATGCATTTCTGCATGTCCCATTGTCCACATTGCCCAGCAATTAATGGCCTTGCAGCTTTAAGGTCTGGCTTCTTTCTGCATGTTTATATATCTGTGGAGTAATGTCCAGGGTGGGAGAAGGAACTGTTGGGTGCATTTTTAATGTACCATTGGCCACATTGATCAGCATTGAATGGCCTTGCAGTTGAAAGGTCTGTGTGCTTTCATTCTGTCAGCTTATCCCTGGCTGATTCAATTCAGTGCAAGTCATCAAAACAAACTCAGGTAATTGCAAAAAATGTAAATAATTATTTATTATGTGTGTTGTGCAATATTGGCTTATTCAGTTATGCAAGGTACATCAGCATACATTGTACATTCAAAGAATCCTTAATAAATTAGAAAATAGTTATATGTTTTACATTTCTGTGTAGGTAGATCTTTGTGACTTGGTTGTTTTATAAGTATCTCGCATGCTGAAAAAGTGTGTGCACCCCTGGTGTACACAGTATCTGCTAAATGCAGATCAATCCGAACCTAGGAATTGCAGTATTCATGGCTAGACAAGTGACAGGTTTTTTTTCTTAACCAGTCTACTGAGCTGCACTGATACACATTAGGCATGGTTTCAGGATCCAAAAATGGCAGGACACAAAAATTAAATGGGGGGATTTTTTTTGATTACTAAAATCAAATTGACTTTTTGATTAGAAAATTTACAAAAAATTTTCTTTCTAAAATGTAACTTAATTACTAACGAAATTTGTTAGTAGTTTGTATGCCAGCGCATGCGCATTCAGATGGTTTTGGCCTACAACTCCCAGAAATCCTAACAGCTGGTAAATTGGCTGGGATTTCTGGGAGTTGTAGGCCAAAACTTGAATAAATCACACTGAATTCTAGATGGGACTCTCCAAATAGGAAGGGAGGGAGGGAGGGAAGGAGGGAGGGAGGGAGGGAGGGAAGGAAGGAGGGAGCGGGTATTCTATTCTTGGAAGCAGCAAAAGAAAAGGAGGAGGAGCCCCCCCCCTCGCTCCTCGCTGCCTCTCTCTCACCCCGATCCTGAGGGAGCGAGGGCCCAAGTTTGCCCAGGCTGGTCATATACCTACATTCCATGCACATGCAATAATACAGCAGTAATAACAATGGGTATAAGAAGAGGTAAAATTCAAACCGAAGTATTCTGACTGTGCTCCCTCCTCAAACTGCAAAAGGCTCTTCTCTGAGCCCGGGAAAAGGCAAAACCCCGGGCACAGCATTTGCTTCCTGGGTGCACACACATACATATTCTTTGGGGGGGATTTGCTGCAGAATCTTCTCTATGAGCCCGGGATTCTGCAGCAAATCCCCCCCCCCAAGAATATGTATGTGTGTGCTCCCAAGCAGCAAACGCTGGCTTTTCCCGGGCTAATTTCCCGGGCTAATAAGAGAAGAGCCCGTTTGCACCGCATGAGGAGAGACCAGTCAGAATACTTCGGTTTGAATTTTACCTCTTCTTATACCCATTGTTATTACTGCTGTATTATTGCATGTGCATGGAATGTAGGTATATGACCAGTTGGATTACTTATAATATTAGGCACTTACAGTAGCATTCATTCTATTATACATTAGGTTGGTTTCTCACCCCAATACTCTTTGATGCTTTAGATCCTGGCAGGCAGGAGAGGCAGGGAAGCCTGGAAAAAATGTAAACAGAGAGGTTTACTCAGAAGTAAATCCACAATGGAGGGCCCTTCATCCAAAGTGCCCTCCTTTGCAGATTTACTTCTGAGTAATCCTCTCTGTTTACATTTTTTCTGGGCTTCCAGCCGAAAGAAGGAGCGAGTTTAGGGCTTGCCTTGCCATAATACTTATTGGCAAGGGAGGCGGGAGGGTGGTGAGAGAGAAGAGGGTCCCCCCTTATGACCTAATAATGACACTTAAGAAAATCCTGGCCCCGAAGTTCTAAAAAGAAAGTCCACTTCCTGGTTGGCGTTCCAGGTGCGGAAATACTCAAAGTAGCATTTCTTACGAATTTCTTACGAAACGAATCATTTTCATAACTTTTTTCTCATGCCTAATACACATATTCATGTCTGATCAGGATCGGCTCTGAACCATGGCAGGACACAAGACATTAGAAGAAAGGGATAGAAAGTGAGAGTTCCCATCAGAATGACAAGCACTCCACATTTTCCAGTCCTGGTTTTGAGCCCTGCATAGGATATACTCAGACTGCTGCAAATATTGTTTGGTTTTTTGCAGACTTTCTGGAGATTTTTTTAAAAAACAGACTGTTTCAAATCTTATCAGAAAGCCCTGGCAAAGCATCCCATTTTGCCGGGCTTCTGAGGAGGAAAGAGAAAGCAGTGGGAGATCTGTTACACCACGCAGAGCTCCTTCTTGGCATTGCTTTCCTCATCACATGGGGAAAGTGTTGCCATTGCAGGGAGGCCCAGTGCCAGAACAACACGCGAAGCTTCCCATTTTGCTGGGGAAAGTGTCCAGCGACACTGTCACTCTGGTTGAGGGTGGGCTTCCACAGGAACTCCCTTGCATTGTCTGATGGGCAGTGAGCTCATCAGTTCTCCAGATGGGGTGAAAGCATCCTAGGATGCTAAAATCACCTCATCCGATGAGGTGGTATATGCATGCTGTAGTGCACATTGGGGGTGTATATTTTGTGGCCACCCAGCCCTTGAGCCGGCTTCAAACTGTATTATAGCATTTATGTAGACCCACCCAGAGAGTCTATTGTAGTTAGTACAGAGGAAATAGCAGTTTTCCCTGTTGCATCCTGTAGCCACATAATTGCTTTGTCAAATGTGGTTGCTCTTTTCCATTTTCAACAGGTCATTTCCACAAAGTAAAACTTACTTTTTTGAGCTTTTTGAAGATATGGATGGGCTGAAGGTCACAGTAGTTTGGATGCTAAAGAGAATAATATTTTAAAGATAATATCAGCCTAGATGTTGTTGGACATCATCTTCTATACTATGTAGCCAATAGTGTGACATGATAACAGTTATAGTTAAGCCCTGTCAGTTACTACATGTTCTTAGCTCCTAAATTATTGCTTTCTATTTCATTTAAAATATTAGTGTAGCACAACGGAATGACACAGAGGGGTGTTAGGAGTTACTAGGCCTTCTCCATACTCCTTTCTTCAATTGGCACTCATATGATGTATACTTTTCGTAGGCTTTACTGAACTTAGGATCTATAAGCTACTACTGTCTTTATTTCTGTATTTTAATTTTAAATGTCTATGGATGCTATATTCTTTGATTCAGCCATGAAAAAGAACGTGAAACGGTTTCTTGGCCGATTATTTACAGCACTAGCATACTGTCGGCTCTTTTGCATTATTTATTTGCTTTGAAGACCCACACTGCAGTCTTCGCGTCCTTTGTTTACCTTTTCCATTTACGGCGAATTACGACACACAGCTGCTTTGCACCTCCTGTTTGCGACAGCCCTGGCTCTTTCCCGACTCTCTCCTCCAGTGGAATACCACAGCTTTTGGGAACTTTTGTATAGTTTCATTTGAAATGGGAACTTCATGCTATCGAAAGGACAGCCTTTGTATTGCTTGGACTGTTGACGGAGACTGATATCTCCCTCCTGCCGGGACTTGTGATTACACCCACAGACGGATTGGTATTGTACCTTGTATTGATACTTATATACTGTATTATACATCTGATATTCTTGATTTATATCATTGTGTTTTTGTGCTATTTTTGGGAGGTCACTTTCCTAGGTTCCTTCCTGTTGTTTCAATTGGCAAGACAAATACTATTGCCCATGTAGCAGAGAGCTCACAATCCCCATTTCCAGTATATGTCCCATCATGAAGATATTTACAATGTGAACAATGAAACTGAGGAACCTGACTATCTGAGCAAAGAGCCCTCCATTCTGAACACCTTTGTTTATCGATCTAAAAGGCATAGAGTGGAAGATACATAGAATGCATATAACATAAATGTTTTGAGCTTCAGCTCCTAGAAGTCATCAGCCAATAAGGCCACCATTAAAAATTTAGGGAGTTATAGACCAAAATATTTGGAGAGGCGAAGCCCCACCACGGATTAGCCATTATTCACAGAGAATGAAAAAGCAGCATTGGTGCTTTTTACTGAACACGGCTCTGATGTTTCAAAATATGTGTTGTCTTTACCTTTCTGATGGTTTCTGTGAGCCTTAGAAGACAATTTTGAGAGCAACACTTCCATATGAAGCCAAACTTTTAACTCTTAACTCAGCCTAGGTGAATTCTAGCTCACAGTCAGCCCATCCCTAAATGCCCTTGCAGTGAAAAATATGACCGAGCAAACTACAAAAGATTGTTTTGGTCTTTTCTTGTGGGAAGAAAATAAGAACCATCAATCGTTATTTGCTTCATTCTTGTAATCATAGCAGCTGCTGTTCAAAAGTACCTATTTTTACTGCTTTAAAAAAATCTTGTTTGATTTCTTCAAACCACATCAGAGGATAATCTCTGTTTCAGCAGAGGTGTAGTTAAGAGGTTGTAAATTGTAGTTATTTTGCCTCGCTGTTTGTCTCCCTTAATCGTGGTATCTTTCCTTCAGCTACACTGATGAAGCACAAGGAAAAGGCAGCGAATTGTGAGGACCAGACCTTTTTTTTCCACATAATTTCCCACTGTCTCCTCTTGGCAGGCAGAAAGTTTCTTCAGAAGCGATGTAGATAATGTTCCATGATTTTGCCTTCAACAGAGATGTTTCCTGAATGTAATTTAACACCAGTTCCATTCTGACCTGTCATTTGGTTTTAAAGAAGATGGTTCTCTGAAAAATATAACTACATAATATAGCTACAATCCATATTTATAGCCTGAAGCCATAAGTGTGGTGGGTGAAGGAAATCTTCTTATTGACTAAAAAGCTGAGTCAAGAGAGAACCCAAAAAATCATGGTGGAGCTTGGGGGGCTAGGGAGGGGAAACAGCTCAGTATTTGGAAAACGAAATAAGAAAACTCTCAAAACTTTCACGAATTTAAATGTTCATCTTTCCTGTTTTTTTCAATCCATAGAAAACAAAATAAGCTCTGCTGCTCTATAAGAAAAATCCCAGAATTCACGACTAGGTGGTATTACTAGGTTCAAGGAAATATGCATAACATTTCTGGCACCTTTTGAGATCTGCAGTTTTGCATGGTTAGTGGTTCGAGATCTGGACTAGGGCACTAGAAGAACAGGGTCCATATGAGGAACGTTCCATTAAAGATTTCCCCTGACCTATTTCTATTTATCACAGGATACTAAGACTGCACATGTGTACTGATATAAGTCTCTATAGGTTACGTGCCAATTTACAATTCAGAATTGATAACGGTCTTGATTTTACAGGTGCTGAAGTGGTGTGAGGTTTGATGATGGGCCCAGTCATTCAGTTCCTTTACTTGAAAGGTCGCATACCAAAGGAGACTTTCAATGAGATGAAGGAGGTTTATGATGATGACTCCCCTTCATATGATGTAATCAAGAACTAGCATCGTCAATTCAAATGTGGTCAGACTTTGGTGCGAACAGCTCCAATTGCAGGGCGACCCAACTCTGCTATTGATAAACACACCAATCAGAAAGTGGACGTTGCCATTTTGGGAAAATTGCCACGTACACCATTCCCCACCTAGCCCAAAATGTTAAGATTAGTGTGGAGTTCATGGAAAAAATAATCCAAGACCACCTTCACATGCATAAGTTATCCACTTGCTGGGTCCCTTAGCTACTCACACCTTTCCAGAAGCAGGGACGAGTTGAATGTGTTATGGAAACCAGAAGGACTTTTTGAACAGACTGATCACACAGGATGAAAGCTGGGTCCATCACTGTGATCCTGAGACTAATGTCCAGTTGATGCAATGGAAGCATCATGACTCCCTATCTCCAAAAAAGGCATGTGCCCAACTCTCGACAGGCAAGATCATGCCTACAGTATTTTGGGACCATCACAGAATAGTATTGATGGATTTCCTAGCAAAGGGTACCATGATCACTGGGGCATACTATGCTTCACTGCTGCGGAAATTGGAGGAGTCCATCAAAACCAAGACACAATGTGGCATGCTCACCAAAGGTGTCTGCCTTCTGCAAGGCAATGCACCAGTTCACAACTCACATGTTACCCAAATGGAAGCATGCTCATGTGGCTTTTAATTCTGCTGCATCCCCCTTATTCATCTGACCTCACACCATCAGACTTCCACCTCTTTCCACCAATGAAGTTATTTTTTGTATTGAGTTTTCAAGAATAATACAGTAAAAAACATAGGGTAAGAAATCAGGACAGAGGAAAAGATTTGGGAAAAAGAGAAAGAGGTAAGGGGGGGAGAACAGGGGGGGGTTGAGGGGGAAGAAAATGAGTATTGAAGATAAAGTAAGAAGGATTAGAAGTGCTGAAGAGGGGAGGGTTGAGGAAGAAGATCTTCCATCGTCTTCCGATCCATTTCACCGGGAATTCCTTAGGTCTTGCTGTGTCATGCCTTAATAATAAAGAGTCCTACCATCTTGATTTTCTAGTTTTTCTTTTTGTCTTTTAGACTATAAAGTTCTTTATATATTTCTGTACAGGTTGCCAATCAATTGGGTTTTCCTGGGCGCTATCCTTCAATCTTGACTTTAGATAATCAATATCCATGAACTCTCTTATTTTCAATATCCAATCCGTTTCCATTAAAGGTTCCTTTGATTTCCAATTCTTTGCTATCACCAGCCTGGCTGCTGCTGTCAAATAAAAGAATAACGTGTCTTTTTTCCTATCCAGTAGCTGGCCTGTAAGGTTTAGTAAATAATATTCAGGTTTCAATTCTAAATCAATATCCAAAACTTTCCTTACGTGTTGATGAATAGTTTTCCAAATTTTTTTTATTTCTCTGCATTTCCACCAGCAGTGGATAAAAGAGCCGATCTGTCCTTTGCATTTCCAGTAATTGTTGTTCAAGCCTTTATAGATCCTGGCGAGTTTGCTAGGAGTAAGGTACCATCGGAAATATAACTTGTACCAGTTCTCCGTAATTACCGTGGATCCTGCGTATTTGGTTTTCTTTTTCCAGTTCTCCTCCCATTCATTAAACATAATTGGGTGGCCCAGATCTTGTCCCCACTTTGTCATATTGTCCTTAACCTGTTCGGTTTCTGTGTCCCATTCCAGCAATTTTCTGTAAACTATTCTTATTAGTTTCTTGTCTGATTGCATTATTTTGTCCCATAGTGTGTCCTGGGTATTGAAGTCATTTTTGGAGTCGCTATTAAAATAGGTCTTTATTTGTGTATAATGAAACCATGACAGGTCCTTATCAATTTTCCTAAGTTCTTCTAGGGGTTTTAATTACCAGCCCGGACCTTTCCTCACTAGTAGCTCTTTGTAAGTGTACCATTTAGTACTGGAGGTTTCTTTTTTGTGCTGCGCTTCAACGGGGGAAATCCACATTGGTGTTTTTTGGTAGAATTTGTGTTTGTATTTTTCCCATGCCTTGTGGAGGGCTGCTCTGATATAATGATTTGAGAAATTCTTCTCAATTTTGGCTTTCCCATACCACAGGTATGAGTGCCAGCCTCTTCTCGTGTCAAACCCTTCCAGAAGTAATATTTTTTTCCTTGTTAAGGTTGTCCACTCTTTCATCGCACACAAGGCCGCTGCCTCAGCGTAAAGCTGCAGATTGGGAAGGGTTAGCCCCCCTCTCTCTCTTGAATCAGTAAGGACTCTGTATTTTATTCTTGCCCTTTTTCCTGCCCATATAAATTTCAAGATGTCTTTTTTCCACATATTATAGTTATAATTTGTCTTCAAAACGGGAATTGACTGGAAGAGAAATATCATTTTGGGGAGGATACTCATTTTTATTGCAGCGATTCTACCCATTAAACTCAAATTAAGATGTTGCCATTCCTCTAATTTTTTCCTAATTCTTTTCCATGTCGCTTTGTAATTATTTTTAAGAAGTTGGTTGTTATTGGCGGTAACATAAATGCCCAGATACCTTATTTTATTTACTATTTCTAGTTTTGACGACTCTTGTAGTTTGGCTCTCCTTTCCTTGGACATGTTTTTGGTTAGAATTTTTGTTTTCGAGTAATTAATTTTGAGCCCTGCCACAGCTCCAAATTCCTGGATCTTCTCTATCCATCCCTGTATAGATTCCAAAGGGTTTTGTATGATACAAACAATATAATCTGCGAACGCGTTGAGCTTATATTCTTCGTTCGCAATCTTAATTCCTTTTAAATTCTTGTCGGCTCTTATTGCATTCAAAAGAACGCAATAAATAATAGTGGTGAGAGTGGGCAGCCTTGCCTGGTGCCCCTTTGTATATTTATAGAGCCTGATGTTTGCCCGTTTATCAGAAGATTGGCCGTTTGTTTTGAGTATATTGCCTGAATGGCATTTTAAAACCCGTAGCCCATGTCCCTTTCTCTGATTATCTGCAGCATAAATTCCCAGCTGGTTTGGTCAAAAGCCTTCTCGGCGTCTAGAAATAACAGTCCCGCCTCGAGTTGATTATTGCTTTCGAAATATTATATTGTGTTGAGTACCATCCTGATGTTATCCTTCATTTGTCTTTTTGGTAAAAAGCCTGTCTGATCCTCATTTATGGATTCGTTTAGATATGTTTTAACCCTGTTGGCCATTATTGTCATGAAGATTTTATAGTCGTTATTCAACAGGGAAATCGGCCTGTAATTCTTCACACTTTTTGGGTCCGAATCTTCTTTATGCAGAAGGGTGATATTAGCTTCTCTCCATGTAGCTGGGAGCACCGCAGTTTGTAGGATGTTATTGAATATTTCTTTTAAGGGTGGTATGAGAATATCTGCAAATTTTTTATAGTAAGTTGATGTGAAACCGTCTGGGCCCTGAGCTTTATTGTTCGGCATAGTTCTGATTGCGGCTTTTATTTCTTCTTCCTCTATAGGGTGGTTTAGAGCTTCTCTTTGGTTGTCATTTAATTTCTCTAGTTTTTGATTACTGATATAGCTTACAATCCTCTCCATGTCAATCTCCTCTTTTTGATACAATTTTGAATAAAATTCTTTAAATTGTGATGCAATTTCCTCATCCGTGAAGAAATTTCTTCCATCTTTCGATATCTGTGTTATATGCTGGGATTGCTTCTTCTTAGTTAGTCTCTTAGCCAATACTCTCCCCACTTTATTGGCATTCTCGAAATAATTCATTTTGAGGTACATCATCTTTTTTGCTAGTAGATCCAATTCCAGGGAATTAATTTCTTTTTTAATTAATTCTATCTCTAATTGCATCTTCTTAGTACCTGGTGCCTCTTTAAGTAACTTCTCTTTATCCTCAAGGTCTTTCTGGAGTTTATTTCGTTTCTCATTATGTTTTTTATTTTTCCAAGCTCCCTGTTGGATAAAGTGTCCCCTCATTACTGCCTTCCTGGCGTCCCAGAGTGTCTCTTTATTTATTCCTTCTTTGTCGTTTAAATCGAAGTATTCCTTCAACAGAATCTTATTCTTTTCTAGTTCTTCTTCTGAGCTTAGGAGGGATTCATTTAGTTTCCATCTCCTCAATCTGACCTTGTTCTTTAGGGAGAGGAGCATAGGGCAGTGATCAGTATTGAGTCTGGGTAGTATTTTAATTTTGACTGTTTGTGAGGTAATAGCATTTGTGGCCCAGATCATATCTATCCGGGACCACGACAAGTGCCTTGCAGAATAAAAGGTATAATCTCTAGTCTCCGGATTCCTTATCCTCCAGATGTCTTCAAGTCCAAGTTCTTCCTTCAGGTTTGTAAAGGCTTGGGGCAGAGTCCCCCCTTTGGGATTCAATCCTTTTTTATCTTTTTTAAAAATTGTTTTTATTGATTAAAATTCCATACAGACATTTAACACAACATCACACATCCGGCAGCATAGGGGAGGGTTAGGGTAGGGGCATGGGGTAGGGTAGTGGGAATTGGGGTAGGAATCGACATATGACTCACTATACAGTCCTAAACTAAAAGGTTGACTTCACCCACAAGAAAACAGTCTGTTCACAGTTCTTATCCCGCAACTTATTCTCATAAGTCTTATATCCAATAACCCTTTAACTCCATCTTCATATTTTTTTTACATAGTTGATCAGCGGTTTCCACGTCTCTTCAAATAGTTTGGTAGGGCCAGTTCTTAGCAGGGCAGATAGTTTGTCCATTTCCGCTATGTCCATCAACTTATATATCACCTCGTCCAAGTCCGGGATTTTGGTTTCTCTCCAGTACCTGGCTAGGGTAATCCTGGCGGCAGTCGCGATAAATGTTAACAGTCTTGCTAGGTCTTTCCCCAAATCACTTTGGTCTAAAACATTCAAAAGGAATAGTTCAGGTTTGTACTCAATAATTTTCCCCGTTATATCTTCCATAAATTTGTGGACTTTTTTCCAATATCTTGTCACTTCCCCGCATGACCACCATACATGATAATAGGTACCTTTCATATTCTGGCATTTCCAGCAGCTATCTACTCCGCTTTTGTAGATCTTATTTAATTTGTCTGGTGTCATATACCATCTGTAGGCCACTTTAATTAAATTTTCTCTTAGTGCATAAGAGCATGTGTAACTCGCATTGTTTGCCCAAGTTTTCTCCCATCTTTCCTCGCTAACTACATAGCCTAGGTTTTTATTCCATTTTTCCCTGTATTCTGTGGGGGTTCATTATTAGTTCTGATAATGAGTTTGTATAGTTTGCTAACACATTTATTCTGTGCCTGGAGTAGGATTTTCCCTCCTATCGTGGGTTTTTCTTCCCATCCTATTTCTTTATCTATTGTGAATCTAGCTTTTAGCTGCTTATATTGGAACCACCCCATATTATATTCTCTGATTCCCTCCTGGGATTTTAAACTATAGCTATTCTTCTCTTTTTTAAGTAGTGCACTATATCGTACGGTGTTGTCTTTTTTATACTGTCCGATTGCGAATGCCTCGGTTGGGGATGCCCAGAGCGGTATTTTGTTATGAATCAGTTCTTTATATTTCAACCAGACCTTCAACAGAGGTGCCCGTATTATATGGTTCTTAAAATTGTTATCATTTTTGATTCTATTATAGCGTACATATGCGTGCCAGCCATTTCCCCCCCATCCTTCTATATTAATCCTTTTTAAAAATCGTTTTGGACCTGTCCATGTCAATTGTCAGTACTCCGTTGAAGTCTCCTAAAATAATAAGATCGTCATATATCTGGTCTTTTATTTGTTTCTTCAACTGCTTTATAAACTTTGCCTTAGGTCCTACCGGGGCGTAGATATTGCATACTAAAATTTCCTGCTGATTTAGTCTTATTTTAACCCCTACATACCTCCCGTCCTGATCCCTGAATGCAAGAGAGGGTTCTAATGATTCCTTCACATATGTTACTTTTTTTTGAGGTGCGCAAGAGTGGAATTCTTTACCAAGGAATTTTTGTATGAGATATGATGAGTGTTTTTGTGTTATATGAGACTTTTGTAAGGCAATCAAATCAAAATGTCCCTTCTTTAAACGATTAAAAATTAAATTTCTTTTATTGGGTATATTTAAACCATTAACATTATTTGAATAAATCGTCACAGCCATTAGTCGTGTCTTCATCCAGGGCCTTTTGCTCATCAGTTGTCGGGGTTCCCTCCTCGTTGTCTTCTGAGGAGTTTGGTCTTTGTCTTTTTTTCTTTCTTCTTATATTCTCCTCTGTCCTTTGCTTCCATCAATTTGCCTGAGTTCATCTTCCCTGGTTTGTCATTGTCGTCCTCCTTCTTCTTATTTTTGTAGTATTTTTGGAAATCCTTGTAAAAGTCCCTAGCTTTATCTTCAGAGGTAAGCCAGTATTTGCTCTCTCTAAAAGTCAGGGATATCCCTTCAGTCCTCTCCCATTTGAATTTGACTTGATGTTTTTTCAGTTCATCAGTGAGAAAATAGTATTTTTTTCTCTTACTCATTGATGTCAGGGTAAATTCTTTCAATATAATTACATTTTTTCCTTTGTAGGATGTGGTCCTCTTGGATTTGCTCTTCAGTACCTCATCTCTCACCGCTTTACGGCTAAAATGGACAATTACATCTCTGGGGACTTTATTTCTTTTCGCATAGTTGGAATTAATTCTCTGAACCCGATCTATGTTCATCCTCATTTCTTCTGGTGTAGTATTTAGGATTTCGGCAGTCATTTCTGTGATTATTCCTCTCAAGTCTTGGTTGTCTTGTTTTTCAATATTTCTGAAGCGAAGGAGAAAGTTGGTTTCGGCGATCGCCATTTGCTCTTGTTGTTTTTCTAATTTAGCATTCATTTCCTCAAGCTTATTCACCTTTTCCTCTAATTTCTTTTGTGATTTTTTGGCTTCGCCGTTTTCCTTCTTTATCTCCTTCATCTCTTTTTGCATTCCTTCCATCTCATTTTTGATACCCTGCAGATCTGCCCTTAGTTCTTCTTTTAGTTCTTTTTTCATATTCCCCAGCTCTTCTTTGAACATTTTTTCCATTTTCTCTTCTATCTTTTGCCTGTTATCCAGCATCTGTTCTTGCATTTGTTCTCTCACTTTTTGCATCTCCAGGAGCAAGTCTCTGCATGAAACCTCACCTGAGATGGAATTCCTTCTTGGGGTTGTTGCAGTAGAGAGTTTGTTCTGTTTTGAGCTGTTGGTAAATGTATCCATCCTGTCAGATTTGGGTATCCCTCTGGCTTGATCTGGGATTAGGTTCTTACAATATATTTATAATTGGAACAGGTTGAGGTTGCCCCCTTTATCCTCTATTCCATTTATCTCCTTTTCCTTAATTTTGGATTTTAAATTCCTTCCGTTCACTTATTTCTCTAGGACTGGGTTCTTTTCTAAGTTATACCCCTTTGATGATAATATTTGTTGTTATTTATGACGTCTCTAGCCGTTGGTATCTGGAGGGTAATCTTGTTGCTGCTGAGTAAGAGTTGGGTAAAAGTCACTATGGGTCACTGCTCCTGGGGCCACCTCTCTCCCCTAATGGTCTATAGCTCCACTAATATAATAGCTTTGGATACTTTGGACTCTTAAGTTCCCTTGTTTATTTGTCTATTATTGTGCCTTGTATATTTCCGCATTTATTTTCCCATTTAAGAGCTAAGAGGTATTCTCCCGGTTCTATTTGCCCTGTAGCCCCTGTTGCTGCGCTGTGCGTCTCCAATTTCCACTGCAGCTCCTACGCCAGTTCCTTCGCCAGTCTCCCTTTCCTCCATCTTTCCCAACCTGTGCGCCTTTTGCGCTGTTTGCGCTGTTCGCGCCTCTTGCATAGATGGCGTTGCTTGGAGACGGCACAGTGCTGGGACTCGCCCCTCTTTGTCAGGTTCTGACGAGGCTCTGACGTGGCTCAGACGCTGCCGCTCTTATTTCCTGTTTCCTGCTCTCCAATCAGTGCTGCTAGTGTCTCTTAAAGGGGCCAGGTCTTCGCGCCAACCGGATAGTAAAATGTAAGTTGTTTACCTTTCTTCTCCAGATTTCCAGGCACCCAGGGCAACGAAGATTCTCAAAGCTTCAGTTGTCATTGGCCCTTTCTCTAACGTTCACTCCACTCTATCCTTACCCGCCCGTAGCTCAGTTTGCACGCCGAGTCACCCAGTTGGCCTCCAGGGTCCCAATCCTGGTTCCCTTTACCTTCTCCTTCCTCCTTTCACTCCTTCTGGCTCACTATAGTGAAGATTTTATTTGTTTTCCTTTTTGACGGAGGCTTTGGTTCCCCGCTTCCTTTCTCTCGCTCTTTAGTCTCTCTATTGCTTTCCTCGTGCATTAAAATGAAGGCGGTCGGCCTTAGAAGGCTCTTTCGAGCCAATGACTCCTTCCCAGCAGTGTCTCCCGAGACTGTGAGCCGTTTCTGGTGGCCCCCCTTGAGGGAGGGTCACTCTTGAACGGCCCCCCAGAGCCCTAGGAGTTGGCCTCGAAGCGGTTTCTCTCCCACCGCTTCTTGGAGTACCTTAGGTCTCCAGCTTGAGGGTAAGGGTCCAGATATCCTGAGGATCTTGCGGAGCCTCAGAATTCCATGCTGGCCGCCATCTTGCCTTCACCGGAAGTCCAACAATGAAGTTATTTTTGAAGGACAAGCATTTTTCAGATGATGAGAGTCTGATTTCCAAAGTCACAACATAGCTTTTGGAGCAACTTATTAACTTCTACCTTGCTTTAAAAGATGGGAGTCGTCTGTGTCCCTAGGTGGCACCTATGTAGAGAAGGACTAATAGCTATGCCAAGTTTCATTGCTCTCAGTCCACAGGAAGTAGGTCAGGAGAAATCTTTAATGAACACCCCTTGTATCTCTGCGCAGACATGGGAATCCACTGGTTGGTGTGGGAAAGTCATCCCCTTTCTGTCAAAAAGGAAGCAATGGCAAACCTTTCCTGAATAAATCTTGGTAAGAAAACCATAGGATAGGGTTGCCATAAATAATCATTGACTTGTAGGCACATAGGAAAGAAGTTCTATTCTTCATGTGAGATGTGGCAAACAGCAAAACGAGGAGGGACAGGAAGGATCTGATGGTGTGGTCATGAAGTTTGCACAGAGTCTAAAAGTGCAGTGGAATAAAATGTTGACTAAAATGAATTAGACTAGTATTTCTTGAGTCATCTTAAGTGTAGGGTTTCATCCATAGTGCTAGGGACTAGACTGTTTATGCTCATTGCCTACAAGTATTTATTTATTTATATCTCAATTGCCACAAACAGATTACAGGCAATTCCCACAATTTTTGAATATATCAAAATCAGTAGTTAGATTGCTTTGTTTACTGCTGTCTATAGTCAAAATGCTCCAGTTCTTTGGTTGGTAGAGAATTAAAGCAAAAATAGCAAAGAAGTTTTTGTATCAACAACACTGCAGAGTAATTTTGGATGATGCACTTATTTCATAGTGGTGAGGACCGGACAAAGGTAAAAAATAGTAGTAAGCAAACCTTTCTTGTAGAAGGCAACTCCTGAGAGTCTAAATAAAATTCCCCCCCCCCCAGTTTTAGATAAATGCAATCAAATTCATTTAACTAATTTTTGGAAAGATTGCTACATTTTGATAGATTTTCTGAAAAAGAAAGAAGTTGATATAATGAACATTGATTCTGAATATTAATTTGAGTTGAGTATAAGAACAAATGCAATATCCAATTTCTTAAAAGAATGGCGGGGATGTTGGATATGTGTGTATAGACACAGAAAAGGTTTTATATACCAATGACACATCATTTTATAAACGTTCTCTGTAGGATAAACCATTTGATCACATCCTTCCCATTTCAATATTATATCCAATATTCCGAGCCCATTTTATCATATAATGTTTGCCTTGCTGCTCCTCCCCATTTTACTAATTATATGGTCAAAATAATTAGTGAGCTGAAAATCTTCTGAACAGGGGTACAGACAGCAAAACGAACACCACAGAGGTGTTAACTCTTCCCAAGGCTATCCAAAGCATGCAGGCAAATGTGTGTGCGCGCATACATACACACAGCTGGAGTAACACTTAAAAATGTACTTGCTCTGGCTTCCATACAAATTCAACTTAACAATCCTACAGAATCTATCTTGTTCGTAACTTGGGGACTGCCTGTACTAAGTTCTTCCTCCCAGTTAGCTTCAAACGTATTTTATGATCCTTTTGCATGCTTTCAAATTTGTTAGCAGAAGCTAAAATACTAACTTTTAAATTACATTGTTTTTAAAAATATGGATATTTATTTATTTATTTATGTATTTATTTATTATTTAAACTTGTGAGTCGCCACTCCCGGGTGGCTCGGGGCGACTTACACCAAATTCAAGATTAAAAACAATATAAAAACATCATAAAAACATCACAAACACTCAACACAATAAAAACATAGTAAAACATCAATGTGGTATGCAGAGCATTATCAATTAATAAGAACATAAGAACATAAGAAGAGCCATGCTGAATCGGACCTCAGCCCATCCAGTCCAGCACTCTGTATCACACAGTGGCCCACCAATTGTACATGGGGATCTCGAGCAGAAGGGAGGGCAAAACCCTGACCTGCTCCCGACCCCCACAACCAGTACCCAGGGAAATCCTGCCTACCTCAACCAACTCCGAGGTGGCACTTGAATGTCCTTTTCAGTAACTGCCGATACACTTGGTATCCATGAATCTGTCTAATCCTGCCTTGAAGTTGTTCAGGCTGACAGCTGTCACAACCTCTTCTGGAAGTGAGTTCCATAACCCAATGACCCTCTGGGTGAAGAAATATTTCCCTTTATTAGTCCTAATTTTCCTACCTTGGAGCTTCAGGGAGTGCCCTCTAGTCCTAGTGTTTTGTGACAAAGAAAATATTTTTTCTTTATTCACCTTTTCTATCCCATGCATGATTTTATACACTTCGATCAAGTCACCTCTTAAACGCCATCTTTCAAGGCTGAAAAGACCAAGGCATTGCAACCTGGTTTCATAAGGGAGCCGCTCCATCCCTTGGATCATTCTTGTTGCCCGAAGGCCTGCCGGAACAGGAGGGTTTTGCACGCCTTCCGGAATGCAACTAAGTCCGTGAGAACTCGGACTCCAGAAGGCAGTGCGTTCCACAATATCGGGGCGATTATTGAAAAGGCCCTCTGCCTTGTGGCCGTCAGATGATACATTTTGACACGTTACTGCATGAAAGGAAATGCATTATTTCTTTCTAGCAACATTGTCACCGAGAATCAGTGTGGTGACAAAGTTTGAACATGAGAATTTGACTCGAATTCACATCTGGCCACGGCAACCCACTGGGTGAACTTGGACAAGTCACATTCTCTCAGCCTCATTGGAAGGCAAAGGCCAACCCCTTCTGAACAAATCTAGCCAAGTATATGCATGATAGCTTCACCTTAGATTTGCTACAAGCCAGGAATGACTTAATAGGCAGACAACAACAAATCTTGACCTGCAGGACAAAACATGGGGCAAATTGCATGAGCCAGAACTTGCACCATGTAATGAGAATCCTCCTCCACAATTTCGTGAAGCAGCCCAGTATTTTTTTATTTCTAGGGATTATAAAATAAAGGAATCTATATAGTCGCTGGAGGATTCCAGGAGCAGGAAATTGACTCCTAGTCTTTCTTAAATTGCCTACCCTGATGTAAAGGGGATGAGTTGGGAAGCCACATTTAACGCTAATGTCTAGCTTGACTTTTTGCATCGAGTGAAGCCAACAATTTACTTCTCACCATGGGCCTATTCCTGTCAGGTTTTTCAATCTACTACACTCCCTTCAGTCCCCTAGTAAGTCTTTCTACCATCTGTGGGCATAAAATATGACTGCTGTTGGCTGGCAGTGTCAGAAGTACTTCAACACATGAGAGAAGGACATGATGAAGAGCTGTGAGGGAGCAGCACTGGTAACAAATCACCAATTTATCCTCTCCAATTTATCATGAGGGAAAAACTGCAAGAGGTTTCATATTTATTCATGTTTATCTACTAAGCCCTGCAGGTCCAAGAAAAGCATATTGATTACTACAATAGGGTTTGTGTGTTAGGGGAAATGCCATCTCAATTTTCAGTCTATCTTCAGTGTAAAGCTACACTTTCAGACAGTTTCTCCCATGGCAAATCTCTCACAACATTTTTATAAATATCTAACCTTTTTGAAATAATAGAGAATTGAAATAAAACATGTGTTAACGTTGTGAATGGCATAGTACACATTACCAGGCTCACAATGACACATTTTGTGTTGACTCGTCAGTTTTCCTTTTGTCGCTGCGTTCACTCTTTTCCCATTTGCCATACACTCCATCACATTAATAAAGCAGCTGTTTGTTATGCAGGATCTACTCCTGGAGCATGACTGACTGATAACTGCGCCATTTTGAAACCAAACACTCAATTATTAGATGTACTGCCAGTTCTCTCTTGTGCTCGAGAATAGATTTCTTGCCCTCTCACTACTTTAAACAAAGATGAATATCTAAAAGGGCTTAACACCCATTTGACATGTTTCTGTTGCACCATGGGAGAAATTTCTTGTGTATGTTTGTGTTTAACCATTGCTGCTTTAGTAATGTATTGATCAGACTTGGACAACAGATGGTGCTAAATGCAACCTACCTGCCCAAATTATGAAAGCTTTCTATTTATTTATTTGTCACGTTTCTATACCGCCCCTCTCAGCACGAAGGCGACTCGGGACGGTTTACACAGGCAGTCTCTGCCCTCAATACAACACAGCAACAAGTCAACCCCCCCCCCCAGAAAAAACATATAATAACAATTTAACAATTAAAAACATACAATTGCAGCCTCAGCGTCATGTTGAAATCAGTTTCCATTGCATTGTCGTCATTCCATATATCTCATTAAGCCTTATATTTCATCAGCAAATGCCTGCTCAAATAGCCAGGTCTTGACTTTCTTGCGAAATGTCAGGAGGGAAGGGGCCGATCTGATGTCTTTAGGGAGGGCATTCCAAAGCCGAGGAGCCACCACTGAAAAGGCCCTGTCTCTCGTCCCCGCCAGTCACGCCTGCGAAGAAGGCGGGACCGAGAGCAGGGCCTCTCCAGATGATCTTAAACATCTCAATGGTTCATAGGGAGAGATGCGTTCGGACAGGTAAGTTGGACCCGAACCGTTTAGGGCTTTAAAGGCTAAAGCCAGCACTTTGAATTGTGCCCGGTAGCAAACTGGCAGCCAGTGGAGCTGGCACAACAGAGGAGTTGTACGCTCTCTGAATGGCGCTCCTGTTATCAACCTGGCTGCTGTCCGTTGGACTAGTTGCACCTTCCAAACAGTCTTCAAAGGCAACCCCACGTAGAGAGCATTGCAGTAATCTATACGGGATGTAACCAGAGCATGGACCACCGTGGCCAAGTCAGACTTCTCAAGGTACAGGCGCAGCTGGCGCACAAGTTTTAACTGTGCAAATGCTCCCCTGGTCACTGCCGAAACCTGGGGTTCCAGGCTCAGCGATGAGTCCAGGATCACACCCAAACTGCGAACCTGCATCTTCAGGGGGAGTGTAACCCCGTCCAACACAGGCTGTAACCCTATGCCCTGTTCGGCCTTTCGACTGACCAGGAGTGCCTCTGTCTTGTCTGGATTCAATTTCAATTTGTTCTATCCGTTTTTGCCTTCTTTGTTTAATAATGCATTTCCTCTTTTGTTATGATGAACAAGTTGATGATCACATCTCCTCTAAGGCTATTACATGGATAAGCTGAACACTGCCCAGCAGGCCTTGAAGGAGATAGTGGTAGAGGTCCTCTAATATCTTACTTGTCCCAAATTCCATAAACCTTATGTAAGTTTCTAAATGATATGATTGTCTAATTTGCCTCCCATAAATGTCAGTCTGGTTGAGAACATTTTTTGCGATGTAGATTTGTCTTTGGGGATATCTGTACAAAGCATCTTAAAAACTCACTCACACATTTGTGACACCCTGTCACAATCCCAGTTTTTTATGAATTGGAGCTAGCCAAGGTGTCCCTTGTTGGCTCAATATGTCACTAGCTAGTCTGGCCTATCGTTCTTCCTATAACTCCATTAAAAATATTTTAAATTAAATCCCCTCTCCCACTACCATCTAGTAGGCGAGTACAGATCCATTTTTAGCCGTTTCCTTCAGCCAATCCAGCCTCATTGGTTAGTTGGGTGTCCATAATGGCAAGCACCAAGCCATGACAGATTCCCGGTCATCATGGGACTACGTGGCAGCCAATCACAATGACTCCTCCCCTATTCGGCACAGTTTAATCTTTTTGAGCTTTCTTTTTCTTTATTTTTGTCATTCTTTTTATTTAGTGGGACTGATTGGGAGTTGGGGGTGTTGGGTGGGTGGGGTGCGCGCATATGCATGGCATTTAGAGGCTTGTGTTGTATCGTAGACCTGAAGGACCTCTCAGTAAACCACTGGAGACTGGCCACGTTTAAATGCTTTATTTAGAATAACTGGATAGAGTAAAGAAAATAGAGATATAGTCCTTTAGTGCTTCCAAGCACCAAGTAGTTGCAAGCAATAGTCCAAAGTAAACAGGAACAAAGATGAGTAGAGTCTTGATGCCCCAACGGGCTAATCCACAGGCAAAGGTTCTTGGCACAAAGCTTGGCAAATAGAGCACATCAGCCCAGGCAAAGTTCATGAAGGCTAGGATCCAACATTGACGAGAGATGGCAGACATCTCTCAACCCCAATTCTTATAGGCCCCAAAGCCTTTGAAGTTACGACGTACCGGTGCATCGAAACGGGTTCTCACAACAGTCTTCCAGTTGAACCTTCTCAAGCCTCTCGCATTGAATTGGAATGTGAGCCCAATTAGCAGTAGCACCTGGCCGAATGGGAGTTGACTCGGCTCTACCATTCTCTCGGTTTTTATCAGCTCGAGCTGAAGCTGCCTGATTTCTGACCTTGAACACTGGATGAACTGGGTCCTCTAGAAGCAGCTTGCTTTTAGGCTGTGCAGGCCTTTCTGTGACTGTGGGTTTAACATGGCGTTGGTTTTGCTGAGGGCCAGGGGCAGGCTGGGGTATGACAGCTTGGAAGAGTCACCCTTTTAGCTTCCCCCCTTCCTTTCTTCTCCTTTAAAATACTTCTAAAATATAATTATTATTAATCCCAGCAAACAAAAAGAAAACCCTCATTCTCTGAAAATTACTAACACCTAGTTACCTCTCCTCTAGAGTAGAAAGTTGAAACAGCTTTAAGGAAGCATTAAACCTGAAGCAGAAAGCA
Source organism: Anolis apletophallus (assembly GCA_030556195.1). Lineage (NCBI taxonomy): Eukaryota > Metazoa > Chordata > Lepidosauria > Squamata > Anolidae > Anolis > Anolis apletophallus. The sequence continues at coordinate 126,898,965 of JARBWK010000005.1, forward strand.
GAAGGCCTTTCTGCTTCAGGTTTAATGAGAAAAAGAGGGTTATAAAAGAAGCCCAGGGAGGATAGCTCCAGGTCATTCATCTTTCTTCCCTTGAAGGAAAAAAGAAAAAAGAAAGGGGGCCAGATCTAGCCACATTTTTCAGCTATGGACCAAAAACGGGTATTCAGCTACCCATCCATTTTCAGGTGGTGTGCGAAAATGGATATGGAAATCTACTGGTATCCAGCCAGCAAAGATGGATCGAGATTCAGCCAAAATGCACAAGCCTACCATCTAGGAGCTGGGTGGGCTGTTTTGCTATGTTCCATCACCCACACAGTTTAAAGTTCACAGTAACTTTTCTAATTCAGGAATGAGTTATTTCTGACTTCTGGTTTTGAAATAAGAAATATCTGTTCTTGGGTTTCAGTTGTGCTAGGAGATTGCCTTTTATGGCCTTTATATATGTATATAAGCATAAGCAGATGATCTTTATATGATGGGACAGGACTTTTCCAGAAATAAAGAAATGGAGGTGAATGACATAGCGCAGGTGCAGCTCTCGGACATCGATGGTGGTGGCATTGTAGTGCTTAGATCATTATGTGTATTATAATACAACCCCCATCTCTCTCTCTCTCTCTCTCTCTCTCCCTCTCTCTCTCTCTCTCTCTCTCTCTCTCTTTCTCTCTCTCTCCCTCCCTCCCTCTCTGGCGAACTAAGATTTTTAGGAAAGACTCACCCCACACTTTTTACAAGCGCGTTGATGACTAAAAAAGTTGGATGTGTCCTTCAAGCCTGTACAATGGATTTTTCTGGTGGAGTGTAGCGTGCACAGAACTGGCCTCACCTTTTAAACCAAAGGTTCATCTGCCGGGGCCTAGCAAGCTTGGATGGTGGCAGCGAGGTCCTCAGGTCGTAGGTTTGATTAGAGTTTCCTTCTCTTAGATGGTTGACCTTACAGGGTTAGATGAGCACCATCTGCCCGGGTTTGAATTTAAAGTTTTCCTTCTCTCAGGATGGTTGCCAAAGGCTAAGGAGCCCATCCTGCCCATTGACGTTCTTTGTCAGACCGGTTGTGCCCTGTTTGGCATGGGAGGCCCAACCGGTGGCTATTATGCCACCGCCAGCATAGCTCACAACTTCATTAGGTTACGCAAGCCTCTCCCCCATGACAAAGGTTTAGACTTACTGTGCCTTTCCACCTCTGCAGGGGTGGTGGACCCATTAGAATGGTCCGCCCCAGGAGACTTATGGATCCGAATGGATTCCTGACGGTTCTTGGGGATTTCCCGCCTCCTCAGTAAGTGACCCTATTGAGGTTCTTGTTTCTCTCTGGGATAGGGAGATGACAAGGGCTATTGACACGATCGCTCCAGAACGCCCCTCTCGAGTAACCGAGCTAAACCAGCTCCTTGGTTTACTGAGGAGCTGGCAGCAATGAAACGAAAAAGAGGAGGCTAGAGTGCGTGTAGCGTCGGAAGCGGAGCAGATCAGCTCGTCTTGGCCTGGTCCCCTTTTGAGGACTTATGACGCAGCAACAAAAGCCGCACAAAAAACATCTAACGCCGCCAAGGTGGCCGCCGCAAGAACCGTCCAGCGGAACTGTTCCGAGTCGTTAGGGTCTTTTAAATCCGCCACAGTGCGAGATCCATGACGGCTCGGTGGTACGCTGTGAAGAATTTGCTAAGGCCTTTGCGGATAAAGTGGCGCTGATCCGTTCCGATTTCGATACCACTTTAACGGCAGTCTCTGAGGATGTGACACGAGCATCTGCTTGTCCGGTTTTAATGGATTCATTTCAATTGGTTCAGCTCGAGGATGTGGACAAGATCCTTGGAGAGGCGAGGCCCACTACATGCATCCTAGACCCCTGCCCATCCTGGCTGATAAAGGAAGCCAGAGGGGGTTTGGCAGAGTGGGTGAAGGTGGTGGTTAATGCCTCCTTACAGGAGGGCAAAATTCCAGCCAGCTTAAAGCAAGCTGTGATAAAACCGCTGTTGAAAAAACCATCACTGGACCCCACTCAATTAGTGAACTATCGGCCAGTTTCCAATCTCCCCTATTTGGGCAAAGTCATGGAATGTGTGGTGGCTTCGCAACTCCAGGGTTCTTGGTAGACACTGATTATCTTGATCCGGCACAGTCTGGCTTTAGGCCGGGACATGGTACTGAAACAGCCTTGGTCGCCTTGGTAGATGATCTACGCCGGGGAACTCGACAGGGGAGTGTGTCCTTGTTGGTTCTGCTGGACCTCTCAGCGGTTTTCGATACCGTTGACCACGGTATCCTTCTGGGTCGCCTTGCAGACATGGGGCTTGGGGTACTGCTCTGCAGTGGCTCCAATCCTTCCTGGAAGGTCGTACCCAGAAGGTGTCATTGGGTGACACCTGTTCGGCTCCACAGCCGTTGTCCTGTGGAGTCCCTCAGGGTTCAGTTCTGTCCCCGATGTTATTCAACATCTACATGAAACCGCTGGGAGAGATCATTCGGAGTTTCGGAGTAAGGTGTGATCTGTACGCAGATGACGTCCAGATCTGTCACTCCTTCCCACCTGTCACCAAGGAGGCTGTCCAGACTTTGAACCGGTGCTTGGCTGCTGTGTCGGACTGGATGAGGGCTAGCAAATTGAAACTAAATCCAGACAAGACAGAGGTCCTCCTAGTCAGTCGAAAGGCCGAACAGGGCATAGGGTTACAGCCTGTGTTGGATGGGGTTACACTCCCCCTGAAGATGCAGGTTCGCAGCTTGGGAGTGATCCTGGATTCATCGCTGAGCCTGGAACCCCAGGTCTCAGCGGTGGCCGGGGGAGCTTTTGCACAGTTAAGACTCGTGCGCCAGCTGCGCCCGTACCTTGGGAAGTCTGATCTGGCTACGGTCGTCCACGCTCTGGTCACATCCTGAATAGATTACTGCAACGCACTCTACGTGGGGCTGCCTTTGAAGACAGTTCGGAAATTGCAATTAGTCCAGCGGGCGGCAGCCAGATTGCTAACGGGAGCTACATACAGGGAGCATACCACCCCCCTGTTGTGTCAGCTCCACTGGCTGCCGGTCCAATTCCGGGCTCAATTCAAAGTGCTGGTTTTGACCTTTAAAGCTCTATACGGTTCTGGCCCAGCCTACTTGTCCGAACGCATCAGCCGCTATGTCCCACCTCGTAATCTAAGATCATCCGGAGAGGCCCTGCTCTCGCTCCCGCCTACGTCTCAGATGAGGCTGGTGGGGACGAGGGATAGGGCCTTCTCGGTGGTGGCTCCCCGCCTGTGGAATGCGCTTCCTATTGATGTACGATCCACCACATCCCTCCTGGCCTTCAGGAAAAAGTAAAATCCTGGCTGTGGGACCAGGCATTTGTACACCAGCACAAGGCAGCATTTTAGATTGGTTTTTAATGGAAGTGGGTGATTATGGCCAATGTTTTTATGGACTGAACATTGTTTTAATCCAGAGTGAATGGTGCTAATGCAGTTGTATTTTAATGTATTTTAATGTATTTTAATTGTTGAAGGGTTTTGGGGTTTTATATTGTGACTATGTGGGCATCGAATTGTGCCGTACTGTAAGCCGCTCTGAGTCCCCCCTTGGGGGTTGAGAAGAGCGGGGTAAAATCCTGAAATAAATAAAGGGGCGCCAATGGAGAGGCCAGTTCTGTCTCCCGATATAAAAAACCTTAAAAATGCATTATAAACACCAAGAATTGGGGAATTCTGGCACTTGAGCGTTGTAACTAATGGACAGCTATTATCAACAGTGCTATGGATTTTGAAGAGGCACGAACAGAGGGTGAAAGGAAAGCACATCAAGCAAATCCTTGTTATGACTGTGTTCCATTGGAAATCTATGTCTTCAATGTGAAAGATCATGCAGATCCAGAATAGCTCCTTTACAGTCATTTACTCCAAGACTATCTCTGAAAGACAATCATATGCAGCCCATGATGAGCCACAGGAGCAGTACCCGCAGTTTCATTTACCCACATCCAAAAATAACATGTTTTCTGTATCTATTTTCTAGTTTCATCAGTGCAATTCTATAGTATGCTTTGGCTAGAAGTGATTAATTTCAATAGGATTTACTATTTTCTCTGGTTTCACTTTTCCATGGTGAGGCCAGGAATGTATTCCCTGTTAATTTGGGATACATTCAAAATGTTGTGGCCTTTGAGGAGCCTTTTGTAGTTCAAGCTTGTTTGGGATCACTGGAGCTGTGCCCCCAGGGGCGATCTAAGGTTATTTTATATAGTAAGCGAACATTACTTTGGTGCCCCCCTTTGCCCCTTTCCCTTTGCCTCCGCCCCCTGCCTGCCCAATTGTGTCACGTGATGTGTTTACAGGCTTCTGCGCCTGCAGGAGCTTCTGCGCATGCCCAGAAGCTCCTGCAGGCGCAGAAGCTGAAGCCTGTAAACACGTCAGCACTCTGTATTCGGCATGCAGGGGGCAGAGGCAAAGGTAGAGGTTAAGCCTCTCCCTTTGCCTCCGCCCCTGCTTGCTGAATACAGAGTGCTGATGTGACGTGTTTACAGGCTTCGGCTTCAGCGCCTGCAGGAGCTTCTAAGCATGCGCAGTGGCTCCAGAGCTCAACTTCAGCTCCGGAGCCACTGCGCATGCGCAAAAATCTTCGCGCATGCTCAGAAGCTCCTGCAGGCCAGGCGCTGAAGCTGACGCAGCAGCAGGGAGGTTTGCTATGGTGGCGCGGCCGCCGTGGCGGCGCCCTTCCCAGAAGATGGCACCCCACGCAGCCACGTACTTCGCGTATACGTTGGACCGCCCCTGTGTGCCCCGAACTCCTGACCTAATAGCACCACTAAAAAAAGAAACTGGGTGATGCCACACTCGGTTGTAAACTTATGCTTCTGGAAAAATATCTCATACTCACTTTGAGGTTGACAGCGAAACAAAAAGTAATCCAGGCACAAAAATAATGGAATTCCATTGGGAATTGTCCTCAAGGTACCTTAATTCTCTGGTGCAACAGGCAAATAGAGCAAGAAGCACTCAAAGTTGAGGAAGTGAAATGGAGAGATTGCGAGAAGATAGATTCTTCATGCTAATGGGGATTATCCTTCCCTCTTGGGGGCCAAGATTAGTGTAAATTCTGGCAGACTTCGAATCTGTGGTGTTGGTTAATGGACTCTAGCTGCACAATGGTGTTGTTTCTGTCTCCTAATTAAAGTCTGTAAAATAATTACCCAGTGGAAATGAGGACTGTTTTAATCGCTGAGATGTATAATGGGTTTAAAGGCCATCCTGTGGTTTGTATTGCTGGCATCATCACAGTTTAATTGTGTATTATTGTTCCCTGCAAACTGGGCATTGTGCTTCCGAGTTTTGGAGGAGTCTCATGATTTATTAACTTAGTTTTGTTTTAAATAATGAACTTTGAGCAGCTTTCCATTCAGCCATGGAGCGTGGCTGAATGCAATGGCAATTTACTTGGCATGATACTGTGTGCCTTCTATGGTCGTTTTCTTTTGCAAACCTCTCCAAAGCAAAGCTGCTCAGTGTGAAAAACTCATATATAATTAATACATTCTCTCCTCCCTCCTGTTTTTTGAGTGGCAAACACTGCTGATTTATGCATATCTTCATAACAAGAGCTGCTGTGCTAGTCACCTGTAAAACACATCCCTGTGGATCAGATAGATGTTGGCAAAGATTGGAGCCAGACAGTACTTTTAAAAAGTCGGACGTGAATTGACTGAGGCTTATCATGAGCACTTCTATCTCTCTTATATACACACAGAATTGTTTGTAGCAAAGAACAAAATAGAGTCCTCTTTGTATTGTGGCACAGCTGGCTGGGAGTCATGAGTTCGAGGCCTGCCCGGGTTGGGGTGAGCGCTCGACCATTTGTGTAGCTCATTGTCGATCTTTGCAACCCAAAAGACAGTTGCATCTGTCAAGTAGGAAATTTAGGTACCACGTTGTGGGGAGGTAAATGTAACTAATCTATGAGGCCATAAATCTCCAGAAAGTGTGCAAGGAGTGAAGGAGTGTGACAGCTCTCCCTGGTAAACAGAAGCTGAATAGAAGCATTGGCTGCCAATTAGCTTCCGGGCACAATTCAAAGTGCTGGTTTTAACCTACAAAACTCTATACGGTTTACCAGTCCAAACGTATTCTCCCCTATGAACCCTCAAGAGTGTTAAGATCATCTGGAGAGGCCCTGCTCTCAGTCCCGCCTCCTTCGCAGGCACGTCTGGTGGGGACGAGGGACAGGGCCTTTTCTGTGGTGGCCCCCCGGTTGTGGAATTCCCTCCCAAGTGAAATTAGATCCGCCCCCTCCCTCCTGACTTTTAGGAAGCTGGTAAAAACATGGCTGTGCAATGAGGCCTTCGCACAATGAGAGCAGAGATCACTAATTGACTAAAGTCGCTGACCACCAGTCATGGACTGTACACAAGGACTGAGCTGGACATGATTTTACTGTGGTGAATAGTTTTTATGTATTTATTGTATTGGTAACTGTTAATTTTATTGTGAATTTAAGATGTTTTTAGATTTTAAATGTTAGCATTGAATTCTTGCTGTTTGCCGGTCTGAGTCCCTCTATTGAGGTGAGAAGATCGGGGTACAAAAGTTTTAAATAAATAAATAATAAATAAATAAATGTTAAATTGCCTCTTGTATGAACATGCCCATTATTTTTTTAAATCAGATTTTGGAGTTCCATTTCAGGAATGGGCATCCCTTATCATGGAAACCAGTTCTATGAAGAACTGATTGATAAATCATATTACTCGGGCTAAATCCTCATTTGTTAGGAGGGCTGTTTGCAGAGTAATAACCTTTAAAGAATGCAGCCAGGACATCAGAAGACATTTACTTCTTGGGAGGAGAGCAATGACCAATCTCAATAAAATAGTGAAGAGTAGAGTCATCATACTGGCAACAAAGGTCTGCATAGTTAAAGCAATGGTATTCCCTGTAGTAATACTTGGATGTGAGACCTGGATGATAAGGAAGGATGAGTGAAGGAAGAAAGACACTTTAGAACTGTGGCATTGGAGGAAAATTCTGAGAATGCCTTGGACCACAAGAAGATCCAACCAGTCCATACTCCAGGAAATAAAGCCCGACTACTCACTGGAGGAAAGGATATTAGAAGCAAAGATGAAGTACTTTGGCTATATAATGAGAAGACAGGAAAGCTTGAAGAAGATAATGATGCTGGGGGAAATGGAAGGAAAAAGGAAGAGGGTCCGACCAAGGGAAAGGTGGATGGATGGTATCCTTGACGTGACTGGCCTGACCTTGAAGAAGCTGGGGGTGGTGACCGCTGACTGGAAGCTCTGGTGTGAGCAGCTCCATGAGATAATGAAGAGTCGGAGGCGACTGAATGAATAAATAACAAAAATCCTTTTAGGAAATTAAAATTAGCTTCAAAATTCCTTGAAGCTGGTATGTATTTTATTTATTTATTTATTTATTTATTTATTTATTCACATTTATCTGCCGCCACTCCCAGTGGCTCAGGGCAGCTCACAACACAGTCACAAAGAGAACAGCTGAAACACAGCTAAAAGAGATTAAAATGTTACAATAAGAATACATTAAAAGCACCGCAATCACACAATAATAAATGATGCAAAATGGAATTACACAGAGGAAAACCTGCCACTAGTCAGACTCCGAAAGCCTGCTGAAACAGCACAGTCTTGCAGGCTTTTCGAAATGAAAGGAGATTCTGGATAGCGCGGACGTCGGCAGGCAGTGCGTTCCAAAGCACTGGAGCAATAATCGAAAAAGCCCGCCGACGGGTTGCAGTCAGGCGGTATGTCTTAGGGCTAGGAACGACCAGGAGGTTCAGCTCTTCAGAGCATAGAGATCTGGTTGGATGATATGGGAGGAGGTGGTCCCGTAGATACACTGGCTCCAGACCATTTAAGGCCTTAAAAGTCAGAACTAACACTTTGAAGGTAATACAGCATTCTATAGGTAGCCAGTGCAGCTCGCGCAGAATTGGCGTGATGTGGTGGCGTTCTGCACAAGCTTAAGTTTCCGGATCACCGACAAAGGAAGGCCAATGTAAAGAGCATTACAGTAGTCTAGCCTCGAGATGATCGTAGCTTGGACCACTGTGGCCAAGTCGCGTCGGGACAGGTAGGGGGCCAGCTTCCTCGCCTGGCGAAGATGGAAAAACGCCACTCTGCTGACAGTGGAGATGTGAGTCTCCATCGACATCAGAGCGTCCAAAGTCACCCCAAGGCTCTTAACAGATGACGACGGACATAGCATCACACCATCCAGGGTTGGAAGCTGAACATCCCCACCGCCCGGGCGACCAAGCCACAGGATCTCTGTCTTTGCCGGATTTACCTTCAACCTACTGGCTCGCAGCCATCCAGTAACGGCTTCAAGGCAGCGATGGAAATTATCGGGTACGGATTCGGGCCGGCCCTCCATCCTCAGAATGAGCTGAGTGTCATCAGCATACTGGTGGCACCCAAGCCCAAAGCTACATACCAGCTGGGCAAGTGGTTGCATATAGATGTTAAATAACAGAGGGGAGAGAATTGCCCCCTGGGGGACCCCGCAATAAAGCGGGGAACCCCCGGAGACAACTTCGCCCCTCCTCACTGTATGATGATTCAATTCCTGGGTTTAGTCAAATTTTTAAAGAAGCTATCTAAGGACCAAACTCTATCTGTTCCAACGGGTTCAGCACCTTTAAAATTTGGGCTAAGAGCTGGAGCTGAACCAGAAATCACCAACCGCTCTTCTTCCTTGCCATGAGGAATTCCCTTCTTTTCTTGGAAATCCTTTGGTTAGGGGGTGTTAAAAACGAATCAACAGCTTTAACTGTGAATCCCGTGCTTTTGTCATATGGAATAAAATCCTTAATGTTACTTTAATGAAGGGTGAAGGTGGTTGGGTGCCTTTTTTTAAAAGGGTGTTTATTAAGCATATGCTCACCGTCACTGTGCAATCTATTTTCCTTGGCAAGCTCACAAATGCTCAGAAACTGCCAGCTGTAAAGAATGTGTGACTGCAGTTTTATAATACCAAAGGCAGTAAAAAAGATAAATAAGCAATGCTAAACCATTCTAAGCACTCATTTACCCAGGCATTTAGCTCCTCGGCAAGAGTTTTCGCTCCTCGTGTATTTCTATCACTCTCTGTATTTAATGCACCCCCTTGCAAAAGAGGTTCTGGCTATTTCAAATCTGCATTTACATCTCCAAACACTATCTGATAAACACCCCCTTAGACATTTCCCCCACTAGCCATTTTGGTGAGGCAAAACACCTGAAACAAATTGCTGGTGATCTTTTGTGCTTTCCATGCAAATAGGTGCTTTAAATGTATTGGGGGTGGCAATTGATGCCTTGTCATGAAATGAGATACAAATCCCATTAATATACCTTAGGATTAGCTTCAAGGTTTCATTAAATGTTAATATCGCCTTTACTTGGAGTGAGTACATCTTAGAGTATATTTACTGTAATGGCAATAGTTTGCATTCTAGTCACTATCTACTTTGAGGAAATTCCAGCCTGGCTGGGGACTTTGCAAAGGAAAAAGGAATAGCAATGGGAAAGGGAGCCGGCTAGAGGGGGCCATGGGTTGCTGCCAGTTATTAAGGATGTTTAAGTGCCGGGAAATGAGTGTAGAGTCTTGAAAGCTCTTGGGTATACATTTTTATTAAACAAACATTGACCTTTATAGGAAAAAAAGAGGTCTTGCATTGCACAGCATGAAAGGCAGTAATTTCCTTCAGCCTTCCTTAAAAAAAGGGAAAAAATATGATTACATAGGAAATGAATTTGATATTTGGGTCTAGAACAGGAATAGCAAAAGTTCAGGCCCAACGTTCTCTAGGGCAAGGGTCCCTCAATGAAAGCTCAGGAGCTGGATACGGCCCTCCAACATCATTTACCCAGCCCTCGCTCATGGTCAACCTAAGTCTGAAACGACTTGAAAGCACACAACAACAACAACACAACAACAACAACACTATCTCATCAGCCAAAAGCAGACCCACACTTCCCATTGAAATACGAATAAGTCTATATTTGTTAACATTGTTCTTCATTTTAATTATTGTATTGTTAGATACCATTCCATCCCTTACACAGAGAGAACATGTGTCTGTGGGGCCCAGGAGGTAGAAGATCTGAATCAGGGGTGCCCACACTTTTTCATCATGTGAGCTACTATATGAACAATCAAGTTGAAAAGATCACCTGTTGTGCATGTGAGTGTATGCGTGCACGTGCACGTCGCTCCTACTGCAGCCTTCCCTTTGCGCGGGCTTCTTTCTACTGCAGCACCTGGGAAGGGGATTCTCCGTTTGCGCGGGCTTCTTTCTTGCCTGCCCACGAACTCACCGGCCCCTCCCACGCAGCATGCACCTGGGAAGGGGATCCTCCTTGCCTGCGTTCTTTCGCCTGCCCTCTCTTAAAGTCTTTGTCTGCGTGTTGCCTTCCTCCTTCCTACTGCGTGCTTTCGCGAAGCAGGAAGTCCCCATCCCATCCTGCTTCTTGTGTGCACAGCAGGCCCCTCCAGTGCACGTATTTATAGGCGCACCCGCCAGCGCTCCGGCCAGATATGGATTCGGCGGTGGCTCGGAAGGCGCAGGGCTGGGAAGAGGGCTGCCTGGCTGCTGCCTGGGCCAGGAAACTCAATCGAGAGAGGGACCCACGTAAGTCTGGAGCCTCCCCACTGCAGCCTCCCCCCTCCCTCGAGGCTTCCTTACCTGGGCAGGAGAAGGAAGAGTGGAAGAGGTGCTTCCCCAAAGTGACAGATGCAGTGGGGGGCGCCCTTCCTTCCTTCCTTTCGAGGGTGTCACTCAGAAAGGATGCCCAAGTGGACGGCTGGCAGGAAGGAGGACACCTCCCACTGGTGGCAGTCCATGCCCACAGGGGGGGGGGGAGAGAGGGAGAGTGGCTCTTCCTAGTCGGCTCTGAAGAACCTCTCTCTCTCTCTCTCTCGTGGGCCCTCACCGCCTTTCTCCTTCGAGGGCAAGGGAGGGCGAGGCGGAGAAAGGCGGTGAGGGCACAAGCAGCAGCAGCAGCAAGTGGAGTCTCCATCCCCACAGCCCCCTCCGCCTCGGGTTCAGCCCCAGGAACACGGTGGAGCCCTCCCTCCTCGCCCCAAACCAAAGAAAGAAAGCAGCCCCACACAGCTCGCTTGCCCAGGTCTCGGCTTGGAATGGTAGTCCCGAGGGCAGCAGCAGGGTTTGCGGCGGGGCTTGCTTGGCTTTGCCCCACTTTGCCCGGCCTCCTTCACCTCTTTCTCTCTCTCTCTCTCCTTCCAGCGCCCGCCTGCCTGCCTGCCAAAAGGATCCAAAAAAGTTCTCCGGTTTTCTTTCTTCTCTCATTGGCTTTCTCTCTCTCTCTCTCTCTCTCTCTCTCACACACACACACACACATTCCCTCCATCCCTCCCACAGCCTCGCATCCTATCCGTGCGCGTGCCTTCGCCTTGCTCCCCCCCCCCAGCAGCAACCAATGGGCGGTCATGTCACCACACCGTGCGTGGCAAGACGAGCGCCAGGGCCCACCCACTAAAGCTTCATTTTGGCAAAAGAAGCCCTGCAAAGGCCGGGGGGGGGGGAGCGCACGTGCGCGTGAATGGCAGGAGCACGCCATTTGGCTGGTGAGTCCCAAAGATCACCTGGAAGAGGGCTGAAGATCACCTAGGTGCTCCCGATCATCATAATGAGCACCCCTGATCTAAATCATATCCTCCACCAATGTGTAATATATGAAAAAGAAAGAAAATTTCTACTTGAAGTTTTCTTACTCAATAAATCCCACTGGACTCCGACTAATAGAACTATATTCCTCCTCTCTAATCCCAACCGGTTATTAATTACCAAAGTAGCAACATTCATCTACAAAGCTAGTAAAAGTAGGCAACGATATACTGCCTCAATTGGAATTGATTGCAGAGGGGATGAGGATACTTGAGGAACAAATAGATGGGTATCTAGGCTAGGAATTTTGACAAAATGAAGCAGAAAGGCAGAGGTGCCAGGAGAGTATTTGTTATTTTATTACAGAACGGTTGTTTAATGTACTGTTGCACATTACGGAACCACTGTTCAACACTTGATACATGTATTTCTTTTGCATGGTTTGTTCTGCTTGATATGGCCTTGTGGCTAATGCAATAAACTATATACTACTAATGTATTGTTTATAAGTGTTTTTGCACTACAAATAAGGTATGTGCGGTTTGCATAGGAATTCATTCATGTTTCTTTCTAATTATAATCCGGCCCTCCAACAGTTTGAGGGACTGTGCCGTAGCCCTCTGTTTTAAAAGTTTGATGACCCCTGCTCTAGGGACATCCCCCCCCTCAAATAACTTACAATGCCTTTTATAGCAGGCATGGACAAAACTTTGAACTTGGGGGCTGCATGCTAGCACTCTCTGCTAGGTGGACTGGCTGTCTGGTGATGAAATGTAGGAAGGGAAGAAGGAAGGAAAGAGAGAAGGAAGGAGGGATGAAAGGGTGGAAGGGAAGGATGGAAGGAGACAGAGGGAGGAAACAGGGAAGGAAGGAAGGCAGACAGACAGACAGGAAAGAAGGAAGCACGAAAGGGTGGAAAGGAATGGAGGGAGAGAGAAAGAGGGAGAAAGGGAAGGAAGGAGGAAAGACTAAAAGGAGATAAGGATGAAAGGGTGGAAGGGAAGGATGAATGGATGGAAGGAAGGGAATGAAGAAGGAAAGAGAGAAGGAAGGAAGGATGAAAGGGCGGAAGGGAAAGGAGGGAGGGAGAAAGAGGGAGGGGAGGGAGGAAAGAGAAAAGGAAGCAAAAAACAAAAGGGAATTAAGGAGAATGAAGGAGAGAGGGAAGAAGGGATGAAAGGGAGGAAGGGAAGGATGGAAGGGGACAGAGGGAGGAAACAGGGAAGGAAAGAAAGACAAAAAAGAAGGAAGGCAGGCAGGCAGGCAGGAAGCACGAAAGAGTGGAAAGGAATGGAGGGAGGGAGAAAGAGGGAGAGAGGGAAGGAGGGAGGAAAGACTAAAAGGAGATAAGGATGCAAGGGTGGAAGGGTAGGATGAATGGATGGAAGGAAGGAAGGGAAGGAAGAAGGAAAGAGAGAAGGAAGGAAGGATGAAAGGGTGGAAGGGAAAGGAGGGAGGGAGAAAGAGGGAGGGAGGGAGGAAAGAGAGAAGGAAGGAAAGACAAAAGGGAACGAAGGAAGGAGAATGAAGGAGAGAGGGAAGGAAGGATGAAAAGGTGGAAGGGAAGGAAGGAGGGCATGAGAAAGAGAAGGAAGGATAGAATGGCGAGAGAGGGGAGAGCCTGAGAAAAGAGCTCAAGGGGCAGCACCTGGCCCCTGGGCCTGGGTTTGCCCGTACCTACTCTATAGGTTGTGGGGCAGGTTTGCTACCTGTTGGCCTTTTTAAAAATAAGAAATGATTTCTAGGTAATTTTGTGTTCATAAATGGCCCTTACTGCTCCTACAATGACCAAGTTCTCCAGTGTGAGTGTGATTAGGGGGATTTTATTTGGGGTTGTGTTTGGCAAGCAGCTATGGCAGAAAGGGGCTAGCATTTACACTGGTGTAGATTGGGGGAGATCAACTGTAATAGTGAAAATAAGGATAAAATACCTAGTTTTTGAGCTGGGGTTTGTGGAAGAGCTAGCCACGTTATGCCATGCAATGAAGATCAGAGCAAATGTGGCAAAGCAACATGAGGATGTGGGCAGGATGGCAAAAGGTATTGACAAGGAAGAGAACATAATCTTAAGAAAAACTGCAAGACTTTGCTTTTCTAAGCCTTGCGGGGAATGATGAAAATCCACCACTGTCTCTCCTCTTGTCCCATCAAGTTCAGATAATTTCTTGCACTTTGAACTCACTTTGCAGGAACTGACATAAGCTGAGAAGAAAGGAGAAATGTAGAGGGAGAAGACATTTTTAAAGCATCTGAGAAAGTGGGACACCATAGGATTGTCCTTGCCAAATCCAGTACATTCAAATAACATTGGGTGACTAAGGTCACTTTGGGAACATCTTCAGTTTGCATCTAGGATGAGGCCCAGCTCTGGGTAGAGATCTGCAAAGAGGCTTTTTATGTGTGACTAGACATAAAAGGCACTACATTGCGTTTTTGATATATTAATAAGACTGATAAGAGTATATGTTATGAGCAATGAAAAGAGAGGTTGTCATAGGAAAAATGACATTTATTCACTAAAATTTTACAAAACAATGGTTAACAAAATGTGAACATTTGTATCATTTGTGTCTCTGTCGGTCTTTAACAAGTGCATCAAAGTCAGGTTGAATGTCAGAGGTGGAGATGCGAAGCACCCCTGACTGATGACCATCCAGCCTCTGTTTAAAAGCCCCCAACGAAAGAACCCCCACCACATTCTGGGGCAGAGAGTTCCACTGCTGAACGGCTCTCACAGGAAGTTCTTCCTCATGTTCAGATGGAATCTCCTTTCTTGTAGTTTGAAGCCATTGTTCTGCATCCTAGTCTCCAGGGCAGCAGAAAGGAAGCTTGCTCCCTCCTCCCTATGACTTCCCTTGACATATTTATACATGGCCCTCATCATGTCTCCTCTCAGCCTTCTCTTCCGCAAGCTAAACATGTCCAGCTCTTTAAGCCGCTCCTCATAGGGCTTGTTGTCCAGATCCCTGATCATTTTAGTCTCCCTTCTCTGGACACATTCCAGCTTGTGAACATCGCCCTTAATTTGCATTGCCCAGAACTGGACACAGTATTCCAGCTGTGGTCTGACCAAGGCAGTTGGTTACTTAAAATATAAACGCATAGTTTCTAATAATAAGTTTGAGCTGGCAGAAGACTTCAGCTCACATGTTTTCATTCCTTTTTGCACAAGAGGAGGGAAGTGTTCACTCTGTTGTTGTGTTGTTCTGAATTTTAGTATTCTATCTTATCCGAGTATTAGAAGCTCCAGCTGAGCGGAGGAAGAGCTTCCCCCTCCCTTCTCCTTCGGCAGCCAGCCTGGACCAGCAGCAGGAGCGGAGGCTGGAGGCGGGGGCAAGTTGTGGAGGGGCGGAGCCTGCGGAGGAAGGAAGGAGGAAGGCTCAGCTCTTCCTCCGCAGGCTCCGCCCCTCCGCGGCTCGCCCCCACCTCCAGCGTTCGCTCCTGCTGCTGCTCCAGGAAGCGCCGGAGCACTGGCAGCGCGAGGAGGTTTTGCAGGCTTGGCTGGCTGCCGAAGAAGAGAAGGGAGGGGGGAGCACGCAAGGCGGAAGGGAACTTCTTCCCCTCTGCTAGGTCTGACTGCCTACCTGCCAGGGCCCTTACGCGGGCCGGACAGAATTGACCAGAGGGCAGGATTCGGCCCGCGGGTTGCAAGATGCCCAGGTCTGTGCAGATGCCCAGGTCTGTGCAGAAAAATTAAAGATGTCCAATGAGTGGCTCAAAGAATGATGTAGTTTTACAACTGAAGTGCAGGATGTTGGGTCTGTTATGTTATCTCCCCATCTGGATATTGTATGAAAACTTCTCTAAACACTTAGGGAAAAAGAAGAATAGTAAAATATGAATTAGAGTTATGCTGTTAGGGACAACTTCCAAAAGCAAGGACTCTGGAATTTATTTTAAGACAATGGAGCTCTCATCTTTGACAGGCAGGTTGTTATTAACATGTATTTTAAGGGGGAGGGCAAATTACTTTCCCTGTATTCTATCACTAAAACTTCCTTAAATATGAAGACTCTTACAGGTATGATATGTACTTAGAAGGGCCCTCCATCTGTTCAGCATATTCTCAAGTCATTACTACCAAGTAATTGTGCATAGAAGGGAAAATAGGCAATCTTTGTTATAGCTGAGAGGACTCAAAGACAGAACCAGTCTTAGTATTTCTTAGGGCTTGATGATTTAATACACTTCCCTAAGGAGTCTTAACTACACAACACAAAATAATTTAAATTCTATGACTCGTTCTATATTTTTATAGACTTAATTAAATCAAATTTCTATTTTAGCTACAAAGTTTCAAGTCTAAAAAACCCCCTGAAATGACTCTTAATTGGTAATTTAGTGGTTATGAAAGAATACCACAATGCCTGTTGGAAACACTTAAAAACTGCATCGATACACTTTGCCAGAAATTGGGGTCCATCGATAAACTTTGGTGGACACTGAAGTGTACAAATCTTTCTTGCCCCATTGTATTTCTTATATGTGTTTTCAAATATTTAAGAGTTGAAAACGAGCTATCATTTGTAGCTGTTGACACTGGCAATTTTGGAGAAATCTGCAACATTCTTTACGTTCGGGAAAAAATGTCTATCACAGACAAACATTTGATAGTTTATTTTATTTACTTTATTTATATTCCGCTCTTCTCACCTCGAAGGGGACTCAGAGCGGATTACAGATACACATACTTAGCAGACAACCCCTGCCGTTTCCACATACACAACATATAGACGAACAGAGGCAAACTCTGACCACCAGGGGGAGCTGATGCACTCCTCATCTCTCAGCGTTCCCAGCGTCCCTGGTTGTTCCGTCCGCATTCGTCAGTGTTCCTGGAGTTCTTTATTGTCCTCATAATTCAGTCAACATTAGTATGTTCATAATTCAGTCAAAATTAGTAGTTTTCCTGCAGGTGTAATCTTTTTCCAGTTTCTACTACATCAGAGTTCAAACTCTTCCATCAGTGTGTCAGTATCTTGAAGGCGTTCATTTAAAGTTTTGTGCACTTGTTCAAGTTGGATTTTAAATGGCCACAATTAATAGGGAGTAACACTTGCGGTTCCTGAACTACTTCTCTACAGAAGATGGCCATATCTACTCTTTGTAATGTTTTGCTAAGATGAAAGAATGATGACAGAAGTTTTTTTAAGGATATGTATGGTTACTACAAATTCAGCATCCAGAACAGTTAAAAGAAGGTGTCCAGCTTGGGAAGAAGTCTCACTGCTGTATAGAAGACTCTTCTCTTTTAGATCTTCAAGTGTTCTCACGACCATAATGTAAAACTACATTATGTTGCTCAACCCAACAGGTTTCACAAAGCAGCAACAGGTTGTTTTCTCTTGATTCAGGGAAACAGTCTCATTTTTCTTCAGCAGTTCCAGTATGATGGATGATGCTCTGGAGAAATTGCACTCAAATCATATTGTTACATAGCAAGAACATTATCATCTGTGTGCAATTTCTTCAGAGCATCACCTACAATGCACAAGATAACCAGGGCATCAAGCCCCCCAAGTTTCAGAAAGATTCATTCATCTGCTGATTTTTGGGGATTCTAAAGTTTTTTAGACAAAAGCATATATTCCCCAAAAGCCATAACAGCAACCCTCTTGTCCAACAGCGTGTCTGTATGACACACAATTAATCATAGAACTTCAATTTAGCACAGACTTATACTATTACTTACTTACTTTAGTCCTCTTCGCACATTCAAGAATTTTATTTATTATTATTAGAATGACTCTAAACGGCTGGCTACAGCGGCCCTCATTGGAGCTGTCTGATGCTGAGCACTGCATTCTGGGAAAGGTAGTTCAGGGCAGGAGCTTTTGCATTTTCAGCCACAGGGGGCCTTCCCTTCCCAAACTACACTTCCCAGAATGCTGTCTCTAGCCCAGCTCAGCTAGCCCCCCCCTCCCCAGCTGCCCTTCCTTATGGTGGCCTGGAAGCAGCCTGGGTCTTAATTTAAATACTTGGAATGGCCTCTTTGGCTTTACCAAAGTTGCTTATACTGAAAATTAAACTGACTTTGAGAGGCTTCCGAATGTTGCAGAATCTTTATTGGTGAGTGTTTCGAGTCTTAATTTTTTCTCCTTGCTTTCCTTGTGATTTGTTTGCTTGAATCTAACGAATTACTAATGACTTATGAGGACTAACTAGTTTTGCACAGCCCTACTACCTATCATCTAATTTATCTAGTTTTTCTTTTCATGTATTATCTTTAGTTTTCTTTGTTTCTTTCTCTTTGTTTGCAATATTGTTGAAAAATATGCAATTTTTATACTATGTGGAAAATGTAGTTGTTGTTTATTTGTTCAGTCGCTTCCGACTCTTCGTGACCTCATGGACCATCCCACACCAGAGCTCCCTGTCAGCCGTCATCACCCCCAGCTCCTTCAGAGTCAAGCCAGTCACTTCAAGGATACCATCCATCCATCTTTCCCTTCGTTGGCCCCTCTTCCTTTTCCTTCCATTTCCCCAAGCATCATTGTCTTCTCTAAGCTTTTCTGTCTTCTCATGATGTGGCCACAGTACTCCATCTTTGCCTCTAATATCCTCCCTCTAATGAGCAGTCGGGCTTTATTTTCTGAAGTATGGGCTGCTTTGATCTTTTTGCAGTCCAAGGCACACTCAGAATTTTCCTCCAACACCACAGTTCAAAAGCATCTTCCTTCGCTCAGTCTTCCTTATGGTCCAGCTCTCACATCCATAGGTTACTACAGCGAATACCATTGCTTTAACTATGCAGATCTTTGTTGCCAGTGTGATGTCTCTACTCTTCACTATTTTATCAAGATTGGTCATTGCTCTCCTCCCAAGAAGTAAACGTCTTCTGATTTCCTGGCTGCAGTCTGCGTCTGCAGTAATATTTGCACCTAGAAATACAAAGTCTGTCACTGCCTCCACATTTTCTCCCTCTATTTGTCTGTTATCAATCAGTCCACTTGCCATAATCTTGGTTTTTTAAATGTTTAACTGCAACCCAAGGTTTGCACTTTCTTCTTTCACCTTGATTAGAAGAAAACGATTATGTAAAAAATGATAAAACTTTATAACAACTTTGAAAAAAATTGCCCATGAAATGAGGGCAGTATCTGGACCAGCTGATCCTCTAAATGGAAGGTCTTCCATAAAACCGGATGTTGGGCCTGTGGCTTCTGTGGCTTCAGGGGTTGTGGGTTGTGGTGGTGTGCAGGGATCTGTGTGATTTTCAGTGCAGGGCCAAGGTGATGAAACTCTGGAAAAGCAGTTAAGGGAATTTAGTTTTTCTGAGAGTCCAGTGGGCGGGAATTGAGACACCTGGCTTGCTGATTCTAGCCGCAGCGGTTACTTTCCCAGGGAAAAGGGAGGGAAAGGTTAGAATGTTGAGATCTTGTTATTAGCCCTGTCAAGGTTGAAATTCAGTTCCTGGTCAACTTTTGATTCTACTGCAAGCAGTTCCATGAACTCCTGATTTCATGATTTTTTGGTCACTCATGACAGAACTTTGAGCTTGCCTTTTTTGGGACTAACCTAGTTTTAAGTTCTGTTGCTTTTCAGTGGATTTATATTCAGAGACCTTACAACTTAATTGGTCTGAGGCATTGGGAACAATTCCTGGGATTTTCTCGAATGCTTTTTGCCTTGGCTATTTTCATGTTTACTGTTATTTTTTTTGGACACTGTTTACTTCAATAAATAGACTGTTATTTCCAGCCATGGTTGTGTGAATATTTAAAGGGCCCTGGTTCTTGGCCGGTGTGCAACAGCAGATTCCATGGCTTTCAAAAGCCTCTTCCACATCATAACCGTGTTTCTTTCCTGGACTAGAATTAAAGGCCATGCCAACTAAAGGATTCTTGGATTGTTGTCCAAAAAAGTATATTTTCCCTACTCTGGTCTCCAAATGCTGCTCCTGTCACACCCCTGCATGGTCCCCCACCTGACTTAAGCCCTCAGCAAGACTTGTGCCATGCTAAATCCCAAGTCAGAACCAAAGTTTCACAGAAGCCTGCCAGGCCTGCAAAGCAGAGGCAGGTTCATTCCTTGTCCAAGGCCACGGTTGCCCGAGATTCACCTTGGGCTCAGAATGATAAACAGTGCCTGGAGAATCCAGTGGAGTTAACTCCCCATTGCCAGCTGCCTTCACTAATTGGGAGCACATACCAATCTGATGCGGCAGGGATAGGGAAAAGGCAGCTGGGTTATGTTATGGGAACTGATGTCCAACGCACCTAGGCATCGAACAGATCAAAGCCTTGAATCCTACTTAAGCTAGGAGACCTATCCTTCGTCAACGTTCAGAACTACGCTACGCTTTCCACAGAACCTCGCCTGGGCCTTGGGCTTTCCAGTTTTCAAGACTTTGATTGCCAAGCCTTGCTTCAAGACCCCTTTCTTTGGATTTAGCCCGTTTGGGGCACAAAGACTCTTTTGCCTTGTTCTTGAGTGCCAAAGAATTATAATTACCTTCTGCTTCCTGGTAGACAATTTGCTGTTATCTATTGCTGCTCTAAAGGCCTCAATAGACTATATTCTCTAGCCTCTTTCCTTTAACCACATATTCCAAATAAAGCATTTAACCTTTGCCAAGTGTCAAGTGGGTTTACTGAGGGGCACCAGGTCTACGGTGCAACAGCTCCCAATGTTGGGATACAGAGGTGGTGACCCCAGGCATATCATAATGCTTGGGCACCTATAACTGCATCTTGCTTTATCAGTAAAGGCTGTTAGGTTTGAATAAACAATGCATATGTTGCAACAAGGATGATGAATAATTCACATGATTTTTATATAAACATTTCCACGATGCCAGAAGATGGCAGTGAGAAACAGCCGGAGATCTGAATGTCATATAGCAGGGAGACTTAGAGCTGGGTGTTCCATGAATGCTGTATTTGTTTAGGAACTAAGTGGCATCAATGTGGCAGATATGAAAAGGCAAATAAACAAATGACACATTTCTGTTTCGGTTTGGTAGCTACTATGGCAGCCTCACAAGGTGACATTGTTTTGATCTCACCATCACCTGTTTACATCTGCAGCTGGGCAGAAAACCCACAGATGTATTCCTTTGTTCGGCATCATAAAGATGGGAGTTCATCAGCTTTGTCCAGTAAAAAATGACTTGATATGCCAGATCAATAAAATCAGAATGCGTTTTAAATTGCTCACTTTACATATAAGTCTGTCTCGTGAAGGGTGTAATGAATTGAAGTGGGCTGTGCAATTCAATTCATTATGGCCATCTGATGTTTGAATGGTGCTGCATTCTATTTTCTTGGTGCCTCTCCTTGGCTGGCATGAAGGCACTATCCATTTATACCTCATTTTGTGAACTACCCAGGTGGTGAAAACAAATAAAGGAAAAGGTTACAGGATGGACAGTGAATGCTGATCCTATCGCCAGAGGTGTGAAGAATAAAATGGAAGAAAGAGCATATAGTAGACTTTAATACGTTGTTGGTTTCTTTAAAGAGAGAAGCAAATGTCTTGGTGATTTTGGCAACTCTGGAGAAAAATCAGGATATGAAAATGCATGCAATTTCCTCAGTTATCTATCATTACTATTATTTCGAGACAAGCAGAGGGGCCAGAGTCGGTGGGAAGCTTACTTTTCTTTGGATTTTGCTATTGTTGTGTGCCTTTAAATAATTTCTGAGTTGTGGCAACCCTAAGGTGTAAAGGGTTTTCTGGAGCTGAAATTATGTGACTTGCTCAGGATCACTCAATGAGTTTCTATGGCAGAGTGAGGAACCGAACCCAGCTTTCCAGAGTCATAGTACAGCTCCCATAATTCCCCAGTTAGTATTGGTTGGGTAATGGGTAGATTCCATTTCACAGTGAATGTGTGAGGTACAATCCAGAAAATATTGGTGACATAGAACCAGGACCTGACGAAGGTAAAAAATAGTAGTAAGCGAACCTTTTTTTTGGCTCCCCCTGGGTCTTCAGCGTAGTGAGTATGGCATGTGCACGCACACGCTGGAGCACACATGCACGCAAACAGCTAGTTTCACGCATGTGCTATTGGGACCAAGTACTTCTGGTGGAGGGAGTAGCAAAATACACTCCCAAGAGGATGGGGAACATTTTGCAGCCGGGGCGGAGCCTCCCGCCTCTGGCTGCAAATTGTTCCTTGGCTTGTCCTTTTCGGCCTCTTGAGAGTGCGTTTAGCAACTCCCTCCACCAGAAGCCCTCCGACCCAATGGCGCATGTGTGAAAGTTTCATGCATGCGCTATTAAAACAGAGCGCTTCTGGTAGAGAGAGTTTCTAAACGCACTCCCAAGAGTCCAAAAAGGACAAGCCAGGGAACATTTTGCAGCCGGAGGTGGAGCCTCCCGCCTGTGCGCCATCCGTCCGCAGCAATGGTGAAGCATGATGCGCCGAACCTGGTGGCCGGATGCACCCTTGGCCACATGGCGCCCTGAGGCGGCCGCTTACTTTCCCTCCACTAAGATCCGCCCCTGCATAGAACACAGTCTTTCCCAACTTGGAGCTATCCAGATATTTTTAAACGAAACACCCATCAGCTCCAGCTAACATGATCAATGATAGGAGTTGAAGTCCAAAACATAAGAGTATACTATGTTGGGGAAGGTTGGCTTATGTTTGGTTCCTACACTATATCATCTATTTGTACATGCACCTAATGTGGTCTTTTTGGGCTGACATTAGTCATATCACCTATGACTATCTTCAGCAGGACCTACCTCTTTACTTATCTACATGCGAAGGTCCTACTTGTGTGTCCTGTGCAGAATAAAAAAAGTGTGTGTATGAATTGCACAAGCAACATCTACATACGTAGGGATTTAAAACCATTGTCTCCGGAACGTATTTGGTCGATCTGAAGCTAGAGCTTGGAAAGAACACAGCCATTGACCACACTTACCCAAGCTTTCCTAGAGACCCAGACAGGCTCACTTTTCCCCACTTCTTCTATGTACCAAGTTGTTCTATGGGATTTTCTGCTGGCAGAAAATATCAATTTATCAGGATAGAGCTGGAGAGCAGGGAAAGGTTTGATGACAGATAATAAAGTTAATTTACAATGGTGTAAATTTGCTGAACTGAATAATATCAACGCCAGCTGTGCCCATACCTTGGAAAGTCTGACTTGGCCATGGTAGTCCATGCTCTGGTTACATCCTGTATAAACTACTGCAACACACTCTATGTGGAGTTACCTTTGAAGACTTTTGGAAGCTTCAAATGGTTCAGTGGGTGGCAGCCAGGTTGCTAACAGGAGCAGCGCTCAGGGGGCATACATCTCTTGTTGCGCCAGCTCCACTAACTACCAGTTTGCTACCAAGCACAATTCAAAGTGCTGGCTTTAGCCTATAAAGCCCTAA
Organism: Anolis apletophallus; assembly: GCA_030556195.1. Lineage (NCBI taxonomy): Eukaryota > Metazoa > Chordata > Lepidosauria > Squamata > Anolidae > Anolis > Anolis apletophallus. The sequence continues at coordinate 126,921,927 of JARBWK010000005.1, forward strand.
AATGTTCCAGCCCAGCTTACCTGTCCCAATGTATCTTTCCTTATGAACCATCCTGGAATTTAAGATCGTCTGGGGAGGCCCTGCTCTCGATCCTGCCTTCCTCGCAGGAGCTCTTGATGGGGACGAGAGACAGGGCCTTATCAGTGGTGGCCCCTCAGCTGTGGAACTCCCTTCCCAGGGTTATTAGATCGGCCCCCTCCCTTCTGACCTTTCGGAAAAGAGTAAAAATCTGGCTCTTCAAGCAAGCTTTTGTTAACACAGCATAATTGGATAAATACATTATGATGAAATAACGAATACGGAACGGCTTAGATGATGCAAATGGATTAGAAGTTGAATTTATTTATTTATTTACCATATTTATATACCGCCTTTCTCAGCCCAAAGGCGACTCAGCTGGTAGACATTAATTATTATAGTTTTAATTGGTTTTTATATGGATTTTTATTATGTGATATTAAATGATTTTAATTGATATGTATGTATGTTTATGGCATCTAATTGTTGCTAATCTGTACACCATCCTGAGTTGCCTGAGAGCAGGATAAAATGCTGTAAATAAATAAATAAATAAATAAATAAATAGTTTCATAAATGGACTATCATGTCATGATATAATATTTTTACAGGTATGGATAAAGTTAGTGTCAAATCCATTGGTGGTCTGGGGCAAATTTAGGCGAAAGGGAAATACAAATGTAATATGAATGATTATACCTTTTCTTTTCCTCCTACTAGCTGTTTATATTGTCTACATCCCTCTAAGTTGCTTACTCATCCACTCCTGATTGATGGAGAGAAGTCTCCAGTTAGGGCTGTGAACTGTTTAAAGCATTTGTAATTGATTAATGAAATGCCTTTCAATTCCTGGATGGATTGGAACCATCTAAGCACATTTCCATGCTGCCTTATCTTCCGTTTTTGTGGCACTTTTTGTCACATGGAATGAAAGGAGAGAACTCACCGTTTAATGTGCAACAAGTTACCCCTTGTAAAGAGGACTGTTGACCTTTTAATACATTCTTTGTCATGTTCTACAAACATCATAGAAATATATCACTACCAAAATAACTTGTGGTTCTTATACTGTATGCCTATGCTTAGAATTCTTCCAGAAAGTGGCATATAATTTTGTTGAATAACCCCAAGATTAAGTATTTAACTCTTCAATGCCATCAGCAACAGCAGGCAGCAATTTTGAAATGTTGGGAAAGGATAGCACATTGTTAGCTATGTGGCTTGCTGTTATTGTATTCTTACAGGGAGATTTGGTTCAATTGATTTTCTTCCTGTTCCAATATTGCTTGTCTGCTTTTGGTGGTTGATGTGTGTGTGTTCGTGTGTTCCATTGACAGTCTGCTTCAGACAATAAAATGATCTGGACTGCCTGTAGAGAGAGAATGAGAGTTGATGAGGTGGCATAATCCATATTTATGCTTTTGCTTAGCATCACAGAGTTGGAAAAGACCCAATGGTCCATCCAGTCCAACTCTATTCTGCCATTCAGGAAGACACAATCAAAGCATTCCATACCGATGGCTGTTCAAGCTTTGTTTACAAACCTCCATCACACCTTCAGGCAGCATATTTCATTGTCAAACAGCTTTTTTGAGGCCAGAATGACTCCTTGTGTCAGAAATACATTATGTTTTAAGGTCAATTTACAACAATATAACAGACTTGATTCCTATTTAGAACTGGGCTGACCATATGATTCTAGTGCTGTGGTGTCCCACCCAGGGCCAAAAAGGGGGCTTTGAATGGATGAACGAACTCTAAAAGCTCTGGGGGTCGCATTCTAGCCTTCCCATGTGCAAGAGACCTGGAGGTTCTCTAAGCCAGTGTTTCCCAAGCTTTTTTGAGCCGCTGCACACTTTTTACATTGGCAAAATCCTGGGGCACACCACCAACCAAAATGACACAAAATGACACTCTAACACAGTAATACATATAGTTAATATGTTTTTAAATGTATTTATACACTCAGTGTGAAACCTGGGCCTGTTTCAATGAACACAACATAGATATCCTGGCAGGAATGGCAGAAAGACACAAACTTCCCACACAGAACTCCCATAACCAAGAGAAAATGCTATAAGAGTTTGGTGGGCATTGACCTTGAGTTTTGGAGTTGTAGTTCACCTATATCCAGAGAGCACTGTGGACTCAAACAATGTTGGATCAGGACCAAACTTGGCATGAATACTCCATATGCCCAAATATGAACGCAGATGGAGTTCAGGGGAAATAGACATTTGGGAGTTGTAGTTGCTGAGATTTATAGTTCCCCTACAATCAAAGAGCATTCTGAACCCCACCAATGATAGAACTGGGCCAAACTTCCCACACAGAACCCCCAGGGACAAGAAGAGGTCTTTACTTGGGGAAAGGGAGGCAGGCCTTCCCAATGCATGGAGAGGGAGAGACCAAGTAGACAACAGGTGGGGAGAGGGGTGTTTGTAATTGTGTGCCTTTATCGAGGTAGGTTTCTTAGGGTTTTTATACTTCAACACACTAGACTCTCTCCCCCCCGCCCCTGGAGGTTCCAATTTCCCACGGCACACCTGATGGTTGCTCACGGCACACTAGTGTGGCCCCGCACACTGGTTGGAAAACACTGCTCTAAGCAATGAGTTCAGGACTCAAAAAAGGTGAACTCAAAACAAGTTTATTTAGTTACAATCAGTGAAACTGATGGCCCAAAAAGCTTGAGGTTGGTTAGTAGGAAAAGTCCTTTAAGAAAAGGGATTGCATCCACTTGCCTTTTGCAGAGTGAAGGTGCCTTTCTTTGGTTCCAGGTTTCTTGTTGCTTCAAAGGTCCTCTGGCACACGAAGTCCTCGGGTCCCCAGAGATTACAGTCTTTGGGTGAAGGGCTGGCCTTCCTTTTACTGTAGTCTTGGTTAGAAGCGTTGGGTTGGCTATACGTAAACGAAGGTACGTTGTCCAAGTGATGGCTCCAGATTTCCACCCACTTCGTCCATGTACCCTTCTGGAATGAGGCCAGAGAGGAAGTCCAGCCTCCCAGGTAAACTCAGGAAGGGGAGGAGTTCAGGGTGGTGATGCCAGGTTTGGAGCCAAGACACAACTCCTCTCATAAATGTCCACATGGCAGAACAATGGAACAAAGGCCTTGCAGGTAAAGGCCAAACCAGGTACACAGTTCACTTATAAAATAAGCCCCGTGGGGGCATAACAAGTGCCAAGTCAGCCGGAAACTATCAAACTGCCTAGGGATTCTGGGAACTGTTGTCAAAAAAGAAACATTTCCAAGATTTGGAAACCTAAACTATGTTATAAGTTTTCCCCTCAGAAAGCTGAGAACACATTATAGGTATTTACTTTGTTTTCTTCTCCAGATGCCCCAGTTGTGAGGTCTTTCTCTTTATCTCTTTTGTTGCCAAAGAAGCATCTGGCTCAAATTCCTTTTCCTTCATACAAATATCAAATGTTCCTTCTGGAGCTATGAGCTGAAATATGTGCTAAACATAGCCAACAAGACAGCGGCTGGTGAAGAGCGGGAGAGGGGAATCATCATCTGGAATATTAACAATATTGGGAGACTGTAACACTTTGGCCAGCAAAAAGATGGAAGCATCCCATGTGGTCCAACTGTCCATATTTTTTCTTAATGAGTTAAAATACTGCAGGGCATTAAACTCAATATCTGGCCACAGTATTTCAAATTGGAAGAAATAACACTGAACCCAGGGTGTCATTTCTGTGGCGTATGTATAATATGAACTTTATGCTGTGCACTTGAGGCCCATAAGGGTCATCATGCATTACTGTGATATTCCATAATCCACATTTAGCCAATATAACCTAAGTCATACTATATCTCTGGAGCACACAATGTCCAAGCAAAGTAAATCAGCCCAGACTTCCTGGAATGGGCAAATTGTGTAGTGTTGGGGCAGCCTAAGGCAGTGTTTCCCGACCTTTTTTGAGCCGTGGCACACTTTTAACATTTAAAAAATCTGGGGGCACACCACCAACCAAAATGACACAAAATGACACTGTAACACAGTAAAGAACGCCTGGGGGGTGGTGAGCTGCTGGGAGCAGCTGCTGGGAGTGCCGAAGTTGGGGGGCGGAGCCAGGCCCCACCATGCCCCGCCCCCTCCCCCTGGCTTCAGTTCTCCCACAGCTTCGCCAGCCTTGAGGGGGCAGTGCCAAGCCCGCATTGTGCTGGCGCTGCCAGCGCTGGCTTGGCCCTGCCCCCTCAAGGCTGGCGGAGCTGTGGGAGGGCGCAAGCTGGGGGGGGCGGAGCCAGGCCACGCCATGCCGTGCCCCTCCCCCCAGCTTCAGTTCTCCCTCAGCTTCACCAGCTTTGAGGGGCAAGCCAGCATTGTGCTGGCTCTGCCATCGCTGGCTTGGCACTGCCCCCTCAAGGCTGGCGAAGCTGTGGGAGTGCTGAAGCCGGGGGGAGGGGGCGGAGCCAGGCTGCGTCATGCCCCCCCTCCCCCCAGCTTCAGCTCTCTCACAGAGGAGGAGCATGAGTGGTGGACGGGCTTCAGTAGGCGGGGCTCCTCCTCCACACGGCTTCAACAAGCAAGGGTTGAGAGTAATGGCGGGAGTCATGGCAGATTGGAGGCTGGTTGGGGAAACAGCCGAAGGAGGCGGTGCCCCAGTCCGTTCTTCTTTTTCTTTGCGGCCGCCCATCCCTTTCTCCTCCTCTCCCAAGCAGCAGGAGTTCGGCAGGAGGAGGGGGGAAGGAAAGGGGGCAGAGAGCTTTTCTCGCGACACACCTGATGATCGCTCATGGCACACTAGTGTGCCACGGCACACTGGTTGAGAAACACTGGCCTAAGGTATTTTGCTGCCTGAGGCAGAAGCAATCAATGTAGCACCCCTTTCCCTTCTACTGGAATCAATGTGGAAGCCTTTTGGCAACCATCCTAAGAGAAGGAAAACTCTAAATTCAAACCCTGTAAGGTCAACCATCTAAGAGAAGGCAACTCTAATCAAACCTACAACCTGAGGACCTCACTGCCACCGTCCTAAGCTTGCTAGGCCCCGGCAGACGAACCTTTGGTTTAAAGGGTGAGACCAGTTCTGTGCACGCTGCGCTCCACCTAAAAATCCATTGCACAGGCTCGAAGGACACATCCAACTTCCTTTTTAGTCATCAATGCACTTGTAGAAAGCATGGGATGAGTACTTCCTGAATCTTAGTTCGCGAAGAAAAGCCAAGGAGGAAGGAGGAGGAATCAATGTACATAGTAACTGAAGTCAACGAAATATTTTGGTCCATGAAGCAGAAAACACCACAAGCACCTCTGCTCATACCTGGTAACAAATATACTATAGCAACACAGTAAAAAGGACAATTCGCTGTAAGTTCAAAATACGATGATAAAGTGGAAGTTGGAAAGTTTCTTTAGAGGTAATGAGTTAACATTGTAGTTCTAAATCCCTGTAGTTGGTGGCCATTATTCTTAAAGGGGTAACTCTTTGTATTTCTACTTTTCAGAACTAAAAAAGCTGCTTTTAGTTATACTTAGGATGTTCATTTTACATTTCATTTATCACTCAATAAAGCACAAGATATGGCACAAGACAGCCCTGATGGCATTCCCCTATTCCAGTTGGTGAGGTTGCATCCCTACAACGATAAAGGTAATTCAAAATGTATAATTACACTGGGAGGGGGAAAATACGTTTCCATCTTTTCATGTTATAATAATAATGTATCTTTGCTATAGTTGTCAGGAACATGACTTAATGGCAATCAAATAATTGCTTGCAACCAGTCACCCTGCTTAACGTAGGCCAGGACCTGTTTAGTGTATTTGCCCACAATCCTTCAGTTGATTCCAGCTGCAGTCCTTTTGAAATGAAAGACAGCATAGAATAGATTGCCTTGTATGAACATTTCAGTCACTGTTAGAGTCATTGGTGTAAAACTTTGCAGCACTATGAGAAAGTTTATTGTTACATTAGTATAGAACTAAGAAGGGTCAAATGAAGTATCATGGCATGCCTGTCTATGCCTATAGTTGTGCTGCAGCACACTAGTGTGCCGTGAGCGATCAGGTGTGCCGTGGGAAATTGGAACCTCCAATACCCTTTCTTCCCCCTCCTGCCGAACACTTTTTCTTCTCCACTCGGGCTCCCTTCTTCCCAGCCTCACTCTGGAGGGGAGGGGGAAGGGAGGAAGATGTGACCTGTGCGGGCGCTACTGCGCAGACTCGCCCCATGTCTTCCTCCCTCCCCCTCCCCTCCTGAACACACACTGCCCCCTTGGATCAAAATGGCGGCAGAAGTGGCAACGTGAGCAAAGCGAGGCAAAGCGAGCAGAGCGAGGCTGGGAAGAAGGGAGCCCGTATGGAGAAGAAAAAGTAAGTGTTCGACAGGAGGGGGAAGAAAGGGTGCGAAGGGGAAGGGGGAGGAAGAGGTCTCTGTCGAAAGCTGGCATGGGCAAACTTGGACCTTCCAGGTGTTTTGGACTCCAACTCTCACCATTCCTAGCAGCCTCTTTTCCTTTTCCCCCCTCAGCCACTTAAGCAGGAAAGGGCCTCAGGCTGTTAGGAATGGTGGGAATTGAAGTCCAAAGCTCCCAGAGGGCCGAAGTTTTCCCATGCCTGTTTTAGGGACCTTAAAGTGGTGAGCCTCCTTCCAACATTGTGATTCTGGATAGAAAACAATCAACAACATAACATAACATTGTTTGAGTCCACAGTGCTCTTTGGGTGTAGGTGAACTACAACTTCCAAACTCAAGGTCAATTCCCAGGCAAACCCTTTCAGTACTTTCTGTTGGTAATGAGAGTTCAATATGCCAAGTTTGGTTCAATTCCATTGTTGCAAGAGTTCAGGGTGCTCTTTGATTGTGTGTTAACTATAAATCCCAGAAACTGTAACTCCCAAATTTTGTGTCATTTTGGTTGGTAGTGTGCCCCAGGATTTTGTAAATGTAAAAAATGTGCCGTGGCTCAAAAAAGGTTGAAAAACACTGGCTTATAGTACTGGAAATTTGCCTCACAGCCATTGATTGGCATCCTGTTTGTAACATAAGTTGATGTGAAAGTTGGTATTCTTTTCTTCCTTCTGCAACAACCATATCCTTCCTCTGGATTTACAGTAGAGCCTCTATAGCTCCACCAATGGCCATTCTGAGACTGGTGGAATCTGGTGAAAGACACTGAAGAAGCAACTGGCTATGTCCCTGTAGCCAGATGAGAAATGATTACAACATCTGGAGGATGCTGGTGGATTTCAGTGGAAATAGGACATCTCTGTTCTCCATCAGTCACCATGGAAATGTCACCATCCAACCCTCCAAGGAGGCACGGACTTGTCAGGAATACAGATAAGCAAGGGTTATCCAGTTGGTCAAAGGTCTGATAATTCAGGAATACAGAGATATGAAAGTGCTCATGGGTGTCAAAAGGGACTAGAGTGGAGAAAACAGACTTTTATTGCTTAGGCACTGCATAGTGGGAATTAGCTGTAGCACTTCATGTGCCACTTGAGTGAGTGAGCACCTTTCATGTGGTCAATTGACAATTATATTACCTAATATGCTGTAAACAGGAACCTGGGGGAGCATGATTTCCTGGCAGGTCATTCCTCTAAGTGTAGACGTGACAGTCTTGCTTGAACAAAATGGCTGTTAAACTACATTTAGTATTCTTACTCACAGTTTCTTCCTTCTGGATGGCTTCTGGAAAACTACAACCTCAGACAGAAACAATCAGCATCAACCAAGGGGATGCCAAGTTGGCAATAAAGGATGATTGGTTTTATCTGTAGTCCACTGTTGTCACATCCTCATTTATGTGTCAGTCAATCCCAAAAGGCACAACAATGAAGAGGATTGTTTAATCACCACTCCTGTCCTTCTCTGAAGTCTTTGTTTGGGCACCAGAAATCATCTTTCCCCAACCCTACAAGGAGGTACAGACTTGTCAGACGTACAGACAAGTAAGGGCCACCCATTTATTCAGAAACACAGAGCTAAGAGAGCACTCACGGGTGCCAAAAAGACAAAGAGTGGAGAAAACAGCAGCCCATTATTGCTTAAGCTTTTCACAGCAGGAAATAAGGTAAGGGGGTACGTGTACAACAGTAGCTGTTAACTCACTACTTGGGCACCTTGCATACAGCCAATTGATAATTATATTATATGTTGCAAACATCAATCAGAGGGAGTGAGGATTCTGTTAGGCCATCTCTCTAAGTGCAAATATGATTCTTACTTGGGAGTGGGGGGTGGGGTGAATGACCAGTGGAACCACACAACATTGTGGTCATTCTATTGTTTTTCCAAAATAACAACAAAAGTTTGACTCAAATTGATAGTTTCTAGAGTTAATTGTTGAATCATGCACCAACACTTTTGTAAAGCCCATTTTCGCTATAGTATGTTCATGTTTAAACCACTGCTTCTTAAAGTGTGGATTCAGACACCAAGTGGGGTCACTGAAACTCAGTGGTTCTCAACCTGTGGGTTCCCAGGTGTTTTGGCCTACAACTCCCAGAAATCCCAGCCAGTTTACCAGTGTTTGAGTTTCGGGGAGTTGAAGCCCAACACATCTGGAGACCTACAAGTTGAGAACCACTGCCATAACTGGAAATGGGGGGGGGGGCAGCTTAATAGCTATTTTAGTCATTTCCATAAATTTGTTAGCAACAATGTGCAGTATTTACAGTGGACTCTGCAGTATATGCTTCAGATGTACCATTAAAAGGAAAATTGTCCTGTTTAGCAAGCCTTGAAAATGCTGATTTATTATCAGTAAATGTTTGATTTGTATACCTAATTTATATACCTATATACCCAGGGTCACATAACAATTTATTGGGTGGAAAGGAGTTGCAAATGGAAAAAGTTTAAGAAGGCCTGATTTAGACTATAGACTATTCATGTTGTGATAGAGCCCTCGGCATTGCCTGATAGTAGGGCTGCAGAAGACGATGAGTCATCAGCGTCTGAGTGTAGTATGCAATTGGGAGGGGCTGATAGTACTCTAAATGCTGGAGCCGGCAGAAAGAGGAATGCAAGCGATTCCAGCAGGGTTGGAACAAAGGAAGAGAATTCGGCAGATACTTATGTCTCCCACTGATTCTGAATCCTTTGAGGGTTTCCACAGAAATGGGGAAGATGAGTCAGAAGAAAGTGATACTGAGTTAGATTGGACCTTGGTACAGGAAGTTAGGGATGTGTGTAATGCAGACTCCAGTAGTGATACTTTTATGGGATTTGACAGTGACAAAGACTGGCCCTCTGAAACTTCTGGGAATGACTGGGAAACACTAAGTTTTGAGAAATGCTGGGGAGCTTGGAGAGACTCACAAAGGGTATCAGCTGCTGAAAGGAAAGCAGCTGCTATGCCTGATCCAGGGGAGTGTTTTTCTTCGGGCAAGTCTGATCTTTAGGGCTATAAAATGTGGGCCTTTGGGAATGACTCCTTGCGGCGAGCAAGGAGTTGTGTCTGGCATCCTGTTATCTTGGCATCCTGTTATCTTGGCATCCTGTTATCTTGGCATCCTGTTATCTTGGCATCCTGTTCCTGATCCAGTTTACTCCTACAGCCGTGTGTTCCTAGTGGCGGGGTTTGAACTCTGCTGGACTTTCTCTCCTGTTGGACCTTGGATTGTCTCCTCATTTCCTCCATCATTCTCCTGCCCTTGACTTCGAACCGGTTACTGACTACGCTATTGGATCATCCCTCGAAGGACGTCACAGAGGATGTCCTGAATTTGTTTTGGTTTCTCCTACAGTGATTTTTTGGGCTTTTCCTGGTTTTTTTGTGAGTTTTTGCCGGATAGGCTAGTCTTTTGTTAGTCCCATTCCCATTCCTTGTTCAATAAACCTTTTGTTACCCCCTTTTACATCTGGGCTTGGCTTTAATTGGCGTCTGCATTACGACAATTCACATGCAAATTAAACACAATAGAAAAGTACTACATAAAATAAATGGTATATAGATCTTACATATTAAAAATACAATTAAACCACTTAAATATAAACAACAGGACTATAATTATATTAGCTTAAAGTAGATAAGTTAGGAACATCTCCAGAGCAATCAATTGCAATAACAGCAATAAATTTGTTCAGTTTTTGAATCCTGCAAGGGCAAAATGCATAAAATCATTATCAGACAGGAAACAGAAAACCTGACACTTAACACAACCCCATTGATTCACTGGGCACACTTTAATTTGGATTAACAATTAGGATTCAGGGTAAAGATACCTGTGATACCTTAACAACTATAGAGGGGTTGTAATCCAAAACAACTGGAGAATATCAGAGGGGGTTGACATATGTCAAACAAATATTGATTTTGTGTGGCAACTTTCCTAAAGCATCTCTATCCCAGCTATATTACTCAGTAGAAAAAAGATAATACTTGGAAGATACTTTATTTTCAAGCAGAGAAAGCTGTTCTGGGGGAAATGTAAATAATATCATAACACATGTTCATCCTCTCTTCCCACACAAAACCCCCCACAGAGGGCTTATTTTTCTGCCTGTGAGCTTCCAAATGTTTGTAATAAAACATAAGCTAAATTACTGTTGGCTCCCAAATGTAATATTTAGCATTACGCCTTAAAAATACAGAATTTGCTTCCTCATAATCTGTTTGGGTTCACAAGGAAGAAAATGGAGGACTTCTTTGGAACAGTGAAATGTCTTTATGGAAAAGCGATCAAAATGGAAATACGGTATGTAACAATGACAAGCCAAGTGCCAAATATCTGAATGCCTTTAGTAGATTTTCAGAAATAATTGAGCTATTGACTGAACAGTCTTGTCCCACTAGGCAAGGAATTCAAGTGAAAAGATGCATGGTGTCTTCTCTAAGGATCAATTATTCCTTTGGCTGGATCTACACTGTTATACAATCCAGATTATCAAATCAGTTAATCCACATTATCTAATTTGAACTGGATTATACGAGTTGACATTGTCACATAATCCAATTCAGAGCAGAAAATTTTATATGGCAGTGTAGAAGGAGCCTCCATCTTTGTTCTGATGCCCATAACTTTTGAGTTTTTCATTTAATGGCTTGGCCCGATTTACTGGGCCGAGCAGATTGTGGCACTGGGTGTTCTTGCCGCCATTATGGACCGGGAGGGGGGTTCTTCCTCCCAGAAGTGCCTGGGTGACAGGAGAATTTCCCGCCACCAGAGCCAGCTGGCCAATGGTGGGGCTGGCCCGCCCTGGCCTGGCTCGTAGTTGGGGCCAGCCCTCTCTTCACCTGGGCAGCATACTTAAGGCTGCCGGAGGCCTAGCATCAGGCACTGGGCCTACATCAGCTTTTTCACCCAACCTACCTGCATGTAGCATTGCTTCGCATTTGTTAGCTTATCTTCCTGTTGTTTGGTGTTCATCAACTCTGTGTGGGCGTGTGGCATGGCCCCTGGATCGGGGTTGTGTATCGCCCCTTGTTGGAAGGGGGGATAATGCCCGGCCCCCTGGGGTGCCGAGCTTATGGGAACCGGCGGCGTGCCGGTGGCACCCAGGGATGTAAGTATCTTCGGACAGCAGCGGTTGTCTGACCCCTGATCCAGGACCCATGCATGGCTGCCAACCCTTGTTCCTGTTATCAATAAATGAGTTGTGGCCATATTTTACTCCAACTACTTGTGTCGGTGTCTTCTTGGTAACATGGGGGGAGGTGTATCACCCATACACACGCAATATGGCATGACATTTTCATGTGCTGCGTTATTCCCACAGAAATACCAATCCAACACTGAAGATAAATTAAAGGAGTACTCCTAATTTTATAAATATTTTTGAAAGCAGTGATGATTCAAGTGGAAATAAGAGAAAGCAGGGAAAACACATGGGATGGGATTGGCCAAATTTGTCCATGTTTAATCACTTCAGTGACTTGGATCAGTGGCCATTCCTATGGATAGTGTCCTATCAAGCATTGACATTTCTCACCCCAAATCCTGCTTCATGAGCCTGGCATGGTAATTTTTTTAATCAATTTAATCATTAGAAATTCCAAGATATCACCACTGCTTTTCTGTCATTTCTCCATAGTAATCTTGGCTTTTGAAGCTCTGCTACAGCTAGCTTTTTAACTGTAATGATACCTCAGGTCTCCTCTAGAGTAACAGGATTGGAGAGGAAAGTCAAGTGTCCCCAAAGTTTTTCCAACTCCCAGAATACCCAAGCCAGGGATATTCTTGAGGCTGTCAATAAAAAAGGAAGTTCTCCCAGATCTGTCCCCTTTGTAGATCCCTGAGGGAACAGAATGCATAGTCTTCTTTAAAGACAATTCCATCTTCTAATTTTTCTTTCAAAGCTACCCTGTGTGTCTAGCTTAGTTATCCTAAAACAGGGCTGTCCAACTGGCGGCCCCGGGGCCGGATCCGGCCCCGTAGCCTGTTGGACACGGCCCCACCTATGCCCTCAGCCGCCATTTTTAAATTTAAAAAAAATTGATTTTTAAAAAAATGGCGGCCGGGGGAGGGGGAGGCGGGCAGGGAGGAGGAAGAGAGCTAGCTCCTCCTTTTCGGTGCCCCCTCCTACCTAGGGCGGAGCCGCCGAAAAAGGGCAGAAGGGCGCCAAGAGCAGCGCGTCACAGGCCTGGCGTGACGCGCTGCTCTTGGCGCCGCCTCTACCTCCTTTTCGGCGGCTCCCAGCCTAGGAAGGAGGGGGCGCCGAAAAAGCAGGAGTAGCGCTGCCAAGGGCAGCGCGTCACGCCAGGCCTGTGACGCTGCCGTTGGCGCCGCCTTCTGCCCTTTTTCGCGCCTCCCTTCCTAGGGCAGGGAGCCGCCGAAGGGCAGAAGGCGGCCCAAGAGCAGCGTCACAGGCCTGGCGTGACGCTGCTCTTGGCGCCAGCCTCCTCCCTCCGGCGGCCCCCGGCCTAGGAAGGGAGGGGGGCGCCGAAAGGAGTAGGCGGTGCCAAGGCGCAGCGCGTCACGCCAGGCCTGTGACGCTGCCGTTGGCGCCGCCTTCTGCCCTTTCGGCGGCTTTAGGAGGGGCGGGGCCTGGGCTGGGGCCGGGGCCTGGAGGCGGGGCCTGGGGGCGGGGCCGAGCGGCCGCGCAGGTCATCAGTGACCTCTTATCCGGACCTGGACCCGCCAGAAGTTGGACAGCACTGTCCTAAAATATCTCATTATGGAGTCTATTTCATGAGGTAGTTATAAAGTAAGGAGCTTAATGCGTGGATTATGCCTGATGACTTTTTTCCCAACCCGCAGTCAGATGTTCCGGGAATTGCAGTCCATATGTTACACCACTCCATATGGAGGCTGTTTCAAGTACCTTCCACATGAGGGCAGTTAACACTCTGAATGACCCTATTTGTGAACAGAATGGCCATTAAACCATGTAACAGAGCTGTTAAAACCAACAATGTTGGGATGATCCCCGAGAGCCATGGCTTTTGAAGAGAGGTTTAGACGGATTCTTGAAGGATACAGCTATTCAGATCCCTATGACATCTCCATACTCTTTCCAGTAGCCAATAAGTCTCCCAGTGCCAAATATTGGGGAACACGGAGAAGAGAGCGCTACTGCAAATTCTGACCACATAGATCAATGTTGATGAAACTGTGGGTCTCCAGATCTTGTTCAATTTCAGTGACATTGATCCCTAGCCGGACTGGTTAATGGTGAATCTTGGTTGAAGCTGATGTTGATAGCCATCAACATTCAGATAACTGCAGGTTTTGTTTGCCTACAGCAGTGTTTTTCAACCTTTTTTGAGCCACGGCACATTTTTTACATTTACAAAATCCTGGGGCACACCACCAACCAAAACGACACTCTAACACAGCAATACATATAGTTAATATGTTTTGAAATGTATTTATACACTCAGTGTGAAACCTGGGCCTGCTTCGATGAACACAACATAGATATCCTGGCAGGAATGGCAGAAAAACACACACAAAGGTCTTGCTCAACAGCTGGGAGTTATAGTTCACCCGCAATCAAAGAGCATTCTGAACTCCACCAATGATGGAATGGAATCAAACTTCCCACACAGAACTACCATAACCAAGAAAAAATACTATAAGAGTTTGGTGGGCATTGACCTTGAGTTTTAGAGTTGTAGTTCTGTAGTAGAGAGCACTGTGGAGAGGAGGGAGGAAGATGTGGGGCAAGTCTGCGCAGTAGCGCCCGCACGGGTCACGTCTTCCCCCCTCCCCCCTCCCGCATAATGGACTTTTTTCTGATTGGCTTAAAATTTTAATATGTTTTGATTTTGGAATGCCTGTTGTTGTATACATGCTCATAATGAGATATCCAGGAGATACTACTCAAGTCTAAACATGAAATTCATTTATGTTTTCCTATATATATTATACACATAACCTGAAGGTAATTTTATGCAACCTTTAAAATAATGTTGTGCCTGAAACAAAATTTTTGTACATCAGAAACCAAAGGTGTCACTGTCTCAACCATCTATATGGACAACTAATATTTTGGAGTATTTTGGAATTCTGGATAAGGGATGCTCAAACTATATAATAATGTGCTGAAACCACCTATAACTAAACAGTTGTAGGATTATGCTCTGGATGAGAGGATGAAAATATAGAAGAGGGCTGGGATTCCAGTAACCATATAAATATTTTTTGACTGTAATTTGACAGGCAAATGGCTAGATCAATGCCACTCCTGCACAATAAAAGTGAGTGCCCATTCCAACCAATTGCTACGGTTGGTAAATCACCATCATCCCGGATCTCTTGGCTCCATTCTCAAAGTGTACTCCGTCAAAATCATCTCTTTACTGCTATATGGAGCCGAATTATGGGGACCTTTTAAAATGCCCATGTTTGATCAGAGCCAAACACATTTTTAAGACAGGTGTTGGGAGTTAATAAAAGCATGCCAGCAGCAGCAGTCAGAGTTGAGACGGAGATGCACCGAATAGAAAGCCTTGCTTTGACCAGAGCCTTTAACTACGGTAGCAAAATCAAAAACCTTGAAGTTTACAGACTGCCACGCTGCTGTCTAGAACAGGCCTGTCCAACTGGCAGCCCGCGGGCCATACACGGCCCCTCAGCCCCTTGGACACGCCCCCCTACCCTCCTGGGAGAAATAATATTTTTTTTGAATTTTTTTTCCCCAAAAATATTTTTTTCAGAAAAATTCAGGGCGGGGCTGCTCGGGGGCGCTTGGGGCCGATCATGGGGGCGCTCACGGGCATGCGCGGCAGGGCGGGAGCCCTGGCACAGTTGGTGTCGCTGCCCAGCCTCCGGAACTCTCAGCGGCAGCTATCGAGGCCCTGGCTCTTGCGAGGACAACGGGCCTCTCTCCTCCTTTTAGGTCTTCAGCAGCCAGCGCCTTTGCCGGGTAATGGCTGGCGGCGGCGCTGGCTACTGAAGACTTAAAAGGAGGAGAGAGGCCCGTCGTCATCGCCAAAGCTGGGGCCTCAGTTGGTGTCGCAGAGGCCTCCGGAGCCCGGGCCGCGATACGAATCGGGGCCCCGGCTTCGGCGAAGACAGCGGGTCTTCCTCCTGGGGTCTGCCTGGGAGCCGAGTTTGGCCGGCTCGCGTCTTCCGCCAAGCCCGGCGGGAGACGCGAGTCAGCCAAACCCGGCTCCAAGGCAGGGCCTGTCCCTTCGGGGGAGCCTTTCTCCCGGGCCGCGGCTTCGCCAAGCTGGGCGGAGGCGCGAACTGGGAGAACGGCTCCCCCAAAGGAACAGGCCCTTTGGGGAGCCTTTCTCTCGGGCCGTGGCCGCGCCAAGCTGGGCGGAGGTGCGAACTGGGAGAACGGCTCCTCCGAAGGGACAGGCCCTTTGGGGGAGCCTTTCTCCCAGGCTCCGCCTGGGCGGAGGCGTGAACTCGGCTCCCCCCCAGGCCCTTTGGGGGAGCCTTTCTCCTGAGCCACGGCTTCGCCAAGCTGGGCGGAGGCGTGAACCGGGAGAACGGCTCCCCCGAAGGGACAGGCCCTTAGGGGAGCCTTTCTCCCGGGCCGCGGCTTCGCCAAGCTGGACGGAGGCGTGAACTGGAAAAACGGCTCCCCCGAAGGGACAGGCCCTTTGGGGGAGCCTTTCTCCCGGGCCGCGGGTTCGCCAAGCTGGGCGGAGGCGTGAACCGGGAAACCGGCTCCCCCGAAGGGACAGGCCCTTTGGGGGAGCCTTTCTCCCGGGCCGTGGGTTCGCCAAGCTGGACGGAGGCGCGAACCGGGAGAACGGCTCCCCGCAGGGCCCCGCTGCTCCTTCCTCCCCCTCTGCCCCTCTCGGCCTCCCTCCAGCTCCCTGCCCGCCACTGCCACCTTACTTCCTGCCTGCTTCGCGAGTCCAGAGTGCTCTCTGGATGGAGGTGAACTACATCTCCACAACTCAAGGTAAATGCCCACCAAAGCCTTCCAGTATTTCTTCTTGGTCATGGGAGTTCTGTGTGCCAAGATTGGTTAATTCCATCATTGGTGGGGTTTAGAATGCTCTTTGATTGTAGGCGAACTACCAATCCCAGCAACTACAACTCCCAAATGTCAAGGACTATTTACCCCCCAAAACCACCAGTGTTCACATTTGGGCATATTGAGTATGGGGGGGCGGAGCCGGGGGAGGGGCAGGGGCAGAGAGGGGGCGGAGCTGGGGAGAGGGCGGAGCCGGGGGAGGGGCAGGGGCAGAGGCAGACCCTTAGGCCCCCCAGGTGATCAGTGACCGGAATTCAGGCCCCCGGTCCGGTAGAAGTTGGATAGCCCTGGTCTAGAAGACCAACTTAAAAACACTGCCCAATCTACTTGGGCAAATAAATTAATCCACTCAGTAAGATCATGTGGGCTACCTCCAGACTCCTTGAGCAATAATACCATCAAAGTTAGAGCAGAGGTGAAACAGAGAATTTTAGACATTCAAGCCCAAGAGGACCTTGCGTGCCTCGCTAGTGCAGGCTCTTTGAAATGGCTAGCGGCACTGAATCACATCTACAGTCGTGCCCCCTATCTGACGGCCAATCTACCAAGACACCTAAGAGTGGCTCTGACAAGGGCAAGGTTTGAACAGAATGAATCAATGGTTAGATATATGGTAGATACCATTCCATCCCTTACACAGAGAGAACATGTGTCTGTGGGGCCCAGGAGGTGGAAGATCCAAATCGTATCCTCCACCAATGTGTAATATATGAAAAAGAAAGAAAATTTCTACTTGAAGTTTTCTTACTCAATAAATCCCACTGCACTCCGACTAATAGAACTATATTCCTCCTCTCTAATCCCAACCAGTTATTAGTTACAAAAGTAGCAACATTCTTTTACAAAGCTAGTAAAAGTAGGCAACGATATACTGCCTCAATTGGGATTGATTGCAGAGGGGATGAGGATACATAAGGAACAAATAGATGGTTAAATAGACTATGAATTTTGACCAAAATGAAGCAGAAAGGCAATGGGGGCCAGGAGAGTATTTGTTATTTTACTACGGAACGGTTGTTTAATGTACTGCTGCACATTACGGAACCACTGTTCAACGCTTGATACATGTATTTCTTTTGCATGGTTTGTTCTGCTTGATATGGCCTTGAGGCTAATGCAATAAACTATAATAATAATAATAATAGAGACTGTAATTTTCCAGACCTTTCCAAAGTTGGGAATCCAGAAGAATGCTGGGAGTTGTCATCCAATAACATCTGGAAGGCCATACAATTGGAATGAACCAGGGAGTAGGCTACACATGAATAAAATAATCCATTTTATTATATGTATCTTGGCTGGTTTTATCTTCTGTGACATGCAGGCATGTAGCCAGGGGGGGGGGGCTAAGGGGCTTCAGCCCCCCGAAATTCTCAGGGTGGTCCGCAAAAAGGCCTTACTGGTACATTATTTAAACTGTTATGTTTATTCATATCATGATCTGATCACCATGCTCATTATATCCCACATTCATGGGGTTATTGGGATAACAATACAAAAGGTTTGCTAGGGTAGACTCTCTTCCACCCAGTCTCAGCCCCCCAAACCAAACTCAGCCCCCCCGAATCAAAATCCTGGCTACGGCCCTGGTGACATGTAAATACATCCTAGTAATTATTCCAAATGTTCATCCATATCTTTGAGGAATAGTTTATACCCACGCAGAACAAGAAATCATCCTTCCATCGCTCTTGCTAGAGCTTTACAGTCATATATTACAAATTGCTGCCAAAAGTGTTCCCTACTGCCATTAAGATTCAATTTTTAAAATCCTTTACCTTGTCACTAAATTTCAAATGCTCTTTAGGGAAGACAATGCAACATCATCAATAATCAGTATGTGGGGGAATTGTGGGATTTAGTAATAAACTGAAACATTTATCTGAAACATTTCTTCGTGCACTCTATTGAACCAGAGTTTCAAAGCATGCCATTTTCAAAGCACTTAACTTTCTCCTGGTGAAGAATCATATTTTCTTACACATCACAAAACTGGCCCAATTTAGGCCAACTAGAACCATCTAATGCATCCTTTAAAATCAAGAAGCATGAGGAAAACTAAAAAAAACCCCCCACCAAGTTCTTAATTTACAAAAAGTAGAATGGGCTTCCCTATTCTTCATTCTTTATTCTGATTTTTCATTATTTGGGATTATTTATTGTCAGACAGAGTAAAGTTTCCAAAAACAGAGAGCCTCCAGAGGATTTTCTTCAAATCGTTCCCTTCTTCTTCATTGTTACCTTATTTATTTATATTTATTTATTGTTTCAATGTATATACCGCCCTTTCCAAATTGGCTCAGGGTGGTTTACAAAACGCACAAGGTAACATAGCACTAAAATGATAAGAACATTAAAAAGCGTAAAAACAATGTTTCTGTCAGCATACAGATTGACATGGCTTAAAGATTAAATGCCTGCCGGAAGAGAGCTGTCTTACATGCCTTCCGGAAGGCTGGTAGCTCGTTTATCACCCGAACTTCCACTGGCAAGGCTTTCCACAGGCTCGGTGCGACGATATTATTTATTTATTTATTTATTTATTGGGGCTTCTTCGCCGCCGACTCCCGGGGGCTCGCGGCGGCTCACAGAGCCAGTGGCACAACGCCACAGGTTAAAACATAAAAACAGTTAAAAACAGTTAAAACAATTAAACAGCAAAATGCAATATAACAATTGAGCAGCAGGAGATATCACAGCCCAGAGAGTATAGACGAGGCCTACTCGCCAAGGCCTGCCTAAACAAATGAGTTTTGCAGGCCCGTCTAAATGGCAGCAGATCTCTCAGGGCTCTGGCTTCGCCGGAGGCGTTCCATAGTGTGGGAGCTATAATAGAGAACGCCCTCCGGCGGGTCGATGTTAGATGTGCCGACTTTACAGATGGTACTACCAACAGGTTGGCCTCTTCGGACCGAAGTGATCTCACTGGGCAATATGGGGTGAGACGGTCCCTCAGATACGCTGGCCCCAGGCCGTGTATGGCCTTGAAGGTAAGAACCAGCACTTTGAAGGCGACCCGGTGCTCAATAGGCAGCCCGGGCAGAGCCTGCACAATTGGTGTGATACGGCATCCTGCTGGTGCCCCAGACAGGAGCCGGGCGGCAGTGTTCTGCACCAGCTTTAGCTTCCGGATCGACGACATAGGCAGGCCAACGTAAAGCGTTACAGTAGTCTAGCCTTGAGATGACCGTGGCTTGGATCACCGTGGCTAGGTCGCTCCGGGAGGTAGGGGGCCAGCCTCCTTGCCTGGCGGAGGTGGAAAAAAAAGCAGCCTTGCTGGCCATGGAGACCTGGGCCTCCATGGTCAGCTGGGAGTCAACTGGACACCCAGGCTCTTCACAGACGGCGCTGGATGCAGCGCCGCACCATCCAGGGTCGGAAGCCGGGCACCCACCCCGCCCGGGCCGCCCAGCCACAAGATCTCCGTCTTCGCCGGATTCACCATCAACCTACTGGCTCGCAGCCATCCAGTAACGGCTTCGAGGCAATGTTGGAAATTATCGGGGACGGAGTCCGGCCTGCCCTCCATCCTCAGAATGAGCTGGGTGTCATCGGCGTACTGATGGCAGACCAGCCCATAACTCCGCACCAGCTGTGGAAAAGGCTCTCTGCCTAGTTGATGACAGGTGAAAGGACCTAATGGAAGGGACGTGTAACAGGTTTTGGTCCTCTGACCAAAGGGATCTCTGAGGAGCATATGGGAGTAGACGGTCCCTCAAGTACACCAGCCCCAGACCATATAGGGCCTCAACCTCCCCAGATGTTTTTGGCCTAAAACTCCCAGAAATCCCAGCCAGTTTACCAGCTGTTAGGATTTCTGGGAGTTGAAGGCCCAAAACATCTGGGGACCCCAGGTTGAGAACCACTGATATAGGGCCTTAAAGGTCAAGATCAACACTTTGAAAGTGATCCGGTACTCAATTGGCGACCAGTGCAGTTGCTGCAGAGTTGGAGTGATATGGAGTGATATGGCTTCTGGCTGGTACTCCCGCCAGGAGTCTAGCTGCTGCATTCTGCACCAGTTTGAGTTTCCAGATAACTGCCAAAGGTAGACCCATGTACAGGGCGTTACAGTAGTCTAGCCTCGAGATGACCGCTGCCTGGATCACCGTAGCTAGATCACTCCCGGTAAGGTATGGCGCCAGCCGCCAAGCCTGTCGCAGGTGGAAAAAGGAATCTGCTTTTTTTTTCATTAGGAATCTGCTTCCCTGTCTTTTCAGGGGGTTCCAGACAGACCTCCATCCCAGGCGAATCTGCATTTAAAAAAGCAGATGTTCCTGGGGGTCCATCTACTCAAGTATCAACTTTTTAAATCTTTAGCCTGTAAGGCAGGGGTGCTCACACCTTTTCAGCATGCGAGCTACTTATAAAACAACCAGGTCCAAATGGTCTACCTACCCACTACTCAGAGAGCCATAAAAGCAAAAGATTTGGAAATTTATTTTAGTGAGAGCCATATAATATATTTTAAGACTGAATTCAACTAAATGTGAGTATAATAAGACCCTGTATTTATTGATAATAATGATGATGATGATATTCATTCAGCCTCTGCTACTACTACTACTACTACTAATAATAGTAACAACAACAGCAATAGGTTCCTAGAGTAGAAGGGGACCTCCAAGGGCCATCCAGTCCAACCTCCTTCTGCTATAAGGGAAAACACACTCAAAGCATTCCTCACAGATGGCCATTCAGCCTCTGATAATAACAACAACAATGGGTTCCTAGAATAGGAGGAGACCTCCAAGGGCCATCCAGTCCAACCTCCTTCTGCACCTGGGCGGCGTCGGGAGCCTGCGGGGCAGGACTGAGCCTTCCTCCTCCCTGCCTGCAATCTACCAGGATGCCCTACACTATCTACCAGTAGATCGTGATCTACCTCAGTGTTTCCCAACCTTTTTTGAGCCACGGCACACTTTTTACATTTACAAAATCCTGGGGCACACCACCAACCAAAATGACACAAAATGACACTCTAACACAGTAATACGTATAGTTAATATGTTTTTAGATGTATTATACACTCAGTGTGAAACCTGGGCCTGTTTCGATGTACACAACATAGATATCCTGGCAGGAATGGCAGAAAGACACACACGAAGGTCTTGCTCAACAGCTGTCAGTCTCTCTCTGTGTTTAGAAAAATGTGTCCATATAGCTTCAAAGCAGTCCACTAGTACTGTTCTTATGTATCAATACACCTCATGGAACAATAATGAGGCTTCCACCTTCAATATATATGCTACTGTATCATTCCAGGTGGGCATTAGATGAATCCTTCGTGTATAACTGGTGAACAGGAGAGTTGTTACACAGTCACTAGAAAGGCTATCACGTCCAGCCAATGCCAAATGTATTAATAGTTGGCACACATAAACACACAAACGGCTGAAGGAGGCGCCGCCCCAGCCCCTTCTTCTACGCCGCCGCCCGGCCCTTCCTCCTCCTCCTCCCCCTGCAAGCAGCAGCAGCAGGAGTTCGGCAGGAGGGGGAAGAAAGGGGGGAAGAGAGGTTTTCCCGCGGCACACCAGGTGTTCGCTCACGGCACACTAGTGTGCCACGGCACAGTGGTTGGGAAACACTGATCTACCTAATGAGCACCCCTGCTAAGGTACTGCAGAGTCTTAGTGCCTGAGAGCGCTTTCCCCTGAAACCTGTAAACCAGTGCACCAGTTTTATCAATTGTAATGGTCTCCTCCCATCCTGACATAAAAAAATCTTTCAAGAAGCCAAATGGACCTGAACTAATCTGTGGCAGAAAAAAAATATGTAGTGGATTGATTGGTCCAGTGGCATGGGACCCATGAGGGGAAACAAAATGAGGGCATTCCTTCCTCAGATATGAATTTTCACCCAATGAATAGAACTTTTATTCAGTCCTCCTGTGTTTAGCATTTTAGAGAATGAAATGTTGGAAATTGTTCCTACCAAGAAGTCTTACATTTGTGATAGTTGCATTCCCTTGGTATCTTTGCCTGGCTTTTTTCTTCAGATGCCTGACATATATTTCGAAATGCTCAACTGAATTTTTGAATTTAGTGCAGCACTAGAAATTTGGGGACTTAAAGGAGAAAAATCTGGGGGACGGGACACACGGACGGACAGGACTTGTAGGGGGGTAATTCCCTCATTCCCCCCCCCCCCCGCCTAATTGCTACACTTCTGTGAGCCATGGAGGGGTAACTTTTGTGTCCAATTTACAAGTGAGTAAGTTGGGGTAGTACAACAGGCTCATATGTCTATATGAAGACAAAGAATATCGGATCGGGATTTATTTATGAATCAACTCTCTTTTTTGTGCCTTCCACCTCATCCCAACTTGTCTGCTCTTGTCTGGCGGGCTGGCACTGTGTAATTGATCCAGCTGTTGATCTGAAGGATTCTGTCAAGATTGGCAGGATGGGTGCCACTCAGCACCGGTATTTGGTCCATGGATACACTGTCGCAAGTGACATGTCCAAGAGCTCATTTATTGGATTGTTGCTCCCATAAGTGATTACAAAGGATGGGATTTCCAGGTGGGTATTTAAAGTGACAAGATGAGATGAGCCCTCTTTTCTTGCCCTCCCTTCCACTCTCAAATTAATTCCTAAGTTACTGCCAATGTTCTATCCAACCTCAGATTGAAATGCAGTTTGCTATAATTACCTGTCACAAATATGGCCTACTTCATATCTCGACTTTTATAGAGGTAGCGGTGGCAGGGGAGAAAACACAGAGGGACAAGGGGGACAAAACTTTAATTGAGAAAATGAACAGGAGCTGCTTGCTGTTTGTTTATTTCTCTGCAGAAAAACTGTTTGCGTTACTTGGAGCATTTTTTTTTTAAAAAAACTCCTATTTTGTTATCTGCAGCTTGCTTTTCCCTTGGAGTTAATTATAGGATAATAATTGGCAATTAAATGATAAGGCTAGTATCCCTGGGCTGCTGTTCATGAGTCTCATACAATGAGAAGGAGAAGGCGTAAGGCCAAGTTAAGATGGTTGCATAGGAGTACGCATTCCGTATTATGGCTCAATTCTAACCTGAGTTGGTCCTTAGGAAACCAAACCAATCAAAGACAAGAGGAGGGTGATGCTTGGTAAATTTTCCCCATTCTGATAGGCTTCCATTACTCTCATTACATAGAAGACAACTCCAATGAAATACAAAGCAAAAAGGAGAAGACAGCAGCTAACCTTCTATTTATAGAGTCTTATTGTCCTGGTTCTTCTTTCAGAAAATGTGCACTTTTCTTGATAGCTTTCAGAATGAAAAGGCGAACTCTGATTGTGGAGAAGACAACTCTCTAAAGAGGAAAGGCACTTATTTCTGTGGAGACACTCCAAGGGACCCAGAGCTCTGAGAAATCAGTATTATGAAATGTGTGAAGGAATCTCCATACATAAAGGAGGATCTTTTCCTCAGAAGTCACAAATCATGTAGTAAGGGTGACAGAAATGCCTGAGGATTTGAAGATGCACATCAACAAAGTGGTGGTGCCAGCACTGTTCTATCACTTCACATATGTAATGTACACAGTTTCAGAATACCCGAATAGGCCTTCTTAGGCCTGTTTTTGAAATTGAAAAATGCGTTTTGGAAGTCGAATTGGATATTGGTTTTGCTCTGGCTTCGGATGTTAATCATTTCTGATATTTTTAGTGATTTTATCGAAATGGATTCGGATGTATTCCGATATTTGGAAGTATTCGGAAATAGTGTCCGCAATTGCGCAATGTGCGAAAATCAGCAGAAGAGAGAGTTTAGACCAGTGGTTCCCAAAGTAGGCATTACCACCCCCTGGTGGGTGGTGGGGTGATCTAGGGGGGGGGGCTGGAAGGCTCAGGAGAATTTGGGGGGCTCTGAACCCCTGTAAGGGGGCGGTGGGGGTGGTGGTGTGAGCCAGGTGACAGGCTACCATCAATCTCTGTGTGTATCTCTCTCTCTTCTTCCCTCCTCCTGCTCCCTCCTCCTCCTCCTCCTCTCGCCAACAAAAGATAATAATAATACGCAATACCTTTGGGGTTACCTTCCAACTGGTCGAGTCTTATAACAATAATAATAATGTCCTTCAACACATTTAGTGGAATGTGGATTCAGTGCGGTAACCAATTTATTAACAAAAAAAGGAACCGATTGCAAAATAGTCAATCGCAATGATTTGAGATGACTGCTGACGAAAATAGAGCTGAGGATTACTAGATTGGTAGCAGCATACCAGGTTCTTCCTTCTCATTAAGATGATTTCTAATGTTTTAACTTTTTTTGTATTACTTTTTTATTTTAAGCTCAATAAATAGTTTCATAATTTCAAACTTCAATGTTTCTAATTTACAACTTTCTTTATTATATTTCACAAAAAAGGTAGGAATATCAATACAGATATCTTTCTGTTTAATTGCTATTTAAAAATTAAAAATTGATTTCTAGGGGCGGTGAGTAATTTTTTTTCTGGAAAGGGGGCGGTAGGCCAAAAAAGTTTGGGAACCACTGGTCTAAACCAGTGCTGTCCAACTTTGACGGGGTCCAGGGCCAGATAAAAGGTCACCGATGACCTACGGGGCCGGTCGGCCCCGCCCCCAGGCCCCGCCCCCTCCTAAAACGGCCGAAAAGGGCAGAAGGCGGCGCCCAGAGCAGGGCGTCACAGGCCTGGCATGACGCGCTGCCCCTGGGCACCGCCTACTCCTCCTGTTCGGCGCCCCCCTCCCTGCCTCGGGCGGAGGGGGGGGGGCGCCAAAAAGGAGGAGTAGGCGGTGCCAAGGGGCAATGCGTCACGCCAGGCCTGTGACGCGCTGCTCTTGACGCCGCCTACTGCCCTTTTTCGGCGGCTCCCACGCCCTAGGTAGGGAGGGGGCGCCGAAAAGTAGTAGGCGGCGCCAAGAGCAGAGCGTCACAGGCCTGGCGTGACGCGGCTGCTCTTGGCGCCGCTTACTCCTCCTCCGGCGCCCCTCCGCCCTAGGAAGGGAGGGGCGCCCGAGGAGGAGTAGGCGGTGCCAGGGAGCAGCGCGTCACGCCAGGCCTGTGACGCTGCTCTTGGCGCCGCCTTCTGCCCTCCGGCGGCTCCCCCGCCCTAGGTAGGGGGGGGCGCCGAAAAGGAGGAGGAGCTAGCTCTCTTCCTCCTCCCTGCCCCGCCTCCCCCCCCGCCCCCGGCCGTCATTTTAAAAAAAAATCGATTTTTTTGAAATTTAAAAATGGCGGCTGAGGGCATAGGTGGGGCCATGTCCAACAGGCTACGGGGCCGGATTCGGCCCCGGGGCCGCCAGTTGGACAGCCCTGGTCTAAACTATGGGGAATCCCATTTCCATCCGTTTTTGACCGCTAGTTATGACAAAACTAGCCACTGGTACAAAATATTAAGCACTGTTAACACATTAAGAAACAATTTAAAAAATGGGACATAAAATTAAAATGACATCCGAGCCTTTTCCGAGAATGGCGACGGAGCTCTCGGAATGGTGAATCCACTTCCTGTTTGGGGTGCTATTCTCGATATCGCTTCAGTTATCGGAAGTCCGAAAAAACCCATCCGAAAATCAGAAGTATCCGATTATCAGAAACAGGCCTAGGCCTTCTATTCTCGGAATGGAAAAAAAAGGGGAGAATAAAAAAAGAGCAGATGATAGTCCAGTTCCAAATCTATAGATCTTCTGTCTTCCCAGGGTCCAAAAAAGGCTTTAGAGATCGGACAAAACAAGCTTTGACCCTGGGGACAGAATTAAGATTTTCCCACATACAAGAAAACCTTGGACCTCTATAAAAAGGAATGCTGAACCCAAAATAGGGGGGCCAAACAGGTTTATTGGTTTACAATCAGCCAAAACTGATGGTTCAAAGGCTTGAGTTGGTTTCAGAGTCCTTATAAGAAAGGGAGTCTACCACAATGCCAGAAAGAGCACTGTGATGGTACCTCTATTAACGTCCAAGGCGTCCTGTCGTCCTCTAGCATGCAGGCAAACGAAGTCCTGTAGCGAGCCCCAAAATCCACAGCCTCTGGTGAGAAAAGGATTCTCCTATACACTGAAGATTTGGTGAAGACGTGGGTAACTCATCAGGTAAAAAGAGGTTGCCCTTTCCAGCAACCTAGCTTTCCAACCTTGCTTGTCCTTGAGATCTTTGGCAAAAGAGGAAGTGGAGGGGACATGCGGCCCTTTAAATAGACTCCGGAAAGGGGGTGGGGTTGAAGGCAGGTCACCAGGTAAGGGCCAGAATGTAGCTCTTCCCCAAGTGACCACATGATAGGACAAAAGACCACATGACCAAAAAGCACATGGCAAAGCAGAGAACAAAAGACCCAATACAGGTAAATGGAAATCCAAACACAGATAAATACAGCCCCTCTAGGGACGTCACAATAGACCTCTAATCACATTAAAGCACCATGGGAATCCGTTAGGTGTAAGCACACAGTTATGTGCAGAGATTAAACTGGTTTCTCTCTAGGTAAGGCATAAATCAGTATTTGAAATCATGGAGCTCTCTAGCACAGTAGATTTTCAGTGAACGTACAGTAAACAAACTCACAAAATCCAACAAGGTGTTTTCTCAGCTACCCTTGGCCTTAAATTGGGGAAAGGGAGGCAGAGTGCTTATCATAATCCAGAGCTTTTTGATCTGTTGTGAAATGTTAACTGTGTGTAGCTTTAAAGAGTTTACCTTTTGGCCTTTCTTGAATGAATCTACCTTCCTGCTGGTGAGAGGGATTCAAGGCATCATTATAGATGGTCGGACCTGCTGTTTCACGTTTGCCGAATGCACACTAGAATTCCAACAAAGAACCTGGAGTGTTATTTTCTATCACAACAAAAGGCCACAAAGCTGCAGCTTTTCAATGTTTTGGTTTTGAACTGCTGGGAGAAAATGTAGGGAAGAGACCATTGTTCTTCAAAGGTGGAGCAGTTTCTATGCAAACAGGGTTGGGAGGCAAGGCAGCCTTGCATTGTAATCCGAATTGTTTTGTTCATGATTTTGATTCATTTGCAGGTGTTGTTGCCCAGAAAAGGTAAAAACCTGCTAGTAAAGATGTAAAGACCTATTAAAATGGAGTGCAGGGGAAAATGTGCACATTTCCTTCTTCTAAATGTGAGGAAAGGCTATTTCGGAACTGAACATGATGGCAGAAGATCTGTCTCTTCAAATGTAGGGCTTCTCCAAAACAAAGACGGGGATGGAAAAATAGAAGAGGAACAACAAAGGATAGAGAGAGGGACTGGGAGCCCTTCCATACAGCTATATAACCCAGATTATCAAAAGAGATAATCTACAATATCTGCTGTGAATAGGATTATCTGAGTCCACACTGCCATATAATCCAGTTCAATGTGGATTTTGTACAGCTGTGTGGAAGGGGCCTGAGAAATAATGGTGGGATGGAATTAAGCATCCAAAGGAGACATATAAAATCATTTTCTTTCAAAGGGCCACAACTGGAAAGTCAACTGGAGGATCTAAACCAAAAATGGGTGGAGCCAAATCTTGTGGTACATGGAGCCAAAATGACAAAGTTTTCTGCATTGCAGGTCTGCATTGTACCTTCTCTATCTCTTGATGCAAATTCATCTCTCCACAATCAGGCCCGGATCATGGCCTTTTGGCACCCTAGGCCAAAGGCTCTGATCCCGCCCCCGGCTCCACCCCCAGCTCCACCCCCAGCTCCGCCCTCGCCCCACCCCCGCTCCACCCCGCCTCCACCCCGCCTCCCTGCCGCCGCGGACGAAAAGGCCCTTTTCAAGCCGCCATGACGGCTTTAGGAGGGAGGGAGGAGCTGTGGGGAGTCTCCCCGCGGTTCCTCCCTCCCTCCTAAAGCCACCATGCTGGCCTGAAAAGGGCCTTTTTGGCCGCACTGGTGAGGAAGTGGGGTGGAGCTGGGGCGGAGCAAGGGTGGAGCCAGGGTGGAGTCTTCCCGCGGCTCCTCCCTCCCTCCTAAAACCATCAGGGCAGCCTGAAAACGGCATTTTCGGCCGCGCCGGCGAGGAGAAAGGGCAGGGGGTGGGGCAGAGCCAGGGGCAGAGCCTTCTGAGCCAAGCAAAAGGGGGGTGGCGGGGCGGCTGTGAATGGCACTTCCGCCACCACGCGCATGCGCACTTTTTGGGGGGAATTTTTTTGAATTAAAAAAAACTTTTTTGGGGGGTCCAGACCTGCTGCCTCCCCATGGCTGCCGCCCTAGGCCATGGCCTAGGGTGCCTTAAGGGTAATCCGGGCCTGTTCCACAATATGATAAGATTCAGATCCTCTTCTACTCAGTGAAAATCCAGCTGTTAACAGCATATGGGTGACTCTTTAAACTGATTTCCCTTGCTTGTGCTATAGTATGAATATTCTTACTTACTTTTACTTAGGCAATAACTCGTAGCACAAAGATGATAGCCCTCCAAGTTCAGTGTCTTGGCAGTAAGTCCGTAGGTCACTGTGGAGCCCTATTCTTGATCTGCATGTTCTCCTGCAGTGAAGACATCGTTTTCCAGGTGGAAGGTGGTCCCAGTCAGGGTTGGCTTGATGCGCTTTCCTCTTGGCATGTTTCTCCCATTCACCCTCCATTTGTGCCTCTTTGAATTCTGTAGTACTGTTGGTCACAACTGACCTCCAGTTAGAATGCTCAAGAGCCAGGGCTTCCCAGTTCTTGGTGTCTATGCCACAGTTTTTAAGGTTGGCTTTAATAATAATAATACACTTTATTTATATTCCGCTCTTCTCACCCCGAAGGGGGCTCAGAGCGGATTACAGGTACACATACTTAGCAGACAATCCCTGCCGTTTCCACATACACACATATGGACGAACAGAGGTAAACTCTGGCACCAGGGGGAGCTGATGCACTCCTCATCTCTCCGCATTCCCAGCGTCCCTTTTGTTCCTTCTGCATTCCTCAACATTCCTGGAGTTCTTTTATGGCTTCATAATTCAGTCAAAATTTACCTCCCCACTTAATGTGGTACCTTTATCTCCTACTTGACAGATGCAACTGTCTTTCGGGCTGCAAAAGTCAGCAGCAGGCTACACTTAAAGGTTGAGCACCCACCTCGACCCGGGCAGGCCTCGAACTCATGACCTATTGGTCAGAGAGATCTTATGCAACTGACACTTAGCCAGCTGTGCCACATTCCCGGTGCTTTAAACCCATCTTTAAAACTCTTTTCTTGTCCACCAACATTACGTTTCCCATTCTTGTGTTGGGAGCATAGTAACTGCTTTGGGAGACGATGATCAATATGAATATGGATAGCTGCTGATCCAGATCAGGAGATCGGGATCAGTGGCACAATCACTTCTTGACACAAGGTGCATGAGAAAGAAATTTAGGCACATTTTCTCCAGTCCATTGTCCCAGTTTTGATTTTGCTTGCTGTGGCTGACTAGGTTTGGTGGCAACATTTAACAGAATGAGAGCCATCATAAATTCGACCCACTGAGTTTTTGCTTTTCTAAACTCTGTTATTTTCTCACCTGACATATATATCTTGTTTACAGCACACAAGGACAGCACAAAGAAAAAAGAAAAAAAGGAGCATAGTGTTCCTTTTGGCTATGCTGATGGTATTCAGAATGGATAAAGTTATTGCCTGCAGGGAGACTGGAAGGGAACGGGCTGATCAAGGATTTAACCAAAGTAATTCTTTCTACAGACAAAGTGCAATTACTGTGTTAGACGGGTAGCAAAACTGTCACAGAAAAGAACATGGCTGTCAGAAACACAAAATACATCGGTGCCAGATGTCCCTTTTAGTTAACCCATAGCTTTGCCATATTTCATGACTGTAAAAGTAGAAATCCCACACTGATCGCTTCTAATCTCAACTTGGGTTATCAAGTATTGCCTGGAATGGGCTCCTATTAAGCTATACTAAGAAGGAAGGATCAGATAAGGATGTAAAGTCAAGCCACCCGCTCCAATCGACACCTCCTACACCTCCTGAATGTTAATAGTCATCTGTCTGAATGCATAGTAGAAGAGCTAAAAGTACTTGGGAGATGAGCAACTGGTTTCTTTAGTATCTTTTCTGTATGTAGGAAAATGAATGGCATCAAATGGCACAAATTTTAGGGGACTCAAATAATTCCTCCTCCTCCAAAAATAAAGCTACTTGATTAACAACCTGCTTTGTAACTGAATAATTGATATACCATATTGTTATACATATGGCTACTCAGTTCCATGGCAGCTTAAATGTAAACACTTTCTCTCTCTTTACAAAATAGTATAGGAAGTATAAGATAATTTACAGTTTAATGAGCAAAAGCTGGTAAATTGTATAAAAGGAAGGGCTCTCACAGATAGAAAGACAGATGAAAGGGAACATCCAGCTTCTTTGACTTATTTGGCACAGTACTGTCTCTGCCTGAAGACCTCTATGTGGCTTTCCCTCATTGTTTGACCCCCCAATAAGGAGATGGTGAAAGGTATGCTGGGAAATCCAACTCTTTTCTTATATGCCAAGTACAGTGAATTTCCTGTCGTGGACAGCTTAGTCGGGGTAGCTTGGCTTGCCAAATGTCTTCTCTAATTGGAAAAGGTATGGGATCACATGAACCCAGCTTTACTAGGGCCAGTAACGTTATGCTCCCTGATATCTAGTCCATGGAAGATTGAAGGGATCATTCGGACCCTCATTAAAAATATGTTATGTATCTGTAGTATAAGACAAAGGAGGGAATAATGCAGCCTCTGGGTGGCCCTAAGATCAGATTCTCTCACTAAAGATGTTCAATCATAAAAGAAAGGTTGATGTTCCTAGATGCCTCCAAATGGTGAGTTTCCTGCACAGCAAGCCACAGAGCTTTGCTTTCTGAGAGTATGTGAGCTTTACTTTTAATCACCTTTGGTTTTGGAAGAAAAAAAAACCAGCTTAATATACTGCATTGGGAGATATGCCATTTAGTTCTGCTATGACAAAACTACAAAAGGATTTTGTATTCTCCTCTTGAAGGATTAATCTTTCTCCTCCACCATCACACCGGGAATGTGGCGTAGCTGGCTAAGTGTCAGCTGCATAAGACCTCTCTGTCCAGTAGATCATGAGTTCGAAGCCTGCCCAGGTTGAGGTGGGTGCTCGACCTTTAAGTGTAGCCTGTTGCTGACCTTTGCAGCCCGAAAGACAGTTGCATCTGTCAAGTAGGAGAAAAAGGTACCACATTAAGTGGAGAGGCAATTTTGACTCAATTATGAGGCCATTAAAGAACCCCAGGAATGCTGAGGATTGCGGAAGGAACATCAGAGGATGCTGGGAATGCTGAGAGATGAGGAGTGTGTCAGCTCCCCCTGGTGGCCAGAGTTTGCCTCTGTTCGTCTGTATGTGTATATGTGGAAACGGCAGGGATTGTCTGCTAAGTATGTGTACCTGTAATCCGCTCTGAGTCCCCTTTGGGGTGAGAAGAGCGGAATATAAATAAAAGTGTATTAGTATGTATTATTATCACTCCATGACCATGTAAAAGATGGCTGAGATAAGCAGCTAACAATATGATTATAGGAAGACACAAGCAATGAAGAGTTTGTCTAGGATCTTCCAGGTATCTTCTGGAGGTCTTGGAATATGTTATCATTATGCATCTGATTATAACGAAACAGCTAAGTACTTCTCAGCCATCACCTATGGCCACTACAGGAGGAAGGTGGGTTGTTAGGGTCTTTTGGTTGTTGCATGAGAGAGGGAATGGACATGAAGATAATATCAAAAGTCTATATTGACAAACAGGGTTATGGGCACATAATATTGGGAGACCAATCCAACTCAAAGAGAGGGAAAAGATCTGGTCTAAACAGTTGAAAATAACTTATGCAACGATTTCAAAATGTCGGCAACAATTGTTGGAAATGTAAAAACCAGGAGGGAACTTTTTTTCACATGTGGTGGACTAGTGATCCAAATGGATGAATTAACTTATTGGCTAAGACAAAATCATGGTAAAGGGGTGGGGACAGATACAAATTAAATTTATGCCTGCATATGTCATTGAACATAATGTCTTACATAAGTTTAAAGTGGGTAATGAAGACATTGAAATAGGTATGGATTTCCTGTCATTATCATCGTCCGAGTCTTGGTGATGGGCTTGTAAGTGACTGTAGAGAATTGTTCTGGATCTGTATGATCTTTAAAAAAAAATCACATTGCATAATTCATTTGTCTTATTGACCACAAGGTGGTGACTCCTGGATATGGCAGTCCAGTTAGGGCAAAGTATGTTTAGGTCACATTTTCTAGCCCCCTTCCTTTACAGGGTGAGCAGAGTGGGACCTAAATAGGGCTGCTCAGATGCGGATACAACTGCCGAACTGCTCAACTGCAAGAGCTTCCAGATTTCACTGTCCTGCCTCCATCACCAATCATCATGGGACTTTTGTTGGTTTTCTTTTTCTTGTGAGTGAATTTGTTTTATGTGTGAAGATCAGTCCACAGCAATCAATGCACAGTCTTCACAGAGAGATGTTTTGATCCAATGGCATGGTTAACATGATTGGTGGCCTCTCATCAATTGCAGACTTCCTCCATCTTCACAGCCATTGTATCATGTTATCACATGCCTGTTCTGCTATTGTGCTCTTCAGATTGTTCTTTATCTGATTCCTTCTCTATAATCCTGCTGCCATGGTAGACCCTTCTAGGAGGACATGACTCTGATGGCTTTGCTCATAGGTTCACTGGAACACACAAGCCCCCTCATCACAACAAAGTGACAATCCAGTGAGAGGTGGGGTGGGTGAGTTGTTCCTTGGCTCAGTCATTAATCAAAATGGAGAGTGCAGTCAAGAAATCAGATGACAACTGAAGCCCCTTCTACATTGTCCTTATATCCCAGGTCATCTGCCCAGAGCTGGATTGTGGTAGTATCCACTGCCATATAATCTGGGATAAGCAAATAATCTGGGATCAGATTCCATAGCCAGAAAAAATGGAAGGGGGGGAGAGAAAAAGAAACGTGTTTTATTTTTAATAAAATAAAATGGCCTTTTCAGTGCTGGCTCCTCGGCTTTGGAACGCCCTCCCTGGTAATATCTGATTGGTCCCCTCCCTCCTCATATTTAGCAAGGAAGTCAAGACCTGGCTGTTTGAGCAGGCGTTTGCAGATGAAATATAACGGTTTAATTAGATATATGGAATGACGACGATGTGACGGAAAGTGATTTCAACATGACGCTGAGACTGTAATTGTATGTTTTAAATGCTAATTGTTGTGTTACATGGTTATTGTTTGTTTTGTTTTGCTTGTGTTTTGATTGGAGGGCAGAGACTGCCTTGTGTAAACCGCCCCGAGTCGCCTTCAGGCTGAGAGGGGCGGTATAGAAATGTGATAAATAAATAAATAATAAATTAATGAATCATGAAGAGTAGGTCCATAACACAAAATAATTTAAATTATGTGACTCAATCGAATTTCTATTTTAGCTACAAAGTTTCAAGTCTTTAAAAACCCCTGCAAATGACTCTTACTTGGTAATTTATAATTGTGTTCAAATTACATGAAAAATGTTGATTAGAGTAAGAGATACAGAATTTTGAAAGATCTCTTATACATATATTTTCACTTTAAATTGGAACAACTAAAATCAAGATCTATGGCCACACATATCATTACATTTTTAGAAACTACATAACAGTAGATTTAATCTGGAGCCTAGTTATTCAAAAAATACTTAATAATTTAGGAGAAATTAAAGTATAAACTTTTAAAACAAGCACAAATTATCATATAAACCTGGAAACATTGTAAATCGTATTTAAACTTAACCCGAGGAGTCCGATTTTGATGTCAGTTTCTTTGGATTACACATCTTCATGTCGAAATGTTGAGTAAACATCCAAAACATCAAAACTTGATCATGTTTATTATGTCGGCTATTGTTATGTACATTGGCACAAAAGGTAGGTAATGATAGTGTGAATAAATTGTCAATTTTGTTTTGTACTTGCCGCATAACACATAGGCAAAAAATGTTATGTAGAACTGGGCTGAGATCCAAAACATCAAGACGACCTGTTCAGGAACCACAGGTGAAGTGGTTTGAGTGTTGGACTGTGGCTCTGGAGACCAGGTATTGAATCCCCGTTCAGCCATGGAAATCCACTGAGTGACCTTGGGAAAGTCACACTCGCTCAGCTTCAGTGGAAGGCAAAGTCAAAACCTTTTCTGAACAATTATTACCAATTAATGAGGTCTGCCTCTGGCACCCCCAAGGGGCTGTTCTTACATCTGTACTCTGTACCTATTTGCTTTTACCTGTATGGGCCTTTGTTCTATTGTTGTGGCCATGTGGGCACTTAGGGGTGGAGCTGTGTCTTGGCTCCAAACCTGGTCTCACTGCTCTCAACTCCTCCTTTTTCCGGAGTTTACCTGAGGGGCTGGACTTCCTTTCTGGCTCCATTCCAGAGAACTCACGGACATAGCAAGGTGGAACCTAAGCTACTGCTGCAACAAAGCAACTTAGTTCACCTAAATATTATTATTTTTATTATTATTATTAACCTCAAACTTCTATACCGCCACTCCCCGAAGGCTCGGAGCGGTTTACAAGAATTGAGAAAAAGACAATACATAGAATCACAGACAGCAAGAAGGGTAAAGGGGAGGGGATGGGGGTCAGAGGGGGAGGTCAGATCGGGGAGTCGAGGCCCCCATGGGGACCTCTGGGACATCCACGGCTCCGAATGCATTCCCAGCACCCCCTAGGGGTGGCACACCAGGACAGCGGATGCCGTAACAGGTCCACGGGCAGTCACACAGCCCTACAAAAGGGCAGTTGTTGCCACGCGCACACGGCACTCCCTCCGGCAGTCCAATTGGACAAGGTGGGCCACTCGTTAGGTCCTCGGTTGAAGTCTTGGCATTAACAGGTGCTTTAACAGGACTGCTGTTAAGCCTAACCTTCGCTCTCAACCGAAGCCTGCAGTACAAAGGAGGATTCGTTCTCAACATAGACTGTGGATTTTGGGGCTTATACAGGACTTTGTGAGCCTACAAGCCAGAGAGCAACATGATACCTGGGATCAAAATAGAGGTACAATCACTCTGCAAACAATAGGCAAGTGATAGCTTCCCTTTTCAAGAACTTCCTTTGCAACCAACTAAGCATTTTGGGCCACCAGCATTTTTACTGGTTGTTATTCAATAAATCTTGTTTGGTTCACTACTTTTGAGTCTAGCACTCATTCTTAAAGCTATTCCAGGGCTCCCTGTATGTGGGACAACTTTACTCTACCTTTAGGGCCATCGTTTGCATGTCCATCCCTATAAAGCCTATTTCTAGGCCCTGAAGGCAGAAGACTGCCACTGGGTCACCGTAAACTTGAACCAACTTGAAGACACACAACACTGACAACCTTCAACAAAAGGGTATAGTTGAAAAATTCAGGAGGAAAAATCAACTCGCTACTACCATTTCATCTAGCATCGGTTGCCTGAGGCAAGTTGCTTCATTTTGCTTAACAGTGGAGCAGGCTGTGATGCAGATACATGTTCAGATGTCACCTATAACTGATCAAGAAATGAACTGTGCAGAACTTACTGAAGGGTTTCTGTTGAAAGCCCTCAGAGTACCAGTGAAATTTCACAATAGTCTTCCACTTAAGTAGCTGTCCAGCCTGTGCACAGAGGTGTTGATCGATGGATATTCACAGTGAAGCAATTCATTATAAAGCTGGTGTGCTTAGAGGTAGTTGCCATTTATAAATGGCATCCAGATTTTTTCTTCTTTTTTTAAATGTAGGGGGCATTTGTCAACCAGACATTTGTTCATGAACAAACTGGCAAAAGAAAATTCTATACACTATATAATATGCTTCTGGGTGGAAGACAAGG
This sequence comes from Anolis apletophallus, assembly GCA_030556195.1. NCBI lineage: Eukaryota > Metazoa > Chordata > Lepidosauria > Squamata > Anolidae > Anolis > Anolis apletophallus. The sequence continues at coordinate 126,958,067 of JARBWK010000005.1, forward strand.
AATAGAGGAGGAGAACCACCAAAGGCATCCCGAGACAATGTGTGGGAAGAAAAGGGAGTTGGGGCCATATGGTAATGATCAGAAACAGGCTATTGAATTGGGTTCTTTGGGAGGCTGGTGGGGCCTTCAGCAAGCACACAAGTTGCATCTGGAGTCCATGTGCAGTTTGTGGGTCACACTATTCAACTTTGGCCCAAGCTGCTACATTTCCTTGAGTCCTTGTCCCTCTTTCTGCCCCATGCTTCAAAGAGGCAGCTTTTAGTCAGTGGGAATGTGGCGCAGCTGGCTGGGTGTCAGCTGCATAAGATCTTTACTGAGTTTGAGGCCTGCCCGGGTCGAGATGGGCTCCCGACCTATTGTGTAGCCTGTTGTCGACCTTTGCAACCCGAAAGATAGTTGCATCTGTCAAGCAGGAAATTAAGGTACCACTTAGTGGGGAGGCTAAATTTAATTTAACTGATTTACGAGGCTATAAAGATCTCCAGGAAACACGCTGAAGAATGAAGGAGTGTGACATCTCCCCCTGGTGGCCAGATGTTAAATTGCCTCTGTCTGTGTTGTGTTTGTGTGTCTAAATGCTTGCCTGTCTATGTTCGTTGTATATGTTCATTTTGATCCTCCCTGAGTCCCCTGTGGGGTGAGAAGGGCGGAATATAAATGAAGTAAATAAATAAAATAAATAAATAATTGTGTCTCTTATTTAAGAGCCCAGGACCTACACAAACTTTTTTTGACTCTATCATTCCCTAAAGTTAGATACAATGGTTTCAGCATCTGTCTGCTGGGGGTTTGATTTCTTTCTGCCTACTCCTCCTACTGGCACTGTAAACTTTGAGTCTGTGCCTCAGAAGCAGTGAAAAGAGGGTGAGGCACATCATGTTCCTTCATTTTCAACTTATGGCAAGCTTAAGGCAACCCTATCATATAATTTCCTAGGGCTGAGAATGTGTGACTTGCCTAATGTGTGACAGCTGGTTTCCATGACTGAACAGGGAATCAGATCCTGGTCTCCAGAGTCGTTGTCCAATGTACAACCTGAAAAATTGGGTTTTAAAGTGAAACCTAACTCCAAAATTGTGGATTAGCTCATTAAGTAGTCAGAGACTACTTAGTGCTTTGTATGTGTAGTGTACCTTTTCAGGTTCAACTTCAATCATCTTCACATAAAGGCTGGAGAGAGAAAGGCAGTAGGGCGAGGGAATCCTGTGTTTAATAGTTTGAACAAGGGCCAGAGCACATAGATGCCCTGCTTATTATGCCAGACAGGATAGCCAGGTACTATTCCACAGAGTTCTGGAAGACTTCAGAATTAATGTACTGTACTTTGCTCCATGTAACTCCAGAACAGCTTCATAAGCTGAGATACTTTGGCAGTTCTGTCTGACCCCATTAAAAAAAATACTATTTTTCCTAAAATTTTCACCTTGCTGTTATATCCTTTCTTTGTAGGTCTCTGTGTCCATGCGTGCATGTATGAGTGTAATTTCTGAGAGACAACCTGTGCTCCTCTAGCATCAAATGTTTCAGATTCACAAGATGTTTGTTTTTGAACATTTTATTTCTGGATTCATATGTTTAGATGCAAATACAAGATAGTGAGCTAGCATAGCTCCAGTACTGCACTAGATTAGCACTTCTAATCTAGTGCTAAACCCATGAGCCAAAACAGCAGGAGGGACAGTAACTTTCCTTCCTCTGTCCTGGTGGCATCCATGTATTGTTGGAGTGGGCCCAGAACTTGGTGTAGGATGACTGTTGGATTCAGTATACTTTAAAGACAGTGTTTCCCAACCAGTGTGCCGGGGCACACTAGTGTGCCGTGAGCGATCACCAGGTGTGCCGTGGGAAATTGGAACCTCCAATACCCTTTATTCCCCCTCCTGCCGAACACTTTTTCTTCTCCACTCGGGCTTCCTTCTTCCCAGCCTCTCTCTACTCACTTTGCCTCGTTTTGCTCAGGAGGAGAGGGGGGAGGGAGGAAGACGTGACCCATGCGGGCGCTACTGCGCAGACTCACCCCACGTCTTCCTCCCTCCCCTCCTGAACATGCTCACGCTGCCCCCTCAGATCAAAATGGTGGCAGAAGCGGCAGCGTGAGCAAACCAAGGCAAAGCGAGCAGAGCGAGACTGGGAAGAAGGGAGCCCAAGTGGAGAAGAAAAAGTAAGTGTTCGGCAGGAGGGGGAAGAAAGGGCGCGAAGGGGGAGGAAGAGGTCTCTGTTGAAAGCTGCCATGGGCAAACTTGGACCTTCCAGGTGTTTTGGACTCCAACTCCCACCATTCCTAGCAGCCTCAGGCCCTTTTCCTCCCCCCCCCTCAACCACTTAAGCAGGAAAGGGCCTCAGGCTGTTAGGAATGGTGGAAGTTGAAGTCCAAAGCACCCAGAGGGCCAAAGTTTTCCCATGCTTGTTTTAGAGACCTTAAGGTGGTGAGCCTCCTTCCAACATTGTGATTCTGGATAGAAAACAATCAACAACATAACATAACATTGTTTGAGTCCACAGTGCTCTCTGGGTGTAGGTGAACTACAACTTCCAAACTCAAGGTCAATTCCCAAGCAAACCCTTTCAGTACTTTCTATTGGTAATGAGAGTTCAATCAATCAAAACTTTATTACGGTCACAGACCAGCACAAAGCGGGCACAAGCGCCCCAAGAGGAGAAGGACAACTCCCCAGTAAACAGTTATTTAAAATCAGACTAGAAATCAGTATAAAAATATATTTTAAAAGACAGGATATTGTTGCTTTACGATGTCAATCATCACCTGTCTGATATTAAGGGCAGCAGCACAGAACTTAGCAACACTGTAAGTCATTGCAGTGTTAGAGTCTGAAAGCAGCAGGGTGGAATAACATCTTTCACTGCGCCGAGAGTCCAATATGCCAAGTTTGGTTCAATTCCATTGTTGCAAGAGTTCAGGATGCTCTTTGATTGTGTGTTAACTATAAATTGAATTGAAACAAGATCGTAGTTTAAAGCTAAAATTTGCTGATCTTCCTTTGGACAATTTTTGGTTATCTGTTGCCAGGGAGTTCCCCATTTTGGCCAACAAAGCTATTTTGACATTGCTCCCGTTTTCAACCACATATCTGTGTGAGATGAGCTTCTCTATCTTCACTGCGATAAAAACTAAAAACAGAGAGAGACTGACAGCTGTTGATCAAGACCTTCGTGTGTCTTTCTGCCATTCCTGCCAGGATATCTATGTTGTGTTCATTGAAACAGGCCCAGGTTTCACACTGAGTGTATAAATACATTTAAAAACATATTAACTATATGTATTACTGTGTTAGAGTGTCATTTTGTGTCATTTTGGTTGGTGGTGTGCCCCAGGATTTTGTAAATGTAAAAACTGTGCCGCGGCTAAAAAAAGGTTGAAAAACACTGTTTTAGGAGACTACTCCACCATGGTCTAATACCATGCTTAACTCTAATATTGCTTGGTCAATTGTGTCTCTGTTGGAGGACATGTAAGACAAGAGAGCAAAGGTCTTGATGTTCTCCATCAATGCTGACTTTCATAACAGCCGACTGAGCAGACACACTTGGTTGCATCCATGCCACTAAAGTACATACATACATACTACTACTAATATACATGAACTCCTTTCCATTTGGCTTCCTTTATATCAATTAGAAATTGTATGTATGTACACTTGTCCCTCCACATTTGTGAGTTAAACTTTGGAGATTTGATTATTCATAGGATTTAATGTGTTATCTCTAGGAAACTTGATGTCTTCCAGCATGACTCTATTGTCAGAAGTTGATCAAAGAGTTGTACTGGCAAACCTGGAGATTATTAGAAGAGTATTATCTAAGGCAGTGTTTCCCAACCTTTTTTGAGCCGCGGCACACTTTTAACATTAAAAAAATCCGGGGGCAAACCACCAACCAAAATGACACAAAATGACACTCTAACACAGTAAAGAACAGCTGGGGATGGTGGCTTGCTGGGAGCAGCTGCGGGGAGTGCCGAAGCCAGGGAGGGGGCGGAGCCAGGCTGCACCATGCCCCCCCCCCCGGCTTTCCTCTCCAGCAGCTGCTCCAGCCTTGAGGGGGCAGTGCCAAGCCAGCCGTGCCAGAGCCAGCACAATGCTGGCTTGGCACTGTCCCTCAAGGCTGGAGCAGCTGCTGGGAGTGCCAAAGCCGGGGAGGGCAGAGCTCAGGCCGCGCCATGCCCCGCCCCTCCTCCCAGTTTCAGCTCTCCTACAGGCCGCGCCATGCCGCCCCTCCCAGCTTCAGCTCTCCTACAGAGGAGGAGCATGAGCGGTGGATGGGCTTCAGTGGGCGGGGCTCCTCCTCCACGCGGCTTCAGCGAGCGGGGGTGAGAGTCATGGTGGGAGTCATGGCGGATTGGAGGCTGGCTGGGGAAACGGTCGGCTGGAGCGGTGCGCCGGTCCCTTCTTCTTTTTCTTCACCACTGCCCGGCCCTTCCTCCTCCCCCAAGCAGCAGGAGTTCGGCAGGAGGGGGGGAGGAAGGGGGGCAGAGAGCTTTTCTCGCGGCACAGCAGGAGGTCTGTCATGGCACACTACTGTGCCACGGCACACTGGTTGAGAAAGACTGATCTAAGGTTAAAAAAATGTCTTCTGTTGCATTTTCCCCACTTTTGCAGCAGTCCTGTACTCTTAATCTTCACAAAAGTGGAGGGCATATAGTACATTAGTGTCTTCTTCTTTTGTCTTTTTTTAACTGACAGAAATGGCAACATTTGTCACTGCTAACTGGAATATAGAGAAGGTAGTTTTGGGGAATACCATCCACATAATTTCCCAAGACAGAATTGTCTAGTAGCCAAGTGATTTTGGGAGCTGTAGTCCTCAAAATAATCTTTACAAGGCTGCAGCCACATTGTAGTATTAATACAATTTAACATCATAGCTCAATGCTATGGAATAATAGCTGTAGTTTTACAAGGTCTTTAGCCTTTTCCTCCAAAGAATGCTGGTGTTCTACCAAAATACAAATCCCAGTATTCCATGAGCCATGGCAGTTAAAATGATGTCAAACTGCATTAACTATGCAGTTCAGATGCACCCCAGCCTTAGCAAGGGCTAACAGTGTGCTTTGGCTGCCTGCTGTTTGAAAAGGGGTCCTGGACAAGATGACCCCTCAGTCTGATCCAGCAAGACAATTTGTTGGTTTTTGCAAATGGGCTCTGGATAAAGTATAACAAAAATGGAAAGGCACTAATGGAACATTACTATTTTCATTTATCACTCATTTCATTCTCATCAGCCAATATTTAGCAGAAGGTTATTTATAGCTGGTGCTAAATGAAAACTTTCATCAGGACATAAGAGCTGCCATGCGTGATCACCCCAAACATTCATTACACCCAAAGTCAGCAGTGGCCATGAAGATGCCCTGCATTCATTTAATCTCTGTGCTAAAATGTTGGCTGGTATGAACAAAATGAGTGATAAATGAAAATAGCGATGTTCCATTACCACCTTTTCATTCTACACATAATTCATGCAGGAACAAATGGATGAAAGAATTTATAAATGTTAGCAGCATCCATCCCTTATTGTTTGGTCCAACGTGCAGCCCTTTCACACTATACACTCCACTTTAATTGGCAAAATTATATCACATAGGATCGTGAGGACATTTCAAAGTTTGAGAACTTCTCCCAGCATTTCACTAAACTAGAAATCTCAAAAGAGCCCATTTCACTCCATGGGCTTTTCTGTTCTCTTTCCCAATCCCGTCGCGACCTAGCCACAGTGGTCCAAGCCATGGTCACCTCAAGATTGGACTACTGTAATGCTCTTTACGTTGGCCTTCTTCTGTCAGTGATCCGGAGGCTTGAGCTGGTGCAGAACGCTGCAGCTCGGCTGGTGGCAGGCCTACCATCTCGATGCCACATCACGCCTGTTCTGTGCGAACTGCACTGGCTTCCAATGGAGCACCGGATCACTTTCAAAGTGTTGGTCTTGACCTTCAAGGCCTTGCACAGTCTGGGACCGGTGTACCTAAGGGATCGCCTCTCCCCATATAGTCCTACAAGACCACTGAGATCCAAATCCTTGAACCTGCTCATGGTCTCGAGCCACACAACCCTCCACTTGACCTCGACACGGAGGAGAACTTTCAGCGCCATTGCTCCAGCATTATGGAACGCTCTCTCTCCCACAATCCGGGCGCTACCCAATCTGTTAGCCTACAGAAAGGCTTGTAAAACCTTCCTGTTTGTGAGGGCATTTGGTCAAGAATAATGTGGGGGTCCCTCTGTACCCGCTACTATGTAGCTCTTAAATTGGATGTTAGTTCCTAAAGTGATTTTATTGTGTTTTAATGTATTTTTGCTGTACTTGCTGTGTTTTTATTATGTTTTATCGTGTTTTTAACCTCTGTGAGTCGTCCCGAGCCTCACGGAAGGGGCGACCAACAAGTCAAAATAATAAATAAATAAATCTTCTTACTGCTGAGGAGACAAGAGGCATTGTTATTAAGAAACCCCCCTTCATATCATAGTGCTTTAATTGTCAAGTTTCTCCCCAACATAGTTCCTAATGTTTGACCCCCAGGTGTTTTGGATTTCAGCTCCCAGAATACCTGTGTGCTGACCACATGAGCTGGAGCTTCTGGGAGTTGAAGTCACAAACACTTGGAAGACGAAAGGCTGGGAACCTCCAATCTAGTATGAAGCAACGACAGTGCTACAAATGCAGAACTTACAAAAGTTAATTTTTGGAACAACACACCCCTAAGTTCTACAGTCAATACATCAAGGGAATCTGGGGACTTAATCAGACAGAACTGATGAAGAGACATGAGAGAAGCCTCCCCACAGGATTGCAAGGCATCCCCTGGGCAATGTCTTCGTAGATGGCTGATTCTCTCACTCCAGAAGTGACCAGAACTGACTTGCAGTATGTAACCAAACAAGCAAACCAACCAACAGACTTTTTCAGGACCAACCATGACAATAATCTCAATCAACATTGAAGGCATGCCAGCTGCCAAAGAACAACTGCTCTATGAACTGTGCTGAGATAAGAAATGTGATGTGCTGTGTGTCCAAGAAACACACAGGGATAAACAACAGAAACAACCAAAAGTTCCAGGAATGATTTTAGTAGTGGAAAGACCACATGCGCAGTATGGGAGTGCTGTCTTTGTAAAACCAGGCCTCCAAGTCAGCAGTGCCCACAACACTGAAGAAAGCAATCTATATATATAAATTTGCTCAGTCCGTTTAATGTCGTATATAGACAAATAAACTATGGCTCGCAGAAACACCAAACTTGACAACCGACTGGACCATTACACTGGCTACAGACAACGCCAAAAACACCGGACCACCCTCCCTCCCAACACCCCAAACAACCATCCCCAAAACACTGCCAACGGACCTCCCACCCCGGCCTCTCCACTGCCAGTGCGAACGTTTAGAACGTTCGCGCATTGCAGCCAGAGCACAGCGGCCCTATTCCACAGACCACAGAGCCGGCTCTTAAAACCACCCCAAAAAGCCCAAAAACGGCTCTCCAATCCCCCTCCCCTGATCTCAGGCAAAAAAACCACCCCAAAAGCCTGCGAAAACAGCTCTCCAGTCCCCCTCCCTGATCTCAGGCAAAAAACCACCCCCCAAAAGCCCGATCTCAGGCAAAAACGGCTCTCCAATCCCCCCCTCCCTGATCTCAAGCAAAAAAACCACCCCAAAAAGCCCGTCCCCCTCCCTGAAAACAGCTCTCAGTCCCCCCTCCCTGATCTCAGGCAAAAAACCCCACCCCAAAAGCCCGCGAAAACAGCTCTCCAGTCCCCCCTCCCTGATCTCAGGGGAAAAAAAACCACCCCAAAAAGCCCGCCCCTCTCCTGATCTCAGGCAAAAAAACAGCTCTCCAGTCCCCCCTCCCTGATCTCAGGGAAAAAAAAACCACCCCAAAAAGCCCGCGAAAACAGCTCTCCAGTCCCCCCTCCCTGATCTCAGGCAAAAAAAACCACCCCAAAAAGCCCGCGAAAACAGCTCTCCAGTCCCCCTCCTGATCTCAGGCAAAAAAACCCACCCCAAAGCCCGCAAAACGGCTCTCAATCCCCCTCCCTGATCTCAGGCAAAAAAAAACCACCCCAAAAAGCCCGCGAAAACAGCTCTCCAGTCCCCCCTCCCTGATCTCCAGCTGCCCAGGGTGGTGTCTCCCACTGCCGCCGATGCCACAGCCGCGGCCCACTCGCCCTCCCCGCCGCCCACAGCAGCAGCTGCGGTGCCGCCAGCAGCAGCACGCACGCGACTCCCGACCCTGGCGTCCCACCCGCAGCACCTGCCAGGCCTGCCCGGAAGCGGCCGCGGCACCGAGGCCCAGGAGGAGGCGCCTCCTTCCTCCTCCTCAGCCCCTCCTTCTCCGCCTCCTCCTTCCACCTCCCCCTCCGCCTCTCCAAACAGGAACAGCGTTGGGGGCGGAGGGGAGGGAGGGAGAGAGAAAGAGAGAGAGAGAGAGAGAGAGCGAGAAAGAGAGACAGAGGGAGGGAAAGAAGGCAGGTTGAAAGCCAGGCCCACCCAGGCACCCACTCGAGGGATCCTGAGGTAAAGACCCAGGACCAGGAAGGCGCCTCCCCTTCCCCTCTCTCCCCAGCCAAGGTGGGATCCTCACCGGGGCAAAGGAGGCGGCGTTGGCTTCTGCTCTCCTTCTCCTCCTCCTTTTTCCCGGGCCTGGGAGCCGGCAAAGATGGAGGAAAAAGGCTGGGCCCAAGCCGGGAAAGGCAGGCCTCAGGAAAGCCATGCCTCCCCTTGGCTCCGCCCCCTCTGTTGATTCCATAGGCCCTGCCCTCTCAGTTACCTCCGTTGGCCCCGCCCCTCCGTCGGCCCCTCCCCTCCCTTGGTTCCAGTGACCCCGCCCCCTCCGTTGACTCCACCCCCTAGAGAAGGAAAAGCTGTGCTGCAGAGCTTTGTTATTAACCTTCTCCAAGGCCCTTCCTACTATATAAATATTATATTTATTATGCTATGATTTATATTATTATTGTATTTATTATTATACCATTATTATTTATATTACTGTTATATTTATTGTACTATTAAGTATATTACTCTTACATTTATTATACTTTTATTTATATTACTAATATCAATTATAATATTATTTATATTATCATTATATTTATTATACTACTATTATATTTATTGTAATATTATTTATATTACTATTATATTTATTATACTATTATTATTTATATTACTATTATATTTATTATATTTCTCTTACTATTATTTATATTACTGTTATATTTATTATATTTCCCTTACTATTTATATATTTATTATACTATTATTTATACTATCATTATATTTATTATACTATTACTATTTATATTACTATTATATTTATTCTTTTATTATTATATTTATTATATTTCTCTTACTATTATTTCTATGACTATTACATTTATTTTTATATTTCTCTTACTATTATTTATATTACTGTTATATTTATTATACTACTATTATATTTATTGTAAAATTATTTATATTACTATTATATTTATTATACTATTATTATTTATATTACTATTACATAAATTATAATATTATTATTTACATTTCTGTTATATTTATTATACCACTATTATATTTATTGTAATAATATTTATATCACTATTATATTTATTATACTATTATTATAGTATTATACTATAAAATTATATTTATTATATTTATAATAATATTATTTACATTATCATAAATAAATATTTATTTATTATTTATACTACTATTATATTTATTGTAATATTATTGATATTGCTATTCTATTTACTATACTATTATTATCTATATTACGATTATATTTATTATATTTATAATACTATTATTTACATTATCATAAATAAATAAATATTTATTTATTTATTTGCAGTATTTATATTTCGCCCTTCACACCCCACAGGGAATCAGGGCGAATTACAATGTACATATACATGGCAAACATTCAATATAATATATTGTATATACATATTATATTGATACTGTTATAATGCTATACAATATAATACTACTACTAATAGATCAGAGTGAAGGGCAGGGCTGGGAAGGCAGTTCCATCTTGCCTCCACCACTGTGCATATAATATAATATATTGTATATACAGATAATATTGATACTATTATAATTTAATACAATGTAATACTAATAATAATAATATATTATAATTATATATTTTGTATTACGGTATGATGTTATAGTCCAATCTATCTATCTATCTATCTATCTATCTATCTATCTATCTATCTATCTATATATAAAGAGAGCTGTCATCCTAAGTAGCCTATAGACAGCAAAACCACACAAGGCAGACACACCAAATCAGCCCACATACACACAAAACCCCACGAGGTATGTTTACCACCCCCCCTAAAAATTTAAAATTAAACAACATGACCAAAAATACAAAAAAACAATTGGACTACAACTTCCATAACCCCCCATGCCACCGCCTACTGGCAGTTTAGAGTGTCGGAATGTTGATGGTGCTGGCCAATTAGAGGCATTATGCAAATACTCCCTCAGTTAGGAATGTAGAGGCTGGGAGCCACCCCTCTGGCAGTTTAGAGTGTGGGACTGTTGGTGGTGCTAATGTAGAGGCTGGGAGCCCCCCCTCTGGCAGTTTAGAGTGTCGGAAAGTTGGTGGTGCAGGCCAATCAGAGGCGTTATGCAAATAATCCCACAGTGGAAACCAATCAGAAAGCTGGCACATATCCACATACATACAAACATTCACTTTGTTGTCCCAGGCCTGGGAATACAGTGGGACAGGACTATCATACAACAAAAGGAAGATACAAATCCCAACTCATCCTGAGCAAACTGCTAAAGGTCTCTTAATGTTATCAACAAGAGGCAAAACGGCCATCTGTCAAGAGTCCTTTGATTCTGCTTTCCCACCATGTGGGTAGCAACGCGTGCACGGGTCAGCTAGTATATATATTATAACAGTTGAGCTTAATAACACACCTCCACATGAAGAAATTTGTGTACAAGCCTCCACATGAAGAAATTTGTTTCTCTCCCTTGAGTACTTTGATAGACACCAAAGGGCGGTAGTAATTGGTGACTTTAACAGCCATAGCCATGTATGGGGCTATGCTCAAGAGGATAAAAATGTAGAGACTGTTCTCTCCTGGTCTGAATGGCACAAACTATCACTCATTCATGATAGTAAGCTCCCACCATCCAACAGTGGGAGATGACATTGAGGATATAACCCTTACCTCTTATTTGTGAGTGACAGCATTGTGCAGCAATGCACTAAATCAGTGGGACCACCATTATCAAATACACAGCACTGACCAATAGTATGCCAACTGCTCCCAGCTATAAGGCCTCAGGAAGTTCGATCCAACTTCAGAAAGGTAAATTGGACTAAATTCTCAGACATGTTAGATGACATGATCATATTGGTCACGCCAATCCCTGAGGAATACGAACACTTTATTGAAATAGTGAAAACCTGCCCACAGGCCTCTACACCGAGAGGCTGCAGAACCCACTACCTTCAGGGCATTATTCCTGAAACAGTTGTCGTGTTGGAAAACTATTACAGACTCCACAACAAAGACCCATTTAGTGAACAAACTCTTCAGGCAGCACAGAGCATTTTGTCCTCCATCTCTGAAGCAAAAAAAACCATTGTTGACATGGACAGGAGCAGTCAGAAGGCATGGAGGCTGCCAAGATGGTTGAGCAATGACCCCTCACAAACTAATACCCATGCCAACATAAATGCAGATCAGATAGCACACCAGCTCTTGAAGAATGGGAAACCCAACCTTGCCACCAAAGTAGGAAAGAAACCAATAGTCAGACAACCAGATAATGAGAACAACAACCTTCATGAACCTTTTACATTTACTGAATTGGACATGGCTCTCAATAAATGTAAAAATGGCAAAGCAGCTACCCTCGATGATCCACGGATGGAACAAATTAAGAACTTTGGTTCAAAAGCAAGGTGCTAGCTGCTGGAGCTGATGAACAACTACACTGCATCCTGTCAGATCTCCAAAATCTGGAGGAAAGCAAGAGTCATTTTGAAACCAGGCAAAGACCGTAATGATCCAAAAAGTATAGACCAATCTCCTTGTGCCATATTTACAAAGTTCTGGAGAGACTTATTTTGCAGATAATTATGGGATTCCATAGCAAGCTGGCTTCAGGAAAGGCAAAAGCTGCACATCGCAAGTGCTGAACCTGATTCCGCACATAGAAGTTGGCTTTGAAAGGCAGCAGATCACAGGAGCTGTCTTCATAGACCTGTCAGAGGCTTATGATACTGTAAACCACCGCCTCCTACTGAGAAAAATGTATAATATCACAAAGGATTACCAGCTCACCCACCTCATAGGAAATCTGATACAAAACAGGAGCTTTTTTGTTGAGTTCCAGGGCCAAAGAAACAAATGGCATAAACAGAAAAACGGCCTGCCTGTGTTTGCTCCATCAATATTCAACATTTACACAAATGACCAGCCACTGCCAGAAGGGACAGAGAGTTTCATCTATTCTGACGATCGTGCCATTACCGCTCAAGCAGGGAGCTTTGAGATGGTTGAACAGAAGCTCTCTGAAGCTCTAGGTGATCTTACTGCCTATTACAGGAAAAACCAGCTGATTCCTAATCTATCTAAAACACAGACGTATGCTTTTCATCTTAAGAACAGACAAGCATCCCAACTTCTGAGGATTATCTGGGAAGGAATCCCACTGGAGCATAGCAGCACACCCAAATACCTGGGAATTACCCTGGAGCTTTCTCTGAACTACAAGAAGCACTGCCTGAATATCAAGCAAAAAGTGGGTGCTAGAAACAATATCATACGAAAGCTGACAGGCACAACCTGGGGATCACAACCGGATACAGTGAAGACATCTGCTCTTGCGCTATGCTAGCCTGCTGCTGAATGTGCATGCCCAGTGTGGAACACATCTCACCACACTAAAACAGTGAATGTAGTTCTTAATGAGACATGCCACATTATCACGGGGTGTCTGTGCCCTACACCACTGGCGAAATTACACTTAGTCGGTATTGCACCACCTGACATCCACCGGGAAATAGCAACCAATGGTGAAAGGACCAAGGCAGTGACACCTCAGGCCCATCCCCTGTTTGGGTATCAGCCAGCACGCCAACAACTTAAATGAAGAAATAGTTTTCTAAGATCTACAGATACACTCACTGAAACACCTCAGCAAGCAAGAGTCCAAAAGTGGCAGGCTAAAACCCATCATCTCAATCAATGGCTGATATCAAATGAGAGACTCCCTCCTGGGCACACAGAAAATTGGGCAATTTGGAAAGCGCTGAACAGACTGCGCTCTGGCACCACGAGATGCAGAGCCCACCTTAAGAAATGGGGCCACAAAGTGGAATCCATGACATGCGAGTGCGAAAAAGAGCAAACCACAGACCACCCACTGCAATGCAACCTGAGCTCTGCCATATGCACAATGGAGGACCTTCTTAGAGCAACATTAGAGGCACTCCAAGTGCCCAGCTACTGGTCAAAGGACATTTAATAGAATACCAAGTCTGCAGACTTTGTTTTCTGTTTGTTTGTTTTGTTTTGTTTTTTTAATGCAATACAACTGTTTGGTTTGCTCCTGACACGATAAATAAAAATAAAATCAGACAGAGCTGGGGAAAATGGGGGAAAGTTGGCAATATCATCTTCTTTATGTACGGAATCATCTTCTTTCTGTGGCATTTTGTCTTTAAAGAAGACAGATAATTGACTTGCCTCCATCACACAGGATCGCCTCCTCTCAGCTCAACCACTCACTTAGAAGAAACAGAAGGCATCACCATAATTTCTCTCCATGGGCTCCTCTGCCCTCTTTCCCAATTATTTCACCCTTAAGGAGACAGGAGGCATTCTTCTTAAGACAGGCACCATTTCTCACCATGAGCTCCTCTACTCTCTCCCCTAATGCCCTTACTCCGAGGAGGGATCATTCTTAAGGCAGACCCCTAATCTCTGAACTCCTCTTTTTTCTTCCCAATCTGTTTACTCTTGAGGATACAAGAGGCATTGTCTTAAGGAAGGCATCATTTATTTCCATGGACCCGTCTGCTCTTCCTCCCAATCCACTTACTCTTGAAGGGACAGGAGGAATTATTCTTAAGGCAGACACCATTTCACTCCATGGGCTCCTCTGCTCTCTCTCCCAATCGGCTTACTCCCAAGGAGACAGGAGGCATTGTTATTAAGACAGACCCCCCCCCCCACTACTCTGGGCTCCCCTCCTTTCCTCCCAGTCTCATTACTTTCAATCATGAAAGTTTGAAACAAAGTTAAAAAGCCAACAGTAGAGCACTTTCTATAAAAGAGACATGACAGGAAAAATGAAGTGGTGATATCTGGAAATTTCGGTATTTCTAATGATTAACTTAATTTTAAAAATTACCATATCAGGCTCATGAAGCAGGATTTTGAGAGAGAAATGTCAATGCTTGGTAGCGATTAAACACCGGGAAATTTGACAAATCTCATCCCATGTGTTTCTCCATTTTCTCCCATTTCCACACGAATCATGAGCTCAGAAGATGATTTCTCCCTACCTCCCCCCTCATCCCCATTTCTTAACATTTCTAAAACACTTTCCTGATGAAGTATCATGAACAACGGGCAGAAGTCTATATGTTATTGTTAATGTGCTATTTCTCCACTTTCTCAGAGGTGGCACAATTTCTTAAAATATATAATTTCCCCAAATGTTCTGCCTCCATCAATTATGGCATTGAACACCCCAAACTCTGCAGATATCATGAAAGGTGCTTAAAAACAAATTAGTTTTAGCAATTAGTTTTAAGGCACAAAATAGTTACAATTATAGTTACTGCTTTAAAAATACTTTCCACTTTCTCAGAAGAACCTGAAAATAGGCACTTTTAATTTCTTAAAATATATAATTTCCCCAAATGCTATGAGCACTAAATTATGCTCTCCCCCATCAATTATGGCATTGTCCTAACACCTCAAACTCTGCATATGAGGCATATCATGAGCCAGTATTGCACCCATTTTTCAAAAAGATACCGTAGCTGTGTGGTTTTGTTGGAGAATATAAAGAAAAAGGAGAGAGGGAGAAAGCTCTTCCAAGCGGCTGGGGCGCTTCCTCCTCCCTAGCAGCCCCAGTTCAGAAGGAAGGGACTCCAACCACAGCGAAGAGATTTCTTCGCCACGGTTGAGGTCCCTTCCAAGCTGGGGCTGTTGGAGGAGCGCCCAGGGAGGGAGGCCTCTCTTTCTCCCTCTCTCTGTGTGCCTCTCTCTCTGCCTTTGCCCAGCTGAGCCAGCTCCACATGCTGCCAGGAGGAGGGAGGCCCCAGCTGATCGCCCTGCTATGGAGTGCCTTCCTCTTGGCCCCACCCCGACGCCCTTCTCCCCGGGCCGGACAGAAGCAGCTGCCGGGCCTGATCCGGCCTGGGGGCCATGCTTTGCCCATCCCTGATTTTAATAGAGTTTTTATGTCCATCCATGTAGAGTTTTGTTGTTCAGTAAAGGTGGTATTTGTAGTCCAGTGAGAGTTAGAGTGGATCGTTGGGAAAATTCTTCAGAATCTGTAATCCAAGCTGCATCAATTGCCTTATAGATGCACGTATTGCAAAAGTTCCAAGCGGATGCCTGGCGGTATAGTTAGGAGCTCAAACCATTTTGCAGGAAGTTCCAAAGCTTCTTCAGAGGCAATCCTATCGGAGCGTTTGTAGCAATATCATATATCAGCGTGAGGCGAACATATATCCGCAATAATGCAACAAAATGATAACATCAAGAGTGTAGGCTCTATTGACCCTAAGGTGACATAATAACTCTTTTTAAATCATACCACGTTATGGAAAGATCTGGTTTTGTCCCGACATTCAATAATCCGGACTATGAATTAGTTGTGAACTAATCTTTGATCATCAGTCTACCTGGATCGCGGACATTATTATTACATCAGACTCTACAGAAACGTGAAGTATTATGCACTTTAGATGTTTATATGTAATGTATATTTATTGAATTGAATCCACTATCAATTGCATTACTAAATTATATAAAATATGTTTTAATAAATAATGCGCTACGGCCTTTCCTATACATAATAAAATCATATCTATTACTTGTGTAAAATGTCATCTGTCGCCCATTAGCAAACTACCTATTATTTATTAATAAGTTAATAATTTCTATCCTTGCGCATAGCATCATTCATTCCCCATGTTTCCAGCTGAACTTTTTTTTTGGACTGGTGGAGACTATGGAAGTAAATATTTGTAATTAATTCCTTTTTACATAACTTAATGTTGCTAAGGTGGGGTAAGATTTCAACAAAATGGAAAATTCCACTTTTTTGCAGTGTAACAGCAACTTTGAAATACTTTTAGAGTTGTGCAGCATCAACTGAAACTAATCTATTGCTAAGAAAGGCCTGGGCTTCTATTTTTTATATTTTCCCCCCTTTGAACAAAAGACTAAATACCCCAACGACACCAGATGTCATCTGGTCTTGGAAGCTAAGCCGGGTCAGATATGGTTAGTGCCTGTGTGAGGGATCACCAAGGACTATGAAATGTTCTAGGCTATAATTTGTAGGAAGCAAATAACAGAATATTTCTTGCCTAAGAAAAATCATGAAATTCATGAGGTCACCATGAGTCAGGACCTGAGTTGGAGGCATTCCCCAAAGATGGGAAAGATACACAAATTGAGTACAATTCTTCCAAACAGAATGCTTGTTTTGCATAGCATATTAGAGACATATGACCTTTGCAGACATTATTCATGCTCCTTCCATGCGCTGAGGAAACAGAGCCCCATGGGAGCCTCATGCAGGCCATTACATGATGTGAGAGCATTTCTGATGGGAATTCATTTCCTAAATGCTATTGAATCAGAGCCCAAAGCCGTGCAGGCAGGGGAGATGGGAGAAAGACAGGTAAGTACGAGAACTTCTCATATGTGAGAAGGCTGGCCATCCCTTAAGATGGGGAAAATGAGAAAATGGGAGGGAATGGGTTAAGATGGTTCCCTCCACTTTCCCCCATTTTCCTCTCACTTCGTCTGATGAAGTCCATAGTGACATACTGTAAAGGTGGACTCTTATATTTTCCAATTGTGTCCAATGTCCCCACCAGAGAAACTCTACCTGGGCCTAAAGGAATGGCCATCAAAGTGCTATTCCAAACATGCATTTGTGATCCCCGAATACTTCATCTGAACCAGCAAGATTTGTGTGTCGGTGAATCTTTAGATCTTTGGATTGAAAGATGCTCTATTTTTTGTTTTGTTTTTAAGGGAGTTATTTATCAGGATAGGTAACCTAGCTGAGTTTTTGGAGGATATTCTAAATTGGTTTAGGATGTCATTTCAATACAGTAATTGACGTTCCGTCTCTACGTGAGTGGCATGAATCGAAGAACCAGGTAATGCAGCATGGTGTTTACTTTCAATACATATTGTACATGCTCTTGGGGAGAAATGAAGTGTAACTCGGAGTTTTTGCTCTGTTAATTCATTACATGAATATTCTTTTTTTCTTTCCCCTCCCTCCAGAGAGAAGCTTGGGTGTCCCCTCATACTTTCCCTCCATTTTCCAATGGTCAATTGAGTATGGCACAAAGGCAATAACCAGTCTAATAGATGCTGTAAACTACCCCTTTTTAATGCATAATGTAATTGAGTCAGAAAATAGCGCCTATGCCGATTGTATCCCTGATGCCTTAACGGCTGGAATTATGATTAGGCGGAAGCAGATAATGCTGACTTCGAATACATTAAGCTGCAACATTATACAATTTGCCTTCCACAGTGCCGTCGCTTTTCACTGCTTTTGAATTATGTAGTGCCATCTTAAATGATTTTATTATTGTACCGGAACAGAATGCTAAATCCAAGTAAGGATTTTGTCATCGCCTGTGTATAGCACACAGCCTTTTAAGACAAATAGATCTTCCAACCAACCTTGGGCTACATGCAGGTCTGTTACGAGGATTTGGAGAAGGAGAATGACAATCTCATTCTAAATTCATGTCTCCATTCTAAATTACATCCCAACCATGCTATTCTTTAAAAAGAAAAGTGGCTGTGAACCGAAAGATAAGTTGTGTGACCTTGGGGGACTTTAGGCTTGTGCTTTTCAGACAGCTGTATTATATGCCATGACATTTGGACTCTTTCTATAGATACTCTTGAACTCAAATGCCCATCAGCCCCAGCTAGCCTGATGGGGAGAAAGGCACAATAGGAATAGTAGTTTATCAAGATATGCATGACTCAGGGGTGCTCACACTTTTTCAGCATGTGAGCTACTTATAAAACAACCAAGTCAAAATGATCTACCTACCCACTACTTAGAGAGCCATAAAAGCAAAATATTTGGAAATTTATTTCAGTGAGAGCCATGTAATATATTTTAAGACTGAATTCAACTAAATGTGAGTATAATAAGCCCCTGAATTTATTCATAATAATAATGATGATAATATTAATTCAGCCTCTGCTACTACTACTACTACTACTACTAAAGCACAACAACAACAACAACAGGTTCCTAGAGTAGAGGGAGATCTCCAAGGGCCAGCCAGTCCAACCTCCTTCTGCCATAAGGGAAAAACACAATCAAAGCATTCCCCACTGATGACCATTCAGCCCTGATAATAATGATAATAACAATGCATTCCTAGAATAGGAGGAGATCTCCAAGGGTCATCCAGTCCAACCTCCTTCTGCACCTGGGCGGCATCGGGAGCCTGCGGGGTGGGACTGAGCATTCCTCCTGCTCTGCCTGCAATCTACCAGGACACCCTATGCGATCTACCAGTAGATCGCGATCTACCTAATGAACACCCCTGGCATGACTGAAGGATCCACATCATTGTTCTATGCCAAACCTCTACATAAGTGTCTTTCAATTGTTGAAATTATTGGAAAATGAGATACAGTGTTCCTTCCCAGGTCCCCTGCAGCTATCAACTCCCATTCTTGATATCATTGCAGGAAGGGAAACTAGCACCAACTCCTCACATTCAAATCCCTTTCCTTCTAAAAATAACTAGGGACTATTATTCCTGCTAAACTCACAGTGAATTTTGGCTAAAAAGTGCATTGTGACAACATGTGGAAAAAGTACTTACAAAGGCCTGGATCATTTTGTTATTCCTAAATACAATAGACACATTACACCATTAGGTTTTACCTATTTGTTGAGTCATCATTCAGTGAATCTCCTGTATTTGGAATTAGCCAATAGGATTGATGACCAACCATGGAATAATGAGACCAGACTCCAAGGGTGGACATCTGACACAACTGGGAAAGATGAGAGTCCACCTAGCAGCGAATTCACTTTTCCACAGCCTTCTCCTTTTGAATTGAAAAGGCACATGAAGGGCAATAAAGCCTTAAATCGCCTGTATCCCCACTCTCTTCATATGCAGCAATTTGGCACATTGCTGCTCATTTGGAAAGTCTCTTGGTCTCTATTCTTGAATGTCATCAAATGGTTTCATCCACATAGCATCCTTGCCATGGTGTCTAGAAACACATTTTAGGAGGTAGGCTCTTATTGTCCAAAACATAACTTTCCGAACCTCTGGATTATTATAATGACAGTGATACTAATGAGTATCTGTTTTTCAAAAGACAAAAATCAGCTTGGACATACCTAAAATAGGTATTTGAATCTTAGCAGTTTTATGTATCACAATGTGCTTGTTCATCTGAATGTAAGCACTCTACTTGTGTTATTCCTGGTCTACCGAGAAAAATGTGAGCTTTCTGCACAATTTGTTTATTATTTATTTCCACCATTTCTACCCCGCTTCTTCTCAACCCCCGAGGGGGGAACTCAGAGCGGCCTAACAATGGCAACAATTTGATGCCAAAAACACAGTATACATATAATAAAAAAACAAAAACAGTCAAAATTAAAATACATTATAATACAGTTAGCATTAAAATACATTAAAATACAATTAGCATTAAAATACATCATATACATTCACATAAGTTTAAAACAGTATTCCGTCCATAATAGAAGCATTGGGTCATGACCACCAGCAGGGGTGGCCCGAGCTCTCCGGGGGGAGTAAGCGAGCTTTATTTTCGCGCCCCCCCGACGGCCCCCGGCGGCTCCCGGCGGCTCCCGCGCATGCGCAGACTCCCGAGCGCGCCGGCGCGGAGGAACGGGGGGGGGAGAGGGGACTCACGGACCCGAGGAGGAGCAGGAGGAGGGGGGAGGCCACGAGGGCGGCCCGCACGGAGATACAGCGGCAGCAGCAGCAGCAGCGCCACCGGAAGGGCCCAGAGCCAGAGGTGCATCTTCCTGACGTCACTTCCGCGCGCCGCCTCTGCCGAGGAGGAAGGGGAGGAAGGCCTCGCCGGCCGCGCGCTGCAAGGATGCCCGGAAGGAGAGACGCCGGAGGGAGGGAGGGAAGGAGGAAGAGGCCTCCGCGCCTCCGCAGGGCTCCCTCCCTCCGGCGTCTCTCCTTCCGGGCGTCCTTGCAGCGTGTGGCCGGTGAGGCCTTCCTCTTCTTCCTCCTCGGCAGAGGCGGCGACGAGAAAGTGACGTCAGGAAGATGCGCCTCTGGCTCTGGGCCCTTCCAGTGGCGCTGCTGCTGCTGCTGCCGCTGCGTCTCCGTGGGGGCTGCCCTCATGGCCTCCTCCCTCCTCCTGCACCTCCTCGGGTCCGTGAGCCCGCCCTGTGAGTCCCCTCTCCCCCCCGTTCCTCCGCGCCGTCGGCTGGCTGCAGCGACACGGCGGCGGGGCGGAGCGGCGCCCCTCCCAGGTGGCCACGCCCCTCTCCGGGAACGTCATCCTACGCGACCGCGTAGGTCGCTTAATTGGGAAGGCCGGCCCTGACCACCAGTTTGCCATTTCAATCCAATCTAAAGTGCTGTATCGTGCTAATGTGCCAGAAAAATGTGCCTGGTCCCATAACCATGATTTCACTTTTTTCCTGAATGCCAGGTGGGATGGGGTTGATCGTATATCAATTGGGAGTGTGTTCCACAGACGGGGAGCCACCACCAAGAAGGCTCTATCTGTCGTCCCCACCAACCGCATTTGAGAAGTAGGTGGGAGCGAGAGCAGGGCCTCCCCGGATGATCTTAAATTACGAGGTGGGATGTAGCAGCTGATGCGTTCGGACAAGTAAGCCGGGCACAAGGATCTCTTTTGTTGGGCTGGGAATGTTTTTTAGAGCCATCTTTCCTTCCTTTTTCCTTTGCTTTTTCCTTTCTTTTGCCAGAAGAATGCTTTAGGAAAGGCCTGTTATGAGCCAACAGCTCCTGAACAGAATACAAAATTGTCTTTCTCTGTGAGAGAGTGTATGTGTGTTCAGCTAAACTCAAAGAAAGCTGCCACAACTTTCCCCAGATGGCCTGATTACTCTGCCTTCCTGTTTTCCCTTTGTTTTTATCAAGATTGCAAAGTCAGGGGACGCTTTGCAGATAGAAGTGCATTGTGGAAGTTACTCTTAAAAAGAATGAAAGCCCCATAACTCATAGATCCAGTGAGGTGTGAGTGAAATATGTTCTGCTCTCACACTTATGAATAAGGCTCATCAATTACGGCTGGCTGTCAAGATACTTTCAGGAGGCATTCCAAAGGGTAATCTTGAAAATATGTTAGTTTTTCTTTTGCACCCTCACTTTCCCCCCACCTCAGTCAAACTGAATTATGAATGTATATATTGATGGATTTCTTGTTATGCAGCATGCTTCCGCAGAGGACAGAAGATGGAGCTGATCCAAAAGGCTCTATCAGTAATGATCGGTAAGCTTTCTGTGCCTTGCTTTTTGTTCTGATTTCTACCTGACAGCTTTTTGATTGGTTGGGTTATTATTTTAATCTTATTGAAATCTTAAAATGAGGGCCAATTAATTTTATGAGTTTTAATTCATGAATCTGTTACTAATTTATCCATTCTATCTCCCCCCCTCCTGCCGCATATGTTCTATGGCAAGACTGGGGAATCTTTTTGCAATTATTCAGGGTGGTTTTTTTTAAAATTGGGGATAGAACCAGCATATGATGTCATGATCTAAGTAGGGAATAGGATGCTGGTTCAAATCCTCACTCAGTTATGAAAAGTCACTAACTAACCATGAGTAAGATGAAAGCAATGGCAATCTCCCTCTAAATAACACAAAGGAAGGAAGGCTACAAAGAAAGTTGTCTCTCTTTAAAATGAGCATTTTTCATTGTAGTGTCCCTTGAATTAAATGAATCCAACCAAATACAAATTTGGTTCTTTCTTTTTTTTTTCCTGGTGACAACCTGTAATCAGAGGTCCTGTAGCAAGTAGAAAAATGTTTGTGTTTAATCTGTTACTTTCAAGGCAAAATTTCAGTAGGGGTTCTTGAAATTTCTGTATGTATGCTTAGAAAATACCTGCATACTTGAGAAGTAGGCCTGTGGCATATCGTCGGAAACATCCGATTTTCGGATGCTTATCGGATGTTTTTCACTTTTGAACAGGTACCGAGCAGAGTCTAGGAAACCGGAAGTGGATCCGCCATTTTGAGCTTTCCGTCGCCATTTTTGGAGAGGGCTCATATGTCATTTCCGCCCTTCTCTAGCTGCAAACGCCCGCTGTTGACATGGCTTTCCTTCCTGCCTTAGAGGGAGGGAAAGCCTTGTCCACAGTGGGAGTTTAACCCACTGTGGACAATAATAATACACTTTATTTATATTCCGCTCTTCTCACCCTGAAGGGGACTCAGAGCGGATTACAGGTACACATACTTAGCAGACAATCCCTGCCGTTTCCACATACACACATATAGACGAACAGAGGCAAACTCTGGCCACCAGGGGCAGCTGACGCACTCCTCATCTCTCAGCGTTCCCGGCGTCCCTTGTTGTTCCTTCCACATTCCTCAGCATTCCTGGAGTTCTTTAATGGCCTCATAATTCAGTCAAAATTTGCCTCCCCACTTAATGTGGTACCTTTATCTCCTACTTGACAGATGCAACTGTTTTTCGGGCTGCAAAGGTTGACAGCAGGTAGGCTACACTTAAAGGTCGAGCACCCTCCTTGACCCGGGCAGGCCTCAAACTCATGACCTACTGGTCAGAGAGATCTAATGCAGCTGACACTTAGCCAGCTGCACCACATTCCCGGTTTCGCCCGCTGTGGACATGGCTTTCCTTCCTGCCTTGGAAAGAAGGAAAGCCTTGTCCACAGCGGGTTAAACTCCTTTAACATTCCAAATTTCGGAAGTATATCTGAATGAATTCCTGTGATAATGCTGAAAACTTTTGAGGTGTATCAGAAACGAGGCGCCAGCGCTCCCTACGTCCGAATCGACTTTTGAATAAGTTTTTTCTGTGATAAAACAGGCCTATTGAGAAGTGTCATTTTAAACATTCTTATTCCTTGGCTTTTAAACTGGGGTGGCCAATGTGCAGCTGCCCTTGAGCATATATGAAGATGATTTTTTTGTTTGCAGTTTTGAAGCATAATCCAATGCTCTACTCAGACCGTCTTCAGACAAAAAGAAAGTCTCAGAAAGTCCCAGGTTTTGTTCCTGAACAAACCAGCTTTATTTTGGAGATCTACTAGATGTTTTCCCCATTCAGACTATTGCCAGCATTGTCAGGGACTTTTCATTCCCATTCCCTAGACCACTTTGAATTAACCCAATATTTTCCAACATATGCTTCTCCATAGATGTCTGCTTGTGTTATAATGGAACTAGCGAAGATGATTGTCACCAAAGACCTCCCCTCCCTATTGCCGAGAAACTTTGTTGGAATGAAAGGCATGTGTGGGACCTCGTGGCAGGTCATGCACCCTCTCTTCTCTCTTTGTCATATTGGGGCATTGAAACTCTATCAGACAGAGGAAAGTGTGTCAAGGTGCATTGACACTCCCCAACATCAGATACCCCAAGCCTGAGAACCTTGGGTAACTCCATTGGAGTGACCTAAAAAAAGAACACTCACTGTGATTGGTGAGGAAGCTTCTTTCAATGCTTCCTCGCCACTTCAGCCATTGATGGAGCAGGGCTGTGGCCTGTATCACATGATGGCATTTGTCAGGATTTATGGCTGAGGAGGAGTCAGGGACCACCCCTCCCCCCAGTATGATGAAGTGGAAAGAAACAGCAATTATTTGTAGAATTCCGATCCAACAGAGGTCAAGAAAAGGAAAGAGGAATGAAAACAACAATAAAACAAACATGATTATAATTATTAACTAGTGCAATATTGTCAAAGCACTCTAACACTATAACTCTTGGATCATAATTTAAAAAGGGTATCTAGAAACTGATAAAAGTCTATTTCTGAACATTTCCTAGAGGTCATACATGATTGGGATGGGCAAGGAAGAACTCAAGGTAGAGGAGTGAGACAAATCTGAGATATTTTAGGAAAGAATTTGGATGTATAAATAAAATAAAAATGAAATAAAATAAAAACTGTTAATACTTCCAGTGAATCCCAACCCACCACCTCTCTAAATAAGCCCTAGGTCAGGATTGATTTATGGAACTTGTGTGTGTTTGTATATCTGTGGCCTTTATCTTAAGACTAAAGAAGAAACTAGAGATATAGCTTAAAATGCTTAACAGAGGGATGTTTTTTTGATTTAAAAAATTCCTGAAACAGTTTGATCTGGCTATACTCTTGAGACTTATCTAGTCTGAGAGCTTCTGGTCCAGAAACTGAAGTCTGATTCAAAATAGTCTCTTGGACTTTCTTAAGGTCCATTCAGGACAAAATGTTTGGGCTTTTACATTGAAAAATAACTCTTTTCTGAGAAACTTGAGATATGTTTCCAATTTCTTCTGAGGAATTCATGGGATTCTAACCAGTTTCTGCTTCTTTCTTCACTTAATCTGAAAGCAACAAAATGTCTTTAGAAATCCTGCCAAATCCAAGGAACAAATTAATTTGGTATTTTGAAGATCAACAAAGCCTTTCTACTAGACCAGTCTGCTATAATGTGACACTATCCAGGTCCTTCAGATGGCATTTCCAATCAGTTTCAGGTATTGAGCCAATGATGGACAAACCAGGAAAGGGATCTTGGGGTTTTGGTGGACAGCTCAATGAAGATGTCAACCCAGTGCGCTGCAGCAGTGAAAAAAGCAAATTCTATGCTTGGCATGATCAGGAAGGGAATCGAAAACAGGTTGGCAAATGTTGTATTGCCTCTCTACAAATCTATGGTGAGGCCACATCTGGAGTACTGTGTACAATTCTGGTCACCGCACCTCAAGAAGGATATAACGGAACTGGAAAAGGTACAAAGAAGGGCAACAAAAATGATCCAAGGGATGGAGCAGCTCCCTTATGAAATCAGGTTGCAACGCCTTGGTCTTTTCAGCCTTGAAAGACGGCGTTTAAGAGGTGACTTGATCGAAGTGTATAAAATCATGCATGGGATAGAAAAGGTGAATAAAGAAAAAATATTTTCTCTGTCACACAACACTAGGACTAGGGGCACTCCCTGAAGCTCCAAGGTAGGAAAGTTAGGACTAATAAAGGGAAATATTTCTTCACCCAGAGGGTCATTGGGTTATGGAACTCACTTCCAGAGGAGGTTGTGACAGCTGTCAGCCTGGACAGCTTCAAGGCAGGATTAGACAGATTCATGGATACCAAGGGAATCAGTAGTTACTGAAATGGACATCCAAGTGCCACCTCTGTGTTGATGGAGGCAGGCAGGATTTTCCCCGGGTACTGGTTGTGGGGGGTCGGGAGCAGGTGAGGGTTTTGCCCTCCTTTCTGCTAGAGATCCCTGTGTACAACTGGTGGGCCACTGTGTGACACAGAATGCTGGACTAGATGGGCTGAGGCCCGATTCAGCATGGCTCTTCTTAGGTTCTTATGTTCTTATGATGTGGGTTCATGGCAGGTAAAGTCCAAAAAGTCTGGAGGACATCAGGTCAGAGGAGGCTTCGCTTAACTGCTCTGTCAATTTTGACTTATGAAGTGGCATAAGTCATATATGCAATGGGGTTTGCTTTCTTATCAATGAGGTCAAAGTTGACCTCATTCCAGCTTGCATTCTCTAGTTCAGATGGGAACTACAATATGGATCCTTCTTCTGACTGATGCACTGGAGATTGCAGAAGGGAGGGCATTGAAAACATTAGTTAATCCACATTAAAAGAGACTCCTGGCACATGCAGTGGTTGCTGCCTGTTAAATTTAGATCGGGGAAGGGTGGGCCAGGATATAATACTTAGTCATGTAACTAAGGGGCTATCTACATGAGCCACAATCCTAAAGTCCTCCAGATCATTGCAGCAGAACTGGCCCAGGGGCTGATGGGTGCCCATACGACATGCCACTAAACCAGTTTGCTAGCTTACTGGCATCTGCATAGCCATTGCTTACTTTGTCTGCATTTTTCTGAACCCTGCACTGACCATCGGGCACGAAAATGGCAGTGGTTACTGCTCAGTGCCTCAAAGCAAAGTGTATCCTACAACTTCTTTCTAATGTGGGAGAAGGCCACAGTAAAGTGAATAGACACTGTGGAATAGTCTCATATAGTCTGTCTGAATGGACCCTCAGATAGCTGTATTGCTAGGTGACTGAGTTAGAATTCTGGCTCTGTCTTCTTAAGTTTCAGAAAATTCTTCAAAACAGATATGAAATTAAATTAAATATTGTTCTTCTCAACATAGAGATGACTATAATGTAGATACCTGCTATATTTTTATTTATTTATATTTTTATTTATTTATTTATATTTTAAAATATTTATAGCCCACCCTTCTCAACCCACGAAGTATATAGGTGTTATACGTGCCATACAGATGATGATAATTAGTCTTTCAGAAAAAAGTGAGGGCATGCATAGTTCAACATAAAGATGTGAATACACCAAGATTCAAACCCAGACTTTTGATAGTCGGGCTCTCAAGCTTTGTACTTCATTGGAAAATCTGTCTGGCTTTTCTCTGTTTTTAATTTCAAGGGCCTTCCATCTGAAATATTTATTTATTTATTTATCATTTTTCTATACCGCCCCTCTCAGCCCACAAGGCAGTCTCTGCCCTTCAATCAAAAACACAAGCAAAACAAAACCAAACAGTAACCATATACCATAACAATTAGCAATTAAAACATACAAATGCAGTCTCAGCGTCATGTTGAAATCATTTTCCGTCACATCGTCGTCAGTCCATAGATCTAATTAAACCGTTAGATTTCATCAGCAAATGCCTACTCAAACAGCCAGCTCTTGACTTTCTTGCAAAATGTCAGGAGGGAGGGGGCCAATCTGATGTCACTAGGGAGGGCGTTCCAAAGCTGAGGAGCCACCACTGAAAAGGCCCTGTCTCTCATCCCCGCCAATCGCTCCTGTGAAGAAGGCGGGACCGAGAGCAGGGCCTCTCCGGATGATCTTAAACATCTCGATGGTTCATAGGGAGAGATGTGTTAAGTTGGACCAGAACCGAATATGTAAATTTGGCTAAACTCTTCATGAACAGAAACTGAAACAAAATGTTCACCTATTCCTAATTTTCCGTAGTACTGATTGGTAAAGGAAATTGGTCCCATAATGCTTTTGTATTTCTAGATACTGTTTTATGTTATCATTCTGAGTCTCAGGTCAACTTAGCTTATCAAAAGGCTTCTTGGCAAGTTTTATTCAGAGGATGTTGCTTACCGTTGCCATTTTCTAAGGATGAAAGAGGGTGACTTCATCAAGGCCATCCAGAGGGATTCCATGGCTAAATAGTGATTTGTACTCAGAATTCTGCTCCAACGCTTAAGCCACTGTACCATACTAGATGATATCTTGTAGAGAAACAATTTTCCTTTCTCTTATGCTAGAGAGAACAGGCTATTAAATAGGCTTTCCACCCAGATAAAACTCTATCCCCTCTCCTGTAGCAACCCAGTTCCCTTTCGTGCCTGGGGGGCAGGGGGCAGCACCGGGGGTCCCACTTGCATTAGGGCCAGCTGCAGTTGATGAGGACATGGAGGAAGGGGCTGATGAGTTAGCTGGGCCTTCCTCTCCCACAGAGAGCTTGGCCTGGGATGATGAATGGCCTGACGGCTATGATAGCTGGCAAGTTCAAGCTGACCCTGAGAGTGATGATTCCGATCAGTATGAGAACCCAGGTGGTTTCGGTGCTTGAGGAAAGGATCAGGGAAACAGTGGAGGATGAGCCCATGGAAGCCGAAAGGGAGTTAGGCCCACACGAAGATAGCGACCCAGGTGCTGGGAGGCAAGGACGGAGCTTTGATAGGAGACGGAGCATTGAGTCCAGCAGGAGGGATTGGCACTGTAGCCTAGAGCGCCAGAGAAGCGCTAGATCCCGTAGCACAGATTGGCGCAGAAGCCTAGAGCGTCGGGGGCCTCGCCAAGGGGATTAAGTATAGGATCCGTAGGAAAGGATCCTCAGTAGCTCGGCCACTTCTGTTCTAAGGGAGTGAAGCGGCGAAGTTCCACGAGCCAAGTTGCCGGCTCGAGTCTTGCCAAGAAGTTCTTGGGATTGTTTATGAACTTTGCCTTGTTCTTTACCACGGACCAAGTCACTAATCCGCATTATTTTTGTGGAGCTTTTGCCACGTTTGCCTTTGGATTTTTCTTACGGACTCTTTACCTTTTTGATTGAACGTTTGTTACTCTAATGGACAATTCACCTTTTCACCTGTTTTTATTATTCAATAAATAGTTAGCTGATTACCGTCTCTGTGTGTGTGATTAAGGGGCTGGGCCGAGACCCTGCATCGTGACATCTCCCCACATAAAGCATAGTTATGTTTGCAAGGTCCAATAGCTATAGCAGACTATCACCATTTGGGCAGTATGGAGGAAACCATTCTGAAAATGTTACAACTCTATGTAGCCCATGTGTGACATCTGCTTTTGATGGAGCTATTGAAACTTTGGTGTTGGAGTCTGAGTGCAAAACTGGCTACCCAACCTGAGTAGCTTGTTTTGTATTTTATAACAGCACATAACATATTTGCTCTGAACCTTTGGGTGTATGTGTGAGCATATGGGGACCTCAGTCAATTCTGCAAGGTTGCTGTTCTGGCTGTTGAGTGATCTATGAAATGAACAGGAGAAAATGGCCCCTTGCACTGCAGCAATAACTTCTGCTTTATTACCTCCGTTCCTTTCAAATCCTATATGAAACAAATAAAGAAGAGATGGGAAGTCAGGACAAAATGAATCAGCTCAGGTTTTCAGTCCCCACGCTTGAAATGCCTTGGTGTGGGCTACAGAACCTAATTTCAAAGTAGCAGGCAGCTTCCATGTCCATAGCATTGGATTTTGATGGGAGATCAGGATTCGATTCCTAGTCGGCCATAGAAACCCACCAGGTGACTTCGGAAAAGACACAAACTCTTAGTTCTAGAAAACTACATGGTTGGTTTGCCATAAGTTGGAAACAACTCTCTCTCTCTCGGCATTACTTCGCAAATGAAGCTTCTTAGGAAGAACTCATCCCACGCTTTCTACAAGTGCGTTGATGACTAAAAAGGCCAATCTGAGATAGGCAAGTTCAGTTGTAGAAAGCACAGCAGAAAGTTTCCTTAGATGATGTTGTTTCCAAGTTGCGGTTCTTTCTGCGTTGTCATTTCTCTTCGAAACCCATTTGGCGTGCCTTCTCGAAAGAGTCCTTATATCTCTTTTTGGGGGTGCCTGTCTTGCGCTGACCCGTGGCGAGTTCACCATACAGTAGTATCTTTGGGAGGCGGTGGTCCTCCATCCTAAGACGTGCCCTGCCCAGCACAGCTGTGTCCTCAATAGTATGGCCTCAATGCTGGTGATCCCTGCTTGCTCAAGGACAGCAACATTAGTCACATAGTCGGTCCAGTGTATATTTAGGATTGTGCGAAGACAGTGCTGATGAAAGCGTTCGAGGAGTCATAGGTGTTGGCGATAGGTGACCCATGTTTCAGACCCATTTAGGAGAATAGACAGTACGATAGCTCTGTACACACTGATTTTGGTGTTTTTACTAAATGGTAGGTTTGCCATAAGTTGGAAACAACTAAACACAAAATAAAGCCTGAACTATCTGTAGAAACTAAAATGATTGAAACATATTTGGCCATATCATGAGAAGACACAACTCACTAGAAAAGACCATAATACTTGGTAATGTAGAAGGTAATAGGAAAAGAGGAAAATCACATTCCAGATGGATACATTCGGAGAAGCAATGGCTCTGAGCTTTCCAGACCTGGGTAAGGCTCTTAATGATAGTGAGTTCTCTCATTCATGGTACGACCATACCTAAAAGTTGACTTGATGGTAGTTATTAGTTAATAATAATATTGAGAGTACTCCTTTTCCTCCATACTGGGGAATATGATTGATAAGGCAACATTGCATTTATTCCATCCTGCTTTCCTTTAGGTATTGCTGTGGAAACCAACGTCTGGAGTAGAAAGTCCCTTTAGTTGATATGCATGGCATACAAAATGGTTTATTCTGTTGCAAGCTGGATTACTTGCAAAATGACACTTGTTAAGCTTATAAAGCAAAATGCAGACATATAGGATTAATGACACCTGACTTGAAAGCAATATGTTTAAACTATGGTAAAACTTGACATTTGTGATCTATGGAATGAAATATACAAAAATGCCAAATATTCAAATGCTCTGGTGAATAAATCTAGAATTAAAACTTCAGACATTTGATGTATTTGCTACTGTTTCTTCAGTTTTAGAAAAATCATACATTAATTGCCAATGTTGGTGAAAACCACTGATGTATTCTATTTAGATGAATTGAAAAAGAATTACTTCATTGATTCAGATTAGGTTTGGCAATGTTCTGTGTAAGGAGGTCAAACACTAAATAGGTTTTTTCATGCCCCATTAAAACCGATGGCAACTAATGCTGGCAAAATTATATTGGGCATGCTCAGTTCCCTTCTCAGTGTAATTTACAAAAGGGTAGCTGTGTTAGACCATTACAGGAAAAACAGTCATGTGGAACATTTAAGACTAACAGATTTATTTTAGTTTGGATGCTCATTGATGTAGTTTCTCAGATGTATGGTATGTATCACATACATATACAGTACATATATAGAAACATACCTATGAGTCCAGAGCAAACCAGGATATAGGAAGTGGAAATTATATTAATTTTGGCCATTAGCAAAATAGTTAGTGATAAGGCAATAAGAAAGTCAGTTAACATAGTAGCTGGCATCATGTTAGTGATGTACGTAGGCAGCTTCTTATGAATATCTTAGAATTGGAAGCAGGCCCGGATTACCCATAAGGTCACCCTAGGCCATGGCCTAGGGTGGCAGCCTTGGGGGGGCAGCTTCCCGCCACCCCCTCCTCCCTCCCGTCGTTGGCACCGCCCCTCTTTCCTTCACTGAACGACGGAGGGGCGGGGCCGACGTGGCGCGAAGGAGGAGGAGGCGGAGATAAGCCCTCGCCGTCCCCTCCCTCCCGTCGTCGTCGCTGCCCCTCTTTCCTTCACTGAAGGACAGAGGGGCGGGGCCGACACGGAGCGAGGGAGGAGGAGGCGGAGAGAAGCCCTCGCCGCCCCCCTCCTCCCTCCCTCGTCGGCCCCTCCTTCAGTGAGGAGGAAGGAGGCCCCCCCGGAAGCGGCCCTGCCCCCCGCAAGCGGCCACCCCCCCTAGGGGAGGTGGCGGGGGCGGCGCTCCAGAGTGTGGCCTAGGGCGCCACAATCATTTAATCCGGACCTGATTGGAAGGGAACACAAGGACCATGTAGTCCAACTCAATTAAAGCACTCCTAAAAATGTCCACCTAATCTCAATTTTAAGCCCTTCAAATATGCAGAATCTAGTACCAAGTTTATTCCCCTGTTGAACAGCAGTTACGATGAAAATGCTCTTCTGGATATTTAGGTGGAATCACTTTTCTTGTAATTTGAACCCATTGGTTGACATTTAGCTTATGAACTAACAGAAAACAAGCATACTTCTTTTTAAATGTGATAACCCTTCAGCTATTTAAAAATAGATATCATGCTACTTTTCAGTTTTCTCTTTTTTAGCCCAAAAGTTCCCAATTACTTAAGTTATTCCTCACAAACCTTGGTTTCCAGACCTTTGATCATCTGGATTGCCTTTCTCTGGACACATTCCAACTCATAGATAGCTTTCTGGCACTGTGTTGCTCAGAACTAAACTCAATGTTCCAAATGAAGCAGAATAGAATGGCACTACTCAGGGCCATAGGTAGGATTTTGATTCAGGGGGGGGGGGGGGCTGAGCTTGATTCGGAGGGGGCTGAGTCTGAGTGAGAGAGGGTCTACTCTACCAAACCTTTTGTATCGTTATCCCAGTACCCCCATGATATATTGAGCATGGTGATCATATCATGATATGAATAAACATAAGTTTAAATAATGTATCAGTATGGCATTCTCACGGACCACCCTGGGAATTTCGGTAGGAGAGGGGAGTAAGCCCCCTGAGCCCTCCCCCCTCTCCGGCTACATGCCTGGCACTACTGCATCTCTTGGTTTGGACACTATAGTCTTATTGATGCAGTCCAGAATTGTATTGGCTTTTTTGGCTGCCACGTTACACTGTTAACTCATATTTAGCTTGTGGACAACTAAGACCCTAGATCTTTTTCATATATATTGCTTTCATGTTAAGGGCTCTTCATTCTATATTTGTGCATATCATTTTTCTTGCTTACATGTAGTATTTTACATCGATTCATATTGAAATTAACTTTTTAGTTTTGTCCTAGCTCTCCCATCATGTTTGTAGATGTGGAGGTTGGTAATACTCTGTGTACAGTGGCCAAACATTCCTACCCCTGGACTTGCTATATAGCTGTTGTAGTCTACCCATAAACAAACATAAATTGATGAAATAATAATCCGAGAACTTGGGAGTACACAGCAAACCTTGCTGGGTGATGTAATCATTTTGCATGTGGAGATCGGACATAGCCAGATGCTTCTCTGATCCTCCGATGCATTACTAAACAGGGAAGGGTGGTTAAAGCGTCAGCAGCTCTATGGTAAATCTGGGAGCTGCCAAATGGCACCCAGACTTGCCATTTTGCTACATTGAGGCATATACAACACTGACTGTATTATGGTAAAAAGTGAAAACAGCCTAAGCAAGCTTCAAAAATAACATATCCTTTAAATATATTTTTGACAGATACCATGAACATTGGGTAAAATTGAGAGTAAACCAGAGGGTGGGGGGTGGGGCGGCAACACATTTTATTTGCAAGTACTTTGATCATGTGGACCATTCTGCTACGTCACTATCCTTAAAGCCTATGGGACTAAAACAATCTAATTTTGTACAGGACTGGAGCCAAAACATCTTATCTTACCAATAATT
Organism: Anolis apletophallus; assembly: GCA_030556195.1. Lineage (NCBI taxonomy): Eukaryota > Metazoa > Chordata > Lepidosauria > Squamata > Anolidae > Anolis > Anolis apletophallus. The sequence goes on from JARBWK010000005.1 coordinate 126,991,342, forward strand.
ATGCTATATAACAAAATTAGGGGGGGGGGACCTCTTTTCCTGGTTTGAAAGTATTATTTCCTGTTTAATTGTGTGGTACTTATTTTGAAAGCAGTTGTTATGCTCCAAAAACTTCATTTTTGTGGCTGCTAAGTTGAATTCGTTGAAACCCTATGAGATGTTCATTGAAAAATTATAGCAAAATGTGCTTCAGGATGTCCCACAAAACAAAGTTTTTGTAGTTTAATAAACTCTTTTCCATGTTTTTATGGTAGAACCAATTAGGAAATGACATTTATAACCACCAAGGAACAAAAATTGTGTTACGTGTTGTTATAGGGTGATCTATATGAAAATAATGATCTGTAATTAAGACCACATTCAATTTTATGCAACAGCAATGAGAGAAGGGGGTGTGATAAGAAAGATAGATGTGTTTATTGCTTAGTCCACTGACCATATCAATGACAAAAGACAAAAATACACAAACAAGTAACACTAATCATGGCCGGATTATCCATAAGGCCACACTAGGCCACGGCCTAGGGTGATTCCAGCTAAAAAGAAGGGCTAGCACAGTGGAGGGTGCAGAAATCACGGGCGAAAAATATTTTATTTTATTTTAATATTATTTTATTGCCTGTGCCGCGGTACTGTGAGACTTCTGGGTAATGTAGTCTCGCGGCCGCGGAAGTTCCGCCTCCCAGTGATTCCAGCTCATGGAAAAGAAGAACCCAGAAGCGACCCGCCCGCCAGGGAGCTACCATTGCTCAGCGACAGCACGTGTCGCAAAGAGCCCCGATTGGCTGCCGCAGCGGCGCTGGCTTTTCCTGCTTCTGCTATGCCTTAGCAGAAGCAGGAGGACTGGCGCGGCAGCGGCAGCCAATGGGAGTTGCCCGGGGTGGCGCTTAGCAGCTAAGCACCGCCTCAAATGCCCCCGATTGGCCGCTACCGCCACGCTAGTTTTTCCTGCGTGGCGGCGGCAGCCAATTTGGGGGGGGGGGCGTAATTTCAAACTGTGGCCTAGGGTGCCAAAAGGTATTGATCCGGGCCTGACACTAATCACTATCCTAAAACTCCTGTAATAGTTAACTAAAACAAATTAAAACACAATAAAACCTGATTAAATAACAAGTTTGGTAATATGGGATTAAATTATAAGATGAAAGAAGGGGAATAGAGTGAATTAGTTTGAGAATTCTGATAAACTCACCGCAATGACAAGGGACCTGTGACCACATCCTTCTTTATCTATAGGTAATGGGAGAGCATAAGCCTGGTCATTCATTCCATCCAAACACTCCCAGCAGCTTCTTTATTCAAACAGGCCGATAAGACAAATCTAATGGAGCCCCTTGTTTTCCTGCACATCTAACTTTTATCTCTCCTCCTCCACTCTCTACTCCCCCCTTCCACTTAGCCCACAGCTGTTAGGTACCAGGTTTGATTCAGCATCCTTGATTCTTTTGTGTGTTTTAAGCAAATGGGTTCCTTCCAACTCCTGGATGAGACCCTCCATTCCCTCTCTCTTATAAGATCCCATTTTGTGAGATAAAGAGATCTCTCAGATGGGTGGCTTTTTATAATGAAGTTGTCTATGCAGAGGACTAGGTGTATGTTCTCCCTAGAAAGAAAAGAGGACAGCTTGGCAATTGGATGCCAGTTGGATCCTTTCCAACCTTTCACCTCTGCCATTGTCCCAGTCCTGCCTCATGGGAACAAGGGAGAGAGCCTTTTCCTCAGTGGCCCCCCATTTATGGAATGCACTCATTGATTTTATTGTGTTGTTGTGTTGATGGGTTTGGCCTCATGCAGATTATTGCATTTTGAATAGCAATTCATGAGTCAGCACAAGATATATTTTCGCAGTTTGAGATGACCTGCAGTGTGACATGTTTGACACCAGATGGCGCTGTCTCAAGACTGGGAACCTTGAGGAATGTCAGTTACAAAGTGACAGTTGTGAGGAAAGGATGTTTAGAAAGGTAGCTGTGATGGCTGTTGTTTTTCCCAGTTATTGTTAAATACAATTCAATACAAAGTTATATATTTACCTTGTGAATTGAATGAGAGTTTCATTATTCACTCGAACAGAGACTGGAGTTTTTGGGCCTTCTATATTTCTGTTGCCTATCCGCTGTGACATAAATACTCAATGCCGAAGAATGTAAGCCGCCCCAAGTCCCTGTTGGGGAGATGGTGGCGGGGTACAAATAAAGATGATGATGATGATGATTATTATTAGAAGGTTGGAAGGGGACCATGTTATTTTGAAGATCTACAAAAGTTTTCCCCATATACAATTGCCCAGAGTATAAAAATCAAAATTTAAAAAACCCATGTCTACTAAATAAGGAAAGTACATGCACAGATTTTATAAGGGATTCATCCCTCCCCGTTACTCGAGAATGAGGTCTAGGCCCTTAGAGTTGGGAACCCTGCAAGGTGAAAATGGTCACTGTATCTCTCCTAGTTGGTAAAAATAGTCACTGTGGACCTTATCCCATGGTTTATGAAAGAGAAAGTACATTTTATTGATTAGCCATTGGCCGTATCAAAAACATTTGACAAACACATACACATACAGTACAACATAAGTTAAAATAAACAAACTTTTTAAAAGGTTCCGATCCAGATCAAATATGAAAGCACTTGTTTTGGCTGTTTCTAGTGGGATCTCCCAGTTGCCTTCCCATGACATTTGTCCCTTTCCATTGTATCCCGTTCAATCCCATTTGGAATCTGCCTGCTGTTCATCTATTAGAAATATGGGCAGGAATAATCTTCAGTGCTATAGTGTTTCCCAACCAGTGTGCCGTGGCACACTAGTGTGCCATGAGCAATCATCAGGTGTGCCGTGGGAAAACCTCCAATATACCCTTTCTTCCTCCTCCTGCCGAACTCCTGCTGCTGCTTGCCTGGGGGGGCGGGCGGTGCGAACAAGAAGAAGGGGCCGAGGTGCCGCCTCCTTCGGCTGTTTCCCCTCTGTGCCCGCCAGCCAGCCTCCAATCGAGGGGGGGAGGAGGGAAGGGTGATGTCACTTGGGCCCCATCCCCTTCCCAGCAGTTGCCATTTGAGGAGGAAGAAAGGCCGGCAGAGAGGCTGATGTGAGCGGAGGGAAGGTCAGAAAGGGATGGAGTGTCCCCCTCCCCATGAGGTAGAGGCCCGCCCATCATTATTTGAGTCCACAGTGCTCTCTGGATGTAGGTGAACTACAACTCCCAAACGTCAAGGTCTATTTTCCAAAAAATCCATGTGTATTCATAGTTGGGCATATTGAGTATTCATGCCAAGTGTGGTCTAGGTCCATCATTATTTGAGTCCACAGTGCTCTTTGGGTGTAGGTGAACTACAACTTCCAAACTCAAGGTCAATTCCCAAGCAAACCCTTTCAGTACTTTCTGTTGGTAATGAGAGTTCAATATGCCAAGTTTAGTTCAATTCCATTGTTGCAAGAGTTCAGGATGCTCTTTGTGTGTTAACTATAAATCCCAGAAACTATAACTTCCAAATGTCAAGGTCTATTTTCCCCAAACTCCATCTGTGTTCACATTTGGGCATATTGAGTATCCATGCCAAGTTTGGTCCTGGCCCAACATTGTTTGAGTCCACAGTGAACTAAGTCCATAAGTGAGCTACAACTCTAAAACCCAAGGTCAATGCCCACCAAACTCATATCGTATTTTCTCTTGATTATGGAAGTTCTGTGTGGGAGGTTTGTGTCTTTCTGCCATTCTTGCCAGGATATCTATGTTGTGTTCATTGAAAGAGGTCCAGGTTTCACGCTGAGTGTATAAATACATTTAAAAACATATTAATTATATGTATTACTGGGTTAGAGTGTCAGTTTGGTTGGTGGTGTGCCCCAGGATTTTGTAAATGTGAAAAATGTGCCGCGGCTCAAAAAAGGTTGAAAAACACTGCTATAGAGCTCAGCCAAATTGTCCTGTTTTGCAGGGATGGGTCCTGTTGTGTGCACTAGTCTTCATTTCATCAATTTCCCCAATGACGTGTGTGGTGGGGGTGCATCATGGGCAGTCTCAACTTCTGGCTCTGTCTTTCACAACTGTCATTACCTCCTAGAATGGGGGCGAGAAAACGTTGCCAACTGAGATGAGACGACCATTGAATGTATGATGTCGGGAAACACATGTGCTATATTTCAAGACTGGAAGCAATGGACTGTATGTGATGACGTGATTATTATTAACATCTGGTTACAGTATGATTTAAACACTGAACATGATGGGATGGCTACTTTGGGTCATTCAGTGGGATAGGGTTCTGTATCTCTTTAATTGACTGAAATGTTTTGAATCAAAACACATTTTTTTGTCCCTAAGCCATGCCACAAGACCAATGAAGAAGTGTGTGGTGAAGTAATTTCCAATCAAAATCTTAATAATTTTGCAACCAAGAGAGCGCCTTGCTTCCCATATCAAATGTGCAGCCTGACGTCAGCTCTGGAAGGCCTCTGACCCATGTCAAGGACAATTAGACAAACTGTGCCAGCCTGTACCGATAAATCATCCTTTTTCTTGCAGGTTGCAGTTCTGTAAGTTTAAATGAGACTTCTCCAGTGGTCAGTCTTAATTTGTTGCAAACTTAAGTGGACATGGGCGCCCTGACAACATTGCTCATTCGGAACACAAAGGCCCCAAACATCCATAACCATTTGTATGAGGAGCAAATTGATTCAAATCAAGTCTTTAGTACATCTGGGACTACAAACAGTCTCTATTGTGTTCTAAGCCAGCACAGTGCTTCCCAGCACAGATGGCGCTTAAAGTCTTGGTCTCCACAGGTTTGTTTATATGTTCAGGGATAGATTCATCAAATCTACCCCAAAGATTTCCTTTGCAAATCCTTGTTATTTCCTTTTTTGTTGTTGTTTCTTAGCAACTTTTGTTCGCTGCAGGAAGTAATTTTCCTGGTGCTTGTCTCATGCTAATAGGCATTTAATTTTTAAAAATCAATCAGGAAGAAGCACAGTAATTTAACCAGACCAAAGGAACAGGTTTTTCTGGAGTCTAGCCGATCGGAAAATACTGTATAGTAATTAAATAAAGGCACCAATGTGGCACAGTGGTTTGAGCTCTGAACTAGGACACTGGAGACCAAGATCTGAATCTCCACAAGGTCACCCAGTGAAAAGACACTGGGTGACCTTGGGCAAATCGCACTCTCAAAGCCTCAGAGAAAGGCAACGGCAAACCTCCTCTGAACAAATTTTTGCCAAGAAAGCCCTGTGATAGGATTGCTATAATTCAGAAATGGCTTGAAGTCACACACACACACACACAAACCAACAAAGGTAAAATTCAACTGAAATTATATTAAACATGATCATGAAATCAAGTACAAGGCCAGTGTTTCTGAAGTGTTGCATTGGAGAATGGCTATCAACATTGCTTAGCCCAGTGATTTTCAACCAGTGTGCCGCAGAACACTAGTGTGCCTTGAGAGATCATCAGGTGTGCAGTGGTAAATTATTTTCCAACTTCATTCATACTGTATATAAACTATAAGGTGCATCTGTCCCTTTAAGAAATGGAACCATAGCACTCTCGCGTCACCTAAGAAGTGACGCGAGAGTGCTATGGTTGCGCCATCTTGGATTCGCTCAGACGCGGCAAAGTAAACAAAGTTAGAGTTAGTGCTGCAGCTGCGCGTCAAGTGACAGCGGCAATTTGGGATCACAGCAAGACAAGCGAGTGACAGTGATGAAGAAGTTTTTGAGAAGGAAAAATGCAAATGCCAAACAGGGCCCTGGACAAAATTATGACACAGATGAAGGCCCTAATATGAGTGGTGAACAAAAGAAAAAAGAAAAGACGGTGTGTTCATCGAAACAGGCTCAGGTTTCACACTAAGCGAGTGTATAAATACATTTAAAAACATATTAACTATATGTCTTACTGTGTTAGAGTGTCATTTTGTGTCATTTTGGTTGGTGGTGTGCCTCAGGATTTTGTAAATGTAAAAAATGTGCCGCGGGTCAAAAAAGGTTGAAAATCACTGGCTTAGCCAGTGTTGTTCCTTCTTGTGGTCTGTAGTGTAGCTGCAGCACACATTTCTATAAATTTGATACCACTTTAACTATTATAGATCCATTTGAGGGAATCATGAGGTTTGTTGTTTAAGGAGGTACTGCCAGAGGGCATCCCTGAACTACATTTCGCAAGATAACCTTCAATTGGGAGTGCATGGGAAACTGCATTGCACTTGGGTTTCCTAGCAGAGAATTTTGATTGCTTTTCTACATCATAAATATCAGGCTTCCTTAATATGAAACTGTGTGGGTAAAATGATATAATGGTGTAGTGTAGACATCCCCTTAGTATAAGACAGGGATGGGATGTTTGTGGCCCTCCTGAGATTGTTGAATTGCAGATCCCAGCATTCTTTACTATTGGTTGTGATGTCTGGTGATACTTGGTACTGAATAGCTACAGGGCTGCAGAATTCCCAGTACTGGTTTAAGAGATGCATCTAAATGCTTAACTTGCACATTGAAATAGATGAGTCTATATTAATAACTGTAATATAAGTGACCAATGTAAACCAGGGGGAAGGGGTGCTTTTGTCCACGTTAAAAGCTGCATTCCTTTGAAGAAATTGTTTCAAGAGCTGAAAGGCAAGCAAAGAGCAACATTCTTTCCCAAATGAGTTTGAAGAAAGAGAGGAATGAAGGAAATGGTGGGACTTCTGCTTAGCAAAGATGGTAAAATGCTAATCGATCACAAAGAAAAAGAACTGTTCAATACCTATTTTGCTTCAGCACCCCCACCCCTTCAAAAGAGGACTGTGTGTTTCCATGCATCAGAAGAGATATTGACAAGGAGTCTGGGTTGCAAATGAAGATGGATAAGGAGTTAGTCAAACAGGCCCGGATTACCCATAAGGCCAGCCTAGGCCATGGCCTAGGGCAGCGACCATGGGGGGGGGGGCAGGTGCGGACCCCCCAAATCTTTTTTAAAAATTCAAAAAAATATTCAAAAAAATATTTTAAAAAATATTCATAAAAATAAGTGCGCATGCGCGTGGTGGCGGAAGCACCATCTACGCCCCCATTGTTCTGCTCCCCTTGGTTCCTCCCTCCCTCCTTCTCAAGCAACGCTGCGTGGATGGCCCCCACTGCGGCCTCTGGGAGTCTGGGCGCCCCGTGGCCTGTGAAGGAGGGAGGGAGGAGCGAAGGGGACGGAGCAGAGCAAAGGAGGAGGCAGGCGCCCGGCCCGCGCATGTGCACGTTGGAGCATGCGTGAGTATGCGCACGAAGATGAGCCACCACGAGGGAAGGAGGCTTGCTTTGGCCAGCAGCCAAAAGCATCTGCAACTGCCTTGAGTTGACCAAATTGTAGCAAAAAGTTCTGTCTATTTTATTTTATATTTTATATTATATTATATTTTATATTATTTTATATTTTATTTTATTATATATTTTATATTATATTATATTTTACATATTTTATATTATTTTATATACTTTATATTATTATATATATTTTATATTATTTTATACATTCCCCTGCATTGAACAGCCTTATAGCAGAAAGGTCTCTCTGCCTGCTTTCCCTTTGCCTCATAATATATTTGTGGAATTATTATGCCAGGGTGGGATAAAGAACTCTTTGGATGCATTTCTTTTCTTTTATTGTCCACATTCCCCTGCATTGAACAGCCTTATAGCAGAAAAGTCTCTCTGCCTGCTTTCCCTTTGCCTCATAATATATTTGTGGAATTAGCGACAAATCCCATCATTCACATGAATTGAAACCGCTTTTGGGCTTCGCCTGCGAACAATTCTTCAACACATCACTCCTCCGAACTTCCAATACGGCTTGCCAGCTCTTCTTTGGAAGGAGAGCCTACCCGCTGGGCTGGGGCACAATCAGTTTGGCTTGTGTACCTCCTCCCCCTTGTTTACTTACCTGGAAAACCCATTCTTATTCAATGAACCCTTGAACTTTTCCCTTTGGACCCGAAGTATCTTGGACATTGACTGATGCTATTGGCGTATGGGGTAGGAGCCCACAGTGGGCATGCTTCATATGCATATGTTATTTGTATATTTCGATAGTGTGTTTATGAAGATGTATTATCACTTGTGAATATCTAAAACAATTCTATTATTTCTACTAACTGTTTACACTCTTTGTGTCGCGTTGCTTTCTGGCAACTCCCCCTCTTCTTTGTATATTCAACAGAGGGCCTCGTAACCCCTCCACGCAAGCTCGAATCAGCGCGGAGGGGCACGGGTCAAGGGAGCAGGTGGTAGGTCGAAGAGCTGCGACAATCTTGTCAACATCCTCTACATCCAGTGGTCGAAACTGGTCGAAGGTGGACCTGGCGGAAGGCCACGGAGTCTCAAGTTCCAGTACTGTATCAACCGTGGTAGGGAGGTCCCGGCGGAGCATCGCAATCTTGTCTGTGAAATGATTCTGAAAAACCTTGGTGGTAAGGGCCCGATCGTCATTGTTTGGGATGGTAGGGACCATCGTCAACTGCCGAATTATTTTGAACAATTGAGCCGGGCGTGAATCTGCAGACGCTATCAAGGAGGCATAGTGGGAATTTTTCGCCTCCTTGATGGCATGCTCATAAGCTTCTAAAAAGAGCTTATAAGCTGATTCCGAAGGTCTCTCTTCAGAATCAAAGAGATGTCTCTCTTCAAAAAAGGCAAAATTAGAAGATGTGAGAAACTACAGTCCAATCAGACTGAAGTCAATACAAGGAAAAATAATAGAACAAATTACATAGGACTGCATTGTGGCAATTCAGGAATGTATGCATTGCTTGCCCCAGAGCAGGAGCCGGGAACCTTTTTGACTCAGAGAGCCATAAAAGCAAAATATTTGGAAATTTATTTCAGTGAGAGCCATATAATATATGTAATATATATTTTAAGACTGAATTCAACTAAATGTGAGTATATACGTACATACTATGAGAAAAGGATTCCCCTGGCAGAATGACGGGACACTTCAGACCTGGCTCTGCAAAAGGCATGCTCAGGACCCTGGGAAGGAAGAGAAGATGGAAGGAAGGGGGAAAGAAAGAAAGACACAGGAAATAAAGAAGGAAGGGGGAGAGGACGAAAGAAAAGAAGAATGAACTATGGAAAAGGAAGAGAAGAAAAGCAGGAGAGACACATGGACGGGAAAAGAAAGAAGGAAATGGAAAGGGAGGAAAGAAAAGGGTGGGGTAAAGAAAGGAAAGGGAGTGAGGAAAAAGTAAAATAATGAAGGGAAAAGAAGAAAAGAAAGAAGGGGAAAGAGAGGGAAGTGAAAAGAAAGGAAGGAGAAGGAAAGGAAGACTTGGGGGAAAAGAATAGAAGAGGAAGGAAGGAAGAGGGAGGGAGAATGGGGGAAAGGAGGAAGGAGAGAAGGAGAAGGAAAGGGTGAAGGGGGAGAAAGAAAGGAAAAGGAAGGAAGGAAGGAAGGAAGAGGGAGAATGGAGGAAAGAAGGAGGGGGAGAGAGGGAGGGAAAGAAAGGAAAAGGGGAGAAGGAAAGGGTGAAGGGGAGGAAGGAAGGAGGAAACCGAGGCCCGGGGTGCTCTGGAGAGCCAGATGCAATCATAAAAAGAGCCACATCTGGCTCCCGAGCCATAGGTTCCCTACCCCTGCCCCAGAGGATTGAAATGAATGCTTGCACATGGCTTTGCAAATTAGGGCTGGAGCAGGCATGTAGCCCGGGGGGGGCTAAGGGGGCTTCAGCCCCCCCCCCCCCAAAATTCTCAGGGTGGTCCGTGAAAAGGCCTTACTGGTACATTATTTAAACTGTTATGTTTATTCATATCATGATCTGATCACCATGCTCATTATATCCCACATTAATGGGGTTATTGGGATAACAATACAAAAGGTTTGCAAGGGTAGACCCTCTTCCACCCAGTCTCAGCCCCCGAAACAAACTCAGCCCCGAAACAAAATCCTGGCTACGGCCCTGGGCTGGAGGTTTCCCATCCCTAAGTAAAGCATGGCTGTTCACATTCTCCATCTTTGAGGTAACTCTTGCATCAGTGAATCTCTGTTCTGCCTTGACAGAAGATCCTTAAAGTGTATGAATTTGAATGCTCGGTTCACATAGGGTCTCCTTGTCACCTCAAGTGACCTAGAACATGCCAAACACTCTCTTCTGGCAGTACGCTGCCAAAAATACTGGTTGTGATGGACAAGTTGTCATCCAGGGAAGCGTTTCTGCCATTCCTAATATTGTCATTAGAAAAGCTCAGGGTTCCCCCAAAAGGGCATAAGCATATATTGATGTTTACTCCATGTCTGGTCTAAATAACTAGCCTGCTTTGTGCCAACTATTTTCTGTGCCGCTGAATAATCTTTGAGGACTTTTTCTTAAGTTATATCAAAGTTCTTCCTGTATAAGGAAGTATTACAACTAGTGGGATCCATGCCCTGGAAAAGCATGTTAAAGGATGCACATCCTAAATTATCGTACAATGCCATTAACTGGGGAGACCTTTGCAGTGCAATTCCTACAATTCTTTATCATGACCTGAATGGGCCATGCTTGCTTGGAGCTTCTGGGAACTGAAATTCAAAATACATGGAGTGCTAAGGTCCTCTGTGCCTGCCCTTAGTTATAAGGTAGATTAAGTTTGCAGCCCAATATCGCACACTTCCTTAGGAGTAAATCTAATCCTTCTTGGCTTTCCTTCGTGAACGAAGATTCAGGAAGGACTAATCCCACGCTTTCTACAAGCGTGTTGATGATTCAGCATTTGGATGTGTCCTTCGAGCCTGTGCAATGGACCTTTCTGGTGGAGCGCAGTGTGCACGGAACTGGCCTCACCCTTTAAACCAAAGGTTTGTCTGCCAGGGCCTAGCAAGCTTAGGATGGTGGCAGTGAGGTCCTCAAGTCATAGGTTTGGTTCGAGTTTCCTTCTCTAGATGGTTGACCTTATAGGGTTAAACGAGCACCATCTGCCCGGGTTTGAAATCAGAGTTTTCCTTCTCCTAGGATGGTTGCCAAAAGGTTAGAGAGGCCATCCTGCCCTTTGACGCTCTTTGTCAGACCCTTCGGTTGTGAGCTGTCTGGCATGGGAGACCCCACCGGTGGTTATTATGCCACTGCCAGCATAGCTCACAAATTCATTAGGGTATGCAAGCCTCTCCCCCACTACAAGGGGGTGCCAACAGAGAGGAAATCTAATCCAATTCAATGACAATGGTCTTTAAGTAGACATAAGTAGAAGTACCTGGTCACTAGGCCTGTTTTATCACGGAAAAATCGTCTTCAAATGTCGATTTGGATGTAGGTACTATGTTTTACATCTGTAGCATTCTTTCTCCAATAACAGGGGTTATACAATTTCTTAGGATAGACTTCTGAATTTTTGAGTGAGTTTTTTGAAATTGATTCGTACGTATTTTCGAAATTCGGAATGGCTTCGTTAACGGCGTCTGTGATTGCGCGATGCGCGGAAACCTGCAGAACTGTCCCTCCTTCTTTTTGACCACTACTACTGACAAAACTAGTCACACTGGTACACTGGTACGAAATATTGAACACATTTAACACATTAAGAAACATTTAAAACATTTTAAATCAATAGGACAAAAATAGAGAAGTTCGGAAATGACACATGAGCCCTTTCCGAATATGGCGATGGAGACTTTGAAATGGCGAATCCACTTCCTGTTTCCTTAACTCTCTTCGGAATGGCTTCAAAAGTCAAAAACATCCTAATTACATCCGAATTTCGGATGTACCCAAAGTTAGAAAACAGGCCTAGTGTTTACAGTCACTTTTACGTGAAGAGCTATATTCTGCTTTCCATATATCTAGATTTTTTTTTCAAAACTGGTTCAAACAAACTACAATGCTTATTTACGATGGCGTGCCCTGTTTTCCCTCGTTTTGTCCTCACTGTATAGTTAATGTGTCTGAAAACTGGAGAAGGGAGGACTTGGGGAAAAAGATAGAACAAAATAAAAACAATTGTGCAATTTTTTGTTTGCCATAGTTGGTCTTTATCATGCTCCCCCAGAGTGAAAACAAAGTTTATCTCACTATGAGCATATAAGAACTACTGAGTGCAAAAGTTATTTGCCTGGCAGGAAGTATTGAGGCAAGATTCCTTTAAACATTCTGTAGTGCTACACTAGGGATTTCTTTGTCTTTTTGCAGCTCAGCTTTGGCAGCAGGGCTTCATTTTACATTTTTCTACAATGCAGATGCCATCCATTCTGTGATGTGCTAACCCCTGAAGCTCTTAGCTATGCAGGAATTCATTGTTAGAGGACCAAAGTTTGTGAAAAATTGCATGCTTCCACCTATTTGTTACATTTTAGATAAATATGACTGCCAACAGTGTGCTTTAAAAAATTTCTCTGCTTCTCATATGGAATACAAAAGCACAGGTAAAGCAATTTAAATCACACTGATTTCATCCAGAAAGACTGAAGTGTTCTGTAACTCTTCCAATGAGATTTCAGTGGGTTTTTAAAAATATCCATCTACTCAAAAGTAAGCACCAGAAGCATGTGAGAACTAGTTTGGGGCTCTTCTACACAGGCACTAAAATCCAATTTATGGTCAGCCCGAGGTCAGGGTAGCCACAAAATGGACACATCCCCCCCCCAACAATGTAACATGCGTCCAGCCAGAAAAAGCGTACACTGGAAATTCTGGGTCAAGCCATAAAATCTGCTGAAGTTGAACAGTATTTATACCAAGGGTCCTCAAACTTTTTAAACAGAGGGCCAGGTCAGAGTCCCTCAAACTGTTGGTGGGCCGGATTATAATTTTGAAAAAAAATATGAATGAATTCCTATGCACACTGCACATATCTTATTTGTAGTGCAAAAAACACTTAAAATAATTATTAAAATGAAGAACAATTTTAACAAATATAGACCTATTCATATTTCAATGGGAAGTGCGGGCCTGCTTTTGGCTGATGATATAGGATTGTTGTTGTTGTTGTTGTTGTGTGCTTTCAAGTTGTTTCAGACTTAGGTTGACCCTGAGCAAGGGCTGGGTAAATGACCTTGGAGGGCCATATCTGGCCCCCGGGACTTAGTTTGAGGACCCCTGATTTATGTCAGCGTGCCAGTGATGAAGCGAAGCCAGGTCTGAACTTAGAAAGTTCTTTTATTGATTAAGTGAACAAAGTAAAGCATTCTCACACAGAGCAATTCAGCAGTCTGCACCTCACAGCAGAATCAGCATGGCGACTGACTCAAGCAGCTCAGCGTCTCCCTTATCAGTATGTTTACACAGCTGAAGGTCAAAACAGTGCTGGACAACACTTGTGCTGTTTTAACTCTATACATGCCTGGTTACACAACACAGCATCTTATACAATGGTTGAATTGCAGAAACATTTGAAAATCACACTCTGACAATTTATACCATGCAGAGCAGGAAGCTAAGACAAAATACAGAGTGCTTGTGAGGATAAGGTTAGCGCTGAAGCATTCAGAGAAAGAAACTGATTACACCGCTTGGCCGGAAGTTAAACAAACACCTCATTTGATGGGCTCCAGGAACTCTGTGTTAGCAGTGTGCTGGCAGTGCCGAGAGAAGATTGTTCTGAACATAGAATCATAGAGTTGGAAGTGACCTTGTGGGTCATCCAGTCCACCCCCCTGCCTAGAAGCAGGAAAATCGTATTCAAAGCACTCCCAACAGATGGCCATTCAGCCTCTGCTTAAAAACCTCCAAAGAAGGAGCCTCCACTACACTCCAGGGCAGAGGGTTCCACTGCTGAACAGCTCTCACAGTCAGGAAGTTCTTCCTAATGATCCATGCCCTAGTCTCCAGGGCAGCAGAAAACAAGCTTGTTCCCTCCTCCCTATGAATTCCACTCACATATTTATATATGGCCATCATGTCTCCTCCCAGCCTTCTCTTCTTCAGGCTAAACATGCCCAGCTCTTTAGGCCTTGTTCTCCGGGCCCTTGATCATTTTAGGCACTCTCCTCTGGGCACATCCTAGCTTGTCAACATCTCCCTTCAATTGTGTTGCATAGAATTGGACACAGTATTCCAGGTGTGGTCTAAACAAGGCAGAATAGAGGGATAGCATGACTTCCCTGGATCCAGACACTATACTCTGGATCCATTTCTGCAGGCTAAAATCCCATTGGCTTTTTTAGCTGCTGCATCACATTGTTGGCTCATGTTTGACTTGTTGTCTACAAGGACTCCAAGATGTTTTTCACATGTACTGACGTCAATGTGATGAGGTCCTTAGGCTCCATCTACACTCCCATATAATCTAGGTTCTGAATCCAGATTGTCTGCTTTGAACTGGATTATGTGGCAATGTAGACTCATATAAACCAGTTCAAAGCAGATAATCTGGATTCAGAAACTGGATTATATGACAGTGTAGATCTAGCCTTAGATTAAATTGCTCTATAGAGGCAACATTCATCATCTTGGCTTCTAGGGAGAGTTCAATATTGATTTGCTCTGTGACCCATTTATTTGTCTTTTTTGCACTTCATAGTAAAATTGAACCGCGACTTGGAGCATCCCAACTTAAGAGCATTTTCAGTTAAGAGTTGTTAATCAGCCTTGGTTTTGCTTTGACATACGAGCAGCTTTTTAAGTTAAGGACTAGCACCAGAGGGAGTACAGGACTTTGTAAATATGTGTTGTTTACATAAAAAATTCCCAGGTCAGTTATTGTCAAGTCAGCACTTTTTCATCAGTACTTTTCATGCCAAAGTTGATCAAATTCACCTCCTTCATAATGCAGTTTTCAGGTTTAAATTTTGGGATGGTATCTTCAGTTTTACCAGGCCTTAATAATCCCTAAGCCAGACCCCAATCATGTAATTTCATTCAATCCACTCATCGCAATTGGAGAGCATTCTCCATTAAAACAACTGGAGGCAGTCAAGATTAGAGGTCACCGCACCTTTGGGGTTGCCAGGCAAGATCCAGGAGGTACCTTTTCCTCTTGATGTCTCTAAGCTCCTGGAGCATTTATCTCACCCCTCCCACTGGTAAGGCTGACTTGTTATTGCCATGGAGTTTGCTTTGACTTGGGATCTCATCACATGGATGTTTTCCTCATGTTCCTTCTATCTTCTCATACTGGTGAAAAGGAGTCCTACAGAGGTCATCCCATGATGCATGGTCACTTCTGGTAGCCACCTGTAGTACTTCATCTTGTCAGCATGTAAAAAGGAGAGAAGATTCCCTTCTCAGGAGTTGGGTGTTAACACACTCTAGCTTCCAGTAAGCAAGGGGGGGATGAAAAGCATGGGGGAGAGAGAACAGGGTAAGATGTTTTCCTTACTCTTCCCAATATTTTGCTCCAGTTTCTTCTGCTTCCCTCCTGCCCATCCTTATAGGGCTCCTATGAATGAGATACCTCCATAGCACCCTATAATGAACAGTGAAGTCACATCCTGCAAAGTTGTGGCTTTCTTGATTGAGTTTACTCAAATAGAATGTGATCTTTGTATTTTCCTTCTGCTTTACCAAGCATAATCCATCTTGTCATCTCATGATATGTCCATGATATGTCACTTTATCTTTGTAGAGAGTGTTCTAATTTAATTTGACCTAGGGCCTATATATTGGTCATTTTGGAAGCCCATTGCATCTGTCAAACCCTCCTTAAGCACCATATAAAATGAGCTGATCTTCTTCCTGTCAGCTTTCTCCATCATCCAACTTTCAGAACCATAAATAGAAATCATTCAGAACTATGGTAGCATGGACCATAATCCTAACTTTGGTATTTAATGTAAATTGTATATAAACTGCTCAGAAGCTATTAGTATTGAAACCCATTGATTTATATTTTTAATCAAAGGTTTTTTCCCCATGATATAGCAAATGTACAAATTTTGAAAGAGATGAAATAGCCCCCATCATATAACATGAATATTTAGACTAATACCCTTTCGCCGCCTACTCAGTGGGAGGGGAGAGGAATTTGCCTCCTCCCCTGAAGAGAGGCAATTGGTTGCCTCCGAAGAATCTTCCAGAGGAATGGGCGGAGGCTGGCTAACTGCTTTGGCCAGCCCCTGCTTCGTTCCTGCTGGAGACATAGACCCACCACTCCCACCCAGTTGACACTATAATGGTCGCCTCATGGGGCCGGGTAGGAATCCCCCCCTCTATGTTCTAGGTTTTTTTTCACCTACCCTATACTGTTATTAGGGGCTAGTTGGATGGTGGTCTTATAAATAGGCCAGCATAAATAGTTTAGGGAAATCCAATAGATCAATATACACTCAAGGCACTCCTCAAAGGGTGTTGGGCCAGTGCACAAATGCACTCACATGGACAGCAGTTGAAGAGTGAGGGGGATATCATTGGCCCAGAAATTGGAGAGTCCAGTGTAAAGAGTTTCAGAAAGGCTTCTTCAGTGTTTCCCTGAGAGGTTGCCCAGTTCTGTGCCACACCTAGTTCCCTTGATACTTAAGTTTAATTCAGTTAAACTTAAATAGGTAACTTTTAATAAAGGTTGCCCAAATTTGAATCCAATTATGGTTGTCTGTCTCGTTATTTTGGGGGTTGGAAGGCAAATAGTCTCAGGCTAACAAATTTCTATTGTGCTACATCTTGTAACCTGTAGAGTGTATCCAAGAAGTAAAACCTATTGTGTGGAGTTATGGAGATAAAAGAGGTAGGGACAGCAATGTCAAGCTAATTTGTCAAATACTTCAATTTAAGTCTGTGGGAAAAAAGTAAATGAGCTATAAATTGAGACACAGTTGAAAGAACATTCAAACTATTAGCAGGCAGAGTGAAGGACTCATTGTTTTAAGAACAGCATTCTGCGGAGAAATAAGGACAGTGAACATGGTGGCAGGCATGAGACAATCTAGATCAGGGTTTCTTAATTTTTTCCACTCCGGACATCTTTTGGCCTGATATTTTTTCTGTGATCATTTTCCTTTTTTAATGAAGTACAGCTGAAGCATCTTCTGCCAAATCCACTATGAACACTGCACAACAGTCACTGGGTGCCATTCAGAAAACTTTTTCTGTTGCAGATTTATTTGGGATCCCGTCATTGAGCTAAGGGGACCCCATTTGGAATCAGGACCCACAGTTTAAGATAGGTCGAGATATCTCAGCTGTAAATCCTATCGGCTGAAAACAAAATCCTATTAGTTTTAAAAAGACATCTGCGCAGCATTTAACAACAGTCAAAAGAGTGGGATAGAATGTTATAGGATAAAGAAAAGGCAAATTTTCAAGGTTGCTGTGAGTTTTTCAGGCTATATGGCCATGTTCCTGCAGCATTCTCTCCTAACATTTTACCTGCACCTGTGGCTTCCATTTTTAGAGGTCGCTTCTAGTCCAAAAGTGGCAGGCTAAAAGCCAGAACCTCAATCAAAGGCTGATACCAAATGAGAGAGTCCCTCCTGGGCACAGAGAAAACTGGGCAAGTTGGAAGGCACTGAACAGACTGTGCTCTGGCACCATGAGATGCAAAGCCAACCTTAAGAAATGGGGCTACAAGGTTTAATCCATAACATATGAGTGTGGAGAAGAGCAAACCACAGACCACCTACTGCCATGCACCCTGAGCCCTGCTACATGCACAATGAAGGACCTTCTTATGGCAACAGCAGCTAAGTGGCCAGCTACTGATCAAAGGACATTTAATAGAATACCAAGTCTGCAAACTTTGTGTTTTGTTTGTTTGTTTTTAATGCAATACAACTGTTTGGTTTACTCCAAACAATAAATACATATTTAGAGGTTCAAACCATTGAAGATGCCAGCCAGAGAGGCAGGTGAAATGTTAGGAGAGAATGCTGTTGGACCAGGGCCATACAGCCCCAAAACCACACAGCAATCAGTGATTCCAGCCATGAAAGCCTTTGACAACAAATTGTGATCCTCACCACAAATCTCCAAAGAGCTGTGTGAAGTGGTACAGATTTTCCAAATCATTAAAATCATCAATTAGTATTGATGTGTAAAAACAATACATCTGTTTGTCAAAAGTCAGTTCTCTTGGGATCAATAACCTCCCCCAAGATAATGATTTCACACAATATTATATATAATAATAATAATAACAAAATTTTATTTGTAGCCCGCATCCATCTCCCTGAGGGGGACTCGGAGCGGTTTACATGGTGCCATGCCAAACAACACATCACAAAAGTATCAACATCAAAAAACAATAAACATAATAAAATACATTGGTGAAAGCACAACAATACAATACAAGTGAGTCTAAAAACAGAACCAACAGGGCGGGCCACATGAACATATAGGGTGTTAAAAAAACTCGGGGGAGATAACAGGAGTAGTGTCGAAGACAATGGGTGTAGCAACCCAGCCTCCAGCCCAGCCCTCAGCCCAGCCCCCAGCCCAGCCTCCAGTTCAGCCAGGGGGGTCAGGGGATGCCCCGGGGGTCCCAATTGCTCTGGACCCGATTGATGGGGATTCAGGTGAAATGGATGATGGGGCTGTTGGGCCTGCATCTCCTACAGAGAGCTTGCAATGGGAAGATTATTGGCCCAACGCCTACAAGGATGAGGGAGGTCAGTCTGACCCAGATTCAGACTGGTATGAGAAACCAGGTGGGCGAGGTTCCCAAGAACGAATCTGGGAACCAGCAGGGGATGAGTCCATGGAAACAGAATGGGAGGATGCTTCTCATGAAGATAGTGAGACAGCTGTGGAAAGGGAGGGAAGGAGCTTTGACTGCCGGAGGAGCATTGAGGCCCATAGAAAGGAATGGCGGCAAAGCCTAGAGCGTCGCTGGTCTCACAAAGGAGGAACTTAAATATACGTTCTGTGGGAACAGATCTTCAGTTGAACGGCCACTTCTGATCTGAAGGGAGTGTAGCGTTCTTGATCCTTGAAGCCTGTGGGCTTGCCTTGCCAAGAAGCTATCTTGGGCTTTATACCTTGCCTTGCCTTGCTCCATGGAGACCTTGTTTTGCCTTGTTTCGTTGATTTTATGGACTTTGCCTCTGAGAGATTTCCTGTTTCTACTTGGACATTATACCGTTTACCATTTTGGACTAATTGCTTTTTACTTGGAGATTCTACTTTTACACCTGTTCTTTATTATTCAATAAATAGATAATTGATCATTTGTCTCTGTGTGTGTGATTAAGGGGCCGGGCCAAGACCCTGCATCGTGACAATGGGTCACATGGGGAAGAGGTTTCACATTTGGGGACCTAATCTCCGAAGGCCAGGTGGAAGAACCAGGTTTTCAATCGTTTCCTGAAGGATTCCAGTGAGGGGGCATTCCTAATCTCTCCTGGCAGGGAATTCCAAAGGGGGGGGGGCACAGAGGAGAAGGCTTTCTCCTTAGTGCTCACAAGCTGAGTTTGTGAGACTGGCAGGAGGGCCTTCCCTGAGGAGCGAAGGGATCGGGCTGGTTCATGGGAGGAGAGCCGGTCACAAAGGTAGGCGGGTCCCAAACCATTTAGAGCTTTGTAGGTAATTACCTGCACCTTGAATTGGGCCCGGAAATTAAATGGCAGCCAGTGGAGCTCTTTGAACAGAGGGGGGTCAACCGCTCCCTGCAGGCCCCAGTTATTAATCTGGCGGCTGATCGTTGGACAAGTTGGAGTTTCCGGGCCGTCTTCAAGGTAAGCCCCACGTAGAGCGCATTGCAGCAATCCACTCTAGAGGTAACCAAGGCGTGGACCACCATAGTCAAGTCAGACTTCACGATATACTAACAGACCAATCCACACAACTGTACTTCTAAAAAAGGAATCTCTTCAAATTGACCACAGAAATTTTGGTAAGCAAATTTACTGCAAACAGTCCCCGAGTTACAGACATTTAACTTACAAATGACTCACAGTTAAGAATGGGGTGAGATAACAGGAAGTGAGAGAAATCTACCCTCGAAAAGGAAACACACTCCCGAAAGAGTTATCATGGGGAAAAGGTGTCTTCACTGAAGCTTCCTTACCAATCTTTGTTTCCACAAAAAGCCAAAATGTTTCAAAATCCAATTCTCACAGAAACAGAGAGTGAGGTGAAATTTTCCAAACTAATAGCAAAACAAACACCGTAGAGGTGCTAACCCTTCCCTATGCTATTCAAAGCATGTGTGTGTGGTGTGTGCATGCACACGTGTGCGCATGTGCATGTGCATGTATATGGCTGGAGACACTTAAAAATATACCTGTAAAAATGTACCTGTTCCACTTACATACAAATTCAGCTTAAGAACAAAACTACAGAACCTATATTGTTCATAACTTGAGGACTACCTGTACTAACTGGTGACTTTAAAGACTTGGAAGACCTATTTCACTCCACACAGCTTTTGGAAGATTTATGGTTAGAATCAGAAATTACATTTTTCTGTATCCTATTGCATTTTATTTCAGTCCCACGACTGTTTAATTTCTTAAATACTCATGGCTTTAACATCACTTCATCAGAGCATTTAAGGAAGTGGGTTGATGACCACAGAAGCTCATTTCCTCCATCCTTCCCTCTCAATGTTAGGTTATAAGTGAGTAATGGCTATTTCTTGGAAAACTCCTATTGGTTGAGGGCTTATGGAAGTTGAATCTCCAAAACACCTGAGGAAAGATAGTTTGGGGACAGTTGGACAACTCTCATATTAATGTTTCTATGAAGGTATCCAGTATGAGATACAATCCATGCACATTATCTGTGGAAATTGTTAATCCTTGAATTGGATAAATATCTCAAATTGGCCCTTTCTGATCTAATAGCTATTAGCAACAGAAAAGGAATTACCCGCATCCTTTCATGGAATGTTAATGTTTCCATGATGGAACACATTTTAGATAAAGACAATATTCAGCTGTTCTGTTGATCAGGTTGTTCTTTCTGCTTGCCACTTATTTTATGTACGTGTCAGGAGAACACATTTTTATTTACTCTGATCCATAGCTATGGGACTAAATTCCCTGTTGTTATTAGAAATGCATAAAGCTATTTGAATTTTTTTTAATAAAAAAGAAAACCTTACACATTGAAAAATGTATTTATTTTGCTCAGCTTATTAATATTTGATTCCGTTTAGTTTTGACTGTGACTTTGTTCCATGCCCTGGAATATTCACACAAAGGACACTTTATAATGCAAATGGTGATTTGATTGAAAATTCTCAGGAAGCCAGATGCGGCAGCGATTTTTTAAAATTGATTGCAGTGATGCACTGTCCTCAAGGAAAGCCACAATAGCAGACACAGTGAAAAGTGGTTGTTGTTCTGGATACATTATACTTGCTTTTGTTTAGAGTCTTTACACTGCAAAAGGAAGCTGCTTCTCATTCGTCACATACTTTGTTCTGTTGTGAAGATCGGCAGCATCCTTAAATTATCTTGATGATTAGCCACCTGATTTAGCTATGCTGCTTCTCCCCTGTTATTGTTAGAGGCATCCATGGGAAGAACAGCACTCAAACTGAACATGCTTCAGATAAAGCCTTCGTACCTTTGCAGGAAGCGGACCTTACTTTTGCAGGAAGCCATCGTGCTCAGTGATGATGCAATGGAGGTTTAGAGAGGGAAGACCCGGGGCTGTATGCCCCTCTGCCAATGAGGCAAGGTTTTCCTTCTACGTGTGCCCTTAAAATGTGGCACAAAGTGGCATTTTTAATGCTAGCTTGTTCCACATTTGGAGCAGTGTGGCTATATCCTGGGTTGCAATTTTTAGATGATTTTTAGCTAAAAATGTAGTGTTGCATTTCATTCATTCATTTATTTATTTATTATTTTGCATTTGTCTGTCGCCCCCAAACGGCTGACTTACAACAGTTCGTAAATACAATTGTCAGATAACTCATAATAACTCAAAATGTTAAGATGGAATTACAATTAGAACAGTTGAAGCAAAATGGAGTCGCAGTGGGCTGACAGCTAGGCGTGGCATTTTTAATGCTAGCTTGTTCCACATTTGGTAGAGCAGTGTGGTCCTCACATTTGGGATATCCTCTGGGGGATGATGGGACAATTTTTAGATGATTTTTAGCTAAAAATGTAGTGTTGCATTTCATTGATTTAATCAAATGGACCAATTACTGAAAAATGTGATAGTTGTAATAAAGAAAATAGTATTTGAATATATGTTAATCAAAGAAAATATTTTATACAGGAGCAATAAAAGACTCAAGGAAAAAATGAAGGATGAGGAAAAACCAACAGTGAATTTTCACAGTGAGATGTTCCATTGAAACTAATAAGATTTATGTTAGTCATGATTGGGGGGTACATCTATACTGCAGAATTAATGTCATTTGACACCACTATATGGTTTAATGATAGGTGTCAGGGGCGGTCTGAGGTTATTTTATATGGTAAGTGAACATTACTTTGGCGCCCCCCTTTGTCTCCGCCCCCTTTCCCTTTGTCTCCACCCCCTCTCCCTTTGCCTCCGCCCCCTGCGTGCCGAATACAGACGGAGTGCTGACGTGACATGTTTACAGGCTTCAGCTTCAGCGCCTGCAGGAGCTTCTGGCCATGCGCAGTGGCTCCGGAGCTCAACTTCAGCTCTGGAGCCACTGCGCATGCGCGAAAATCTCTGTGCATGCCCAGAAGCTCCTGCAGGCCAGGCGCTGAAGCCTATGCAGCAGCAGGGAGGTATGCTACAGCGGTGCTGCCGGCGTGGCGGCGCCCTTCCCAGAAGATGGCGCCCTTCCCAGAGGTTGGCGCCCTAAGCGGCCGCTTACTTCGCGTATACGTCGGACAGCCCCTGATAGGTGTTATAAGTCTTTAGCCTTCTTTGCCAAAGAATGCGGATGCCTCACCAAACTACAAACCCCAGAATTCCATAGCATTGAGCCACAGCAGTTAAACTGCATTAATTCTACAATGCAGATGCACCCTGAATCTACTCAAAGCATGCGATTGTCTGGGTTTAAAGTTTTGGTCTGCAGGATGTTAGACCAGAAGGCAGCTCAGTTGAATCTGGAAGTATATACTAGTTGTTTGTACCTTTCAATGGCTTTTTAACTGGTTTTTAAAAACCATTTAATTATATCTGTTATGACTTTCTGGTTTAAAAAAATGTATTTTAGACTTGTAAACTACTTTGAGTTTACTGTAAGATAAAGAAAAGTGGGTTGTGCATTATTAATTAAAGAAATAATACCCATTATTTTCAAAAGGAAAATTACATAGTGTATTACAACATTCACATAAACCGAGAGAGAGAGAGAGAGAGAGAGAGAGAGAGAACAAAACATTAGAAGCCAGACTCGTACTTCATTATATCTCTTAAACAAGAACAGAACAATATCAACTTCTTGATGCCATTAAGATAGAAATAAAACCATTACCATCTAGTGGCTAAACGATTTAATGGCATTATCCATACAGAAACAGAATTTCACAAGAAGTGTTATTGTTCAAGAGCTAGTAAAGTGATTTGAATGTTACACTATGTCTCCAGAAAACCAGGGCTTGAATCAATGCTTGTGACGGCGCGGCAAGCGCCCCTGCATAAAGGATCTTGAGTTTATAAAGTTTTGCTTTGTTAAGATGTGTTTTGCAGCTTACACAGTTTGCTAAAGGTGAGGTTTCATTGATTGGTCCCTACTACCTGTCAATCATCATTCACAGATCCCAATGGAGTTTGTTCCACCCCATTTCCCAGGGATCTGGGAAGAATGCCATTTTTATATTCATTAAACCACCAGGATTTCTCCAGAGAGGATGTGACTGAAGGTTTGCCAGGCCAGGCCTTGGTCAGGTTACCTTCCAACACCAGACTGACTTTCCTTGGGACTCAAACAGAAAGCCCAGCATACCAGAAGGTTGGGTAGCTCTGAGGAATCTCAAGCGCCTTCAAACCAGTCAGTTGGCATTCAGAGGAAGGTTTCATGCCTACAATATAGGCTATCTGACTGGAGCTTCGAGTATCCTCGAGGCCATAGAGAAGGAGAGGACTTGGAGAGCCATCCGGCAAAAGCTTCCTGGACTAAAGCTGCAGAGAGACTGTAAAGTAATATCTTTCCTTTATCTTTTCGGGGAACTAAACGAAGTGCCCGAGTGAAGTTAACTCATGTTATGAACAATAAAGCCTGTTTGAGTTAACAAGAGTGTTCAGCTTGGTCCTTGGGAGCCCCAAGCCTCTAAAGCAGTGGTTTCCAACCTTTTTTTGGCCTACCGCCCCCTTTCCAGAAAAAAAATTACTCACCGCCCCCCTAGAAATTATTTTTTTAAAAAATTAATAGCAATTAAACAGAAAGATATATATATATATTAATGCAGTGGTTCTCAACCTTTCTAATGCTGTGACCCCTAAATAAGGTTCCTCATGTTGTGGTGACCCCCAACCATATTTTCGTTACTATTTCATAATTTTGCTACTCTTATGAATTCTAATGCAAATATCTAATATGCAGGATGTATTTTCATTGTTACAAATTGAACATAATTAAAGCATAGTGATTAATCACAAAAACAATATGTTTGGGGGAGTATGGACAACAGATGATGGGATCTGCAGTACCTTCAATCGATTCAGCTCTGACTTCCACAGACCATTGAGATCCCCATAAAATACAGAACTGGACTAAACTTGGCGCAGATAACTCACATGACTAACAGAAAATACTGGAGGGGTTTGGGTGGTATTGGCAGTGATTTAGGGGACATGTAGTTCACCTACATCCAGAGAGAACTGAAAACCCAAACAACTATGAATCTGGACCAAACCTGGCACAAATACTCAATATGCCCAAATTTAAACACTGGTGGAGTTTTGAGAAAATAGCGCTTTTCATTTGGGAGTTGTAGTTACTGGGATTTATTGTTTACATACAACCAAAGAGCATTTTGAATTCCACCAACAATGGAATTGAGCCAAACTTGGCACACAGAACCCCCATGACCAACAGAAAATACTGGAGGGCTTTGGAATGAATTGCCTCCACTGGAGAAGGCGGAGGCCTTTGCACTGCAGCCTTTGCACTGCGTGTGGGGGTCAAAGCGAAGGAGGCGGGACCAAAGAAGAGGGCCGCGTGACCCCTCCTAAATGGCCAAGCATTCACCGCCCCCTTAAAGGGGTTCACAGCCCCCCAGATTCCCCTGAGCCTTCCACCGCCCCCTTGGATTGCCTCACTGCCCACCAGGCGGTGGTACCGCCCACTTTGAGAATCAGTGCGCTAAAGGAAGGCAAAAAACAATCCCCCAGTATAGAGAGACCACGTCCTTGCCTTTTCACAAGTTATTTACAGCCCGGGTGCGATGGCACAATGCTTAGTGATGGAAACCCACTGGGTGACAATGGGAAGATCACACTTTTTGAACAAATGATGCCAGGATATACCCATGCCAAATGATAGGTTGTCTTAGGGTTTATTTTTTGTGTGTCAAAAGCATTGAGTAAATAAGTATAAAACTGATTAAAAAATAGAGGGAAAATAGGGCTGCCTAAGACAGAAATGACTTGAAAGCATACAACAATAACAAATTGTTGTTCAATCAGATGGCTGTTCATTTTCCATTTTTCTAAGGGCAAATATAATATAAATGACATGATGGCACAAAACAGTTTACAGAGGAAATTTGAGGTGTGTGTAGCCAAGCAACACCACATTGTGGTCAAGATGGCACGCAGTTATTAAATGAACAAGAACACACAGGTTATGAGCAGCTGCAGCAGTTTGTTGTGTCTCAATCTATGGGGAATAGCAAGATTTCCCCCTTTCTTCTCCTCAATCTCCTGCTGACATAATTGTGGGAAAATTATGCATTTTGAATTTAATTTATAGCTATTGAAGTAACTTAAAGGCAAGGGGTAAAGTAGGAGGAAAAGAGAGAAACCGGGACATTCTAAAAGTAGCTGAGAAAGTGAGATGAGAGCGGATTAATCAGGATTGTCACTGCCAAATTGGAACAGATGGATGGTATAATAGTCTTATAAGAAAATTATTATTTATTATTTTATTTGTTAGATTTATTTGCCGCCACTCCCAGCTGGCTCGGGGCGGCTTACATCAAGCACCACAATAAAACAACATATCTACAACAACAATAAAACCACAAGAATAAAAACAATTCCTAAGAGATAACACAAGTCCTAGGAGATAGCACATTACAGCTCAAAGGCCTGCTGGAATAGGACTGACTTGCAGGCCTTCCGAAAAGCCAACAGATTGCGCAAGGCTCAAACCTCCGGAGGTAGTGCGTTCCAGAGAACTGGGGTGATGATGGAGAACGCCCTTCTTCGTGTTGAAGTTAGGTGGTATTGTTTGACATTGGGCATGGCTAGAAGATTCCACTCTTCGGATCTAAGTGTTCTCATGGGATGGTATGGGGTTAGGCAGTCCCTCAGGTACACTGGCCCCAGACCATACAAGGCCTTGAAAGTCAAGACTAACACTTTGAAGGTGATCCGGTACTCAATAGGAAGCCAGTGCAGTTCCCACAGAATTGGTGTAATGTGGCAGCTCGCAGGGGCTCCTGTGAGCAACTGAGCTGCGGCGTTCTGCACCAGCTTGAGTTTCCGGGTCACCGACAGAGGTAGGCCAATGTAGAGAGCGTTACAGTAGTCTAAGCTTGAGATGACCGTAGCTTGGATCACCTTGGCCAGGTCGTACCGAGACAAGTAAGGGGCCAGCCTCCTAGTCTGACGAAGATGGAAAAACCCCGCTCTGCTGACAGCTGAGATTTGGGCCTCTATTGACAGCAGAGCGTCCAAGAGAACTCCAAGGCTCTTTACTGAAGACGATGGGCATAACGCCACGCCATCCAGGGTCAGAAGCTGGACATCCCTACCGCCTGGACGACCCAGCCAGAGGATCTCCATCTTCGCTGGATTCACCTTCAACCTACTGGCTCGCAGCCATCCAGTTGATGAAAAATAACACAGTTTTTTTCCATTTGTGTCTCTAAAAGGCCATCCAACATAACATGCATGTAACCTCTTCTTTCCCTCAAACTTATTTTCACACAAGACAAGCTAAGGGAAGGGGCTGCATAGGAAAAATGCAGTAAGGAATAGTTGCTTTGCTGCAAATTTTACTAATAGGATTATAGAGGAGGCTTACCATTTGAAAAAGAAACGATAAAACTCACCAAGTTGACGACCCTAACTGCTCACAAATGTACAGGTTTTACAAGTGATTTCCTGTTGCAGGTTTTGTTAAGTTTGCCATGGTAACATCTAGTGTCATAAATAAGTGTTAATCTTTAAAGCTACTTAAGGCGGAAGGTAGCTGCGGTAATCCCTTCCTTGTTGCCGCATTCCTCAATTTTCATAAAGAGCCTTTTAGAGAGTCTTAACTTGAAGTAGGTAATGATTATGGTCTTAGATCCCCCAGCAGTGCGTGCTTGTTAGGGTGGGCTGGAATTATAGTCACCGGATCCGGATTAATCTCATTTTGCCATAAATCATACACTTCCTTATCCATAAGGAATAATACTGTGAGCTGACATTCTTAGTGTCTTGATAGGACTGAGCCAGATTGGCCATTTACTGGAAAAGCCTCTTAAAACTTATTCGGAGTGTAAAATTACTTATTAATATGTTTAGCAACTGTTAAGACATGGAACTTTTAAAAATAAATTCAATTCATGCTCTTAACAGCTCTCTCCGGGTGCTTCCAGACAGACAGCTCCTGGTGCTACCGAGCAAAATACTTTGTGCAGTTATTATGTATTTTCCTCCTTAATACAGTTTTGTCATGGAATGAAAAATGATGGGGGAAATGTGGGACGGTTAGAAAAAAGAAGTAATATTGCCTGGACCCCCTGCAATTCCATGATTGAGGAAAAGGACAGTTGCTTGAAATAACTGAGACAATAAAAGGATCTGTAATTATAGAGCTATTTTGTTTCAGATTTTGGGAAATTTCCTCCTTTCAATTACAACATTTCGAAGTTGCAGTCCAAAATATTTATCTGCATATAAATTTAAAAGGAACATTTTAATGGCTCCACATGTGTCCTGCTTTAGGAAAAATTAATCTACATGATTGCTAATTTGAACACTATTATTAGTTTTTTCAGTGTCCTTAGGGCCATCTACACTGACCATTTAAAGCAGTTTCAAATCTGTATTGAAGAAAGTGGTTTCACTGTACAGAGAATTAATTACATAAGATATAATGGAACCCATTTGAGGCTTGGATAGCGATTACACCACAGATGCGCATCAAGGGTTTTCTTTCAAGTGCTTTTGTGGCTAGCTTTGAACACTATTTCTTATTAGTTTCTTCAATGTCCTTAAGGCCATCTACACTGACCATTTAATGCAGTTTCAAATCTGTATTGAAGAAAGTGGTTTCACTGTACAGATAATTACATAAGATATAATGAAACCCATTTGAGGCTCGGATAGCGATTACACCACAGATGCGCATCAAGGGTTTATTTATTTATTTATTTATTTATTTATTCGGCTTCTATGCCGCCACTCCCGACGGGCTCGGGGCAGCTCACAACACCAAGCTGTCTGTTATGGGTTGTCTTTCAAGTGCTTTTGTGGCTAGCTCCAAACGACATTAAATTGTCAGTGTAAATGGGACCATTGTGTATGAAATTCACAGCTTTTGCTCTTAACTAGAAAATGGTTATATTTTGGTTACAGTGAAGGTAACTTGTGTCGTTTGAATCACCATTTCAATCAACCTGAGCCAGAAAAGTAGTGGTAAGATTGATGCAAGTTGCAGTCTGTCAAAATATAGAGGCCAGAAGTTTCCCACTGTTGGTTTAGAAGCTGTTATTGCTAGGAATAGAGGTTGAAATAATGACTGCAGGAAATAATTATAAGAACAGCAGCAGCAACAACATCACTACTACGGAACCTAATTGGTTCTATCATAAAAACATTGAGTTTTTTTATTGAACAGCAAACACTTTGGTTTTGCAGGACATCCTGTAGCTCATTTTGCTATATGCGCTTCCTCAGGGCTATCCCAATGTTGGTATCACACAATGTCCAAGCAGAGGAAGGAACTGCATTAGTGGTTACTCAGACTATGATTGATATATACATTAAGAATTGTGCTTATTATGTGCTTGGACATCGTGTGATACCAACATCGGGATAGCCCTGTGGAAGCGCAGTAGCAAAACGGGTTTTCCAGGCCAGGAGTAGTTTACACTACTTCCTGTCGTCGGCGTGCTCCCCGTTGAGGAGGCGGGTGTATGTTCTCCACTTCTAGTGTTCCTTCTTTGCCTGGGGATTGCTGGAACCCCGCCTCCTTTTACAAATAGATCTCCTCCGTATGTTGGATTGGATATCGCTATACCAACCCTTTGTCTCCGTGTGATTCGCTGGAACTTATCTACAATCTTTGGGATTCATTGAAAGTCTGTGAGTCATAACTGCTGAACTATTATTTGAGACTGCTCGATTATAATATATGGCTCTTTTGGATATCGTGGAAAGAAAGGATTTTTGTTAAAGGACTCTTACTTTTCAGGACAATTGGAGAGGTTTGCATATCCAGAGTTAAAAATATATATGTGCATATAATATTGAATATGAACTTGTATATGAATGTTATGAATTGAATAACATATATTGATTACACTGCGACTAGTACATGCATGTTTATTATTGAAAAAATATATAGAATGAATGGATATACATATAACTTCAACCCTGACTTGTTGTTTACGGATTGTTCATAGGTGACTATATTGTTTGCGTTTTTTGTAAATGCTGTGGATGTAACATATCTTGATTTCAGTAATGCCTTTGACAAGGTCCCTCATGACTTTCATGTAAACAAACTGGTGAAATGCGTTTGTTCTAGGCAATGCTACTATTAAGTGGATCTGTAACTGTTCACATGATGGAACCCAAAGGGTGCTCATCAATGGTTCCTCTTCATCCTGGAAAGAAGTAGAGTGGTGCAGGGTTCGGTCCTGGGCCCAGTACTGTCCAACATCTTTATTAATGACTTAGATGAAGTTTTAGAGGGCATATTTATCAAGTTTGTAGATAACACCAAAGTAGGAGGAATAGCTGATACTGTGTAGAGGACAGAATCAGAATTCAAAATGACCTTAACAGATTAGAGAGCAGGGCCAAAGCTAACAAAATGAATTTCAACAAGGACAAATGCAAGATACTACACTGAGGCAGGAAAAAAATGAAATGCAAAGATACAGAATGGGTGGTACCTGGCTCGACAACAGTTCATGTGAGAAAGATCTTGGAGTCTTCATGGACAACAAGTTGAACATGAGTCAACAGTGTGATGCAGCAGCTTAAAAACCCAATGAGGGCTGCATTAAAAGGAGTATAGCATCTATATCAAGGGTAGCCATGGTGCTTCTCTATTCTGCTTTGGTTAGATCTTACATGTAATACTGTGTCCAGTTCTGGGCATCACAATTTAAAAGAGATATTGACAAGCTGGAAAGTGCTCAGAGGGGGGCAACTAAAATGATCAGAGGTCTGGAGAACATGCCCTATAAGGAACATTTTAAAGAGCTGGATATGTTTAGCCTGTGGGTGTTGCACCGTAGACCTGAAGGACCCCTCAGTAAACAACTTGAGACCAGCCGTGGTTAAATGCTTTATTTAGGACTAGCTGTACCCGGCATGCGTTGCTGTGCCCTTTTTAGGAGATGCGAGAAAGTCCAATCATCCACGGTGTGCCCTCCTCTAAACTGCAGTTGGATGGAGTGTGGGTCATGAGGGGCATGGTGTGCCAAGTTGGGTCTTTATTGGTCTTGGTTCTGGGCCACAGTGGTCTGTGGGGAATGATGGGTTTTGAAGTACTACAAATCCCATTTTCCATGGTGGTACTTCAAGTCCCATCATGCATGGTCAGGGCTCTGTGTGCTAAGGTAGGTTACTGTAAATTCAGGCCATACACAATGTCCCATGAGCTGAGGCCTAGTTAGGAACAGCAAGTTAATGAAGCCTTACTGTCAATTCAGGCCATACCCAATGTCCAATGAGCTGAGGCCTAGTCGGGAGAATCAAGTTAATGAAGCCTTACTGTCAATTCAGAGCGTAAACAGCTTCCCAGTAAGTGAGGCCTACTTAGGGAAATCAAGTTAATGAAGTCTTACTGTCAATTTAGTCAAAACAGCTTCCCAGTAAGTGAGGGCTAGTTAGGGAAATCAAGTTAATGAAGCTGTGAATTTTTGGGTCTGTGATTTTTGTAAATTTTCGGTTGGAAGTGATTTGGGTGTTTGTGTTGGGGATTGGCTCAGGCCTTTTCCTTATTCTGTTTTGGCAGTTTAGTATGGATCGGAATTTTCATGTTGGCTGGCCAGTGCAGCAGTTATGCAAATCCGCCCTTATTGGCAGCCAATCATGTTGTTCAGAATGTAGAGGCTGGCTGAGTCTTTGGCTGCCCCGGAGGATGCTGGTAAATGTAGTTTTATTTTTACTTGTTGTTTTGGGGGCCTTTTAGGTTTTGGGGGGGGAAAGTTTATTTGCTACAAACGTACCTTGCTTGAGGCCTATTTCTGTTGGCAAGTATTGTGTTTCTGCGTTGTATGGTTTCTTTGTTTGAGGTATACATCACATGACGTGAACCCATTTATATAATAGATAATGGATAAAGTAAAGAGGCTAGGATTATAGTCTAGTGATGCTCTCAAGCATCAATAAATAGCAGCACAATTGTCCAAAAGTAAGCAGGGTTGCAAGGCAATAGTCCAAAGAAAGCAGGATAAAAATAAGAGTCTTGATGCCCCAATGGGCTAATCCAATAGAGAGGTTCTTGGCACATAGACTTGGCAAACAGAGTCCAAAAGCTAGAAGGCCCAAGGCCCAAGCAGAGTTCCGTGAAGACTTGGCTTGATGCTGAACGTTGGCGAAAGATGGCACACATCTTTCAGACCTGACTTACATAGGTCTCGCAGCCTTTGATAGTTACGACGCACTGGTACGTCGGAACTCATTCTCATAACAGCTTTCCAGCTGGTCCCTCTCAAGCCTTTTGCATGGGATTGGTATGCCACCCCAATTAGCACAAGCACCTGGACAGTTGGGAGTTAGCTCGTCTCCTCCTTTCCCTCGGTGCTTATCAGCCCAGGCTGGAATGAAGCGGTTTCTGTCCTTGAACACTGGATGAACTTTGGAGCTTATGTAACACTTTACCTTTAGGCTTTGCAGGCCTCTCTGAGGCCGGAGATTTAACATGGCGTTGGTCTTGCTGAGGGCCCGAGACAGGCTGGGGTGTGACAGGGGGCGAGAAGATTGAGAGGAGACATGATCTATAAATGTGTGAAAGGATGTCATTAAGGAAGAGGAAGAAGGCATGTTTTCTTCTGCCCTGAAAACTAGGACTTGAAGTAATGGGTTCACATTGCAGGAAAGGAAATTCCACCTGAACATTAGGAAGAACTGTTTGAACTGTCCAGCAGTGGAATTTTCCGCCTCAGAGCGTGGTGGAAGCTCCATGTAGACTATTAAACAGAAGCTGGATAGCCATCTGTCAGATGTACTTTGTGCTTTTCATGCATAGCAGGGGGTTAGATTGGATGCTCCATATGGTCTCTTCCAACTCTATTATTCCATGATTCCATGATTCTAAGTCTGGCAAGTTCAAACTCAAATTAGTTGCCAGCTGTGAGAACTACAGGAAGGGTTCTGTAAGAAACTTTTCCTCCTCCTTCACAAAGCAAGCTGTGATTGTTCGCACAATCACAACACTTTGCACACACTGATTTCTGGATTAGGACAGACATATTACCAAATATTTACATATTAATTATGCCCAAGCATGTGGGTGCAAATGACAACTTACTCAATGTTCACCTTTCCATTTTTACAATAGTTTCGTCCTTCCTGTGAGTTTTGACTTAAAGTGCAAAAAGGCTAAAGTGTAAGGACAAGTTCTTAACATGTACGATATTAAGTTTTAATTGTTGTGTTATGTATTTCTTTCGGAAGAGCCAAAACCGAGCCAAAAGAGTGGGAAAGCCAAAAAAATTAAAATAAAATAAAAAAGAAAACAAGAGCACAATTAAAAATGTAATGTTTTACATTACCTTTTGATCAGTTAAGGGGACATCGTACTGATAATACAATTTCAGAATCTATGAATTGCACAATGTATTGTTATTATTCTAAGGAAACATGCTGGAGTATGCCGAACTCAATTCTCAAGATGAATGCAACCATTATCCAGGAAGCAATTAATTCTTGTGATATGAGAAACATGTACAAAAGAAAAGAAGATGAGACTGCCATTCCACATTACGTTCTTGAGGGCTGATGCTAATTTGAGGTAAACTACAAATAGATTGTCTTATCTATATCTGGGAAGTCTGTACTAAGAGATGGATGACAATAGAAGTGGGTCACCCTGAGAGACTTCAAATCTAAAAATATATGCCTGGGAAATGATGAGTTTGTATCAAGCTCTTCTGTCATATTGAATTGCTTTTCCTATTAAGTGGGATAAAAGGGGTAAAAAAGTATTTCCAGGACTAGCATTAGAATGCTAAAGTAAGAAAAGAACTGGAAGTGCCGATTTCCCTAAAAAAAGCATCATGGTACATATATTTCAGAGATAGTGATACTTCACAGCAATGTTTATACTTTATCAAATCCGTTTGACCCAAATTTCATAGTATTTAGACATAAAGGTATTTTTTGTTTTGACTCTTCTGAAAAGACAAGAAGTAAGAGTGCTCAGCCTGTCCTCCTGAAAATGCAGGGAGTGTTTTCCTTGGCCCATTGAAGGTAAGGAAGGCTGTTTCTTTAACACCTAGCTCTTTTTATTAATTTTGTACCTATTTTTATTTTAATTTTGTACCTATTTTTGTTTTGGCTCTTGATATGCTACTTTAAAATTATAATTGCTTATCTCTGTGTGAAGTTGTGAGGAGGAATTAAGTGGGAAAATGTGGGGTCCATAGGTTGCAATGCAATGCCTGAATCCCTCTTTTATAGTCCCAACCAGGCCCGGATTAACACCTTTTTGTGCCCTAGGCCACACTTTGGAATTACGCCCCCTTTAAGCCAACCTCTACCCCCCCCCCACCACTCAGACCCACACTTGGCTGGCTTTCACCATGGCACCTCCGGAGCAGAAGAGAAAGGCGAGTAGGCAACATAGAGCCACCTCCAAGGTCTCCATTCCCACCGGCTGGAAAGCTCCGCTGTGCTCTGAAGGTCTCCTCAGGAGGCTTGGGGAGAGCGCAGCGGGTGCAAACTCCCCCCAAAGGCGCACATGAGAGAGAGAGAGAGAGAGAGAGAGAGAGATGTCCGCTTGGCGTGCGCTCCCGTGGAATGAGGGAGGATTCAGGTTGGGGTTTGTGCGGCTTTTGCTCAGCTGCTCCTGAAGGCAGGAGAGCCAGACCCTAGCCTTGATCCCTCCCTCCCGTGGCTCCCTTTGGCCAAGCAGCCTGCCCCAGTTTGGTCCGAGAGTGCAGGCACGAGCCTGGGTTGGTGTGGTCTCGTGCTGGGGACCTGGGAGAGGTCCACCCAAGCAACGCCCTTTCTCTCCCCTCTCCCTCCCTCCCTCTCTTCCTTCTTTACTTGCTTTCTTTCCTCCTGGTTGCCTCCTTCTCCCCTCCCTCCCACTGCCCTCTCCCGGACTCTGCTGCTCAGCTCTGGCTGCAGGAATGTACAGTCTGCCGCTGGGGAAGCCTGGCGAGCCGCCATGGAGATGGCTTCCCCGGGAGCTAGGAGGTCAGGCCAGCCAGAGACCCACGGGCAAATCAATGGATCAATGCAAGGGCCCCACCGCAGCCCAGAGAGCGAGAGACGGAGGGGACAGAGCAGAGACTTTGCCAAGAGAAGGAGCGAGGAGGGGCATGAGAAAGGTGGAAAGAGGGGTGCGGACCAGTATTTTTTGTTCTGTGATCTGCGCCCCCTCGGCTTGCGCCCCTAGGCCATGGCCTATGTTGGCCTTATGGGTAATCCGGGCATGGTCCCAACTCCCCTCTACAAAAGAATACCCATCCCTTTTTTTGTTTTTTTAAAATCTGGACTGATTTTGAGATAATTTTATACCTGAAACCAGCCCAAAATGGAGGAGAAGGAAGATGAGAAGAGGAGGAGAAGGAAAAGGAAGAGAATAAGAGAAGGAAGAGATGATTATTTGAATGGCAACAGTTTTGATTTTTCACTTTCCTTGGCTAACCATGAATGGTGCAAGTGCAGAGTGGACATCCTTTTTGACAGGAGACTTCATTTTTTTTGCTTATTTCCCTTATTCAGAAATCCAAAATACTCCAAAATAAAAAAATTGAGACAGTGGCACCTTTGTTTTCCGACAGTTTAATGTACACAAACTTTGTTTCATGCACTAAATTATATTAAAATATTGTACATAAAATTACCTTCAGACTATGTGTATAGAACATATTTATAAAAACACTAGCTGTACCCGGCACGCGTTGCTGTGCCCTATTTTGGAGATGCGAGGAAGTCTGAGTATGTAAGGGTTGGAGTTGTTGTTAGTTATGGTGTTGTTGGGGTCATGGCTGTGTTGTTGTGGATTGTTTTGGTGGGTGGGATGTTGGAGTCCCGTGGAGTTGTTGTTGTGTGGTGTTGCTGGCGTTCTGCATAGCTTGTGGATATGCAATGTTTTTTGTCTTTCCGTCTGCTGTGTTGATGTAGAGGTTGATGCGTGTGTGGGTGGGGTGCTTTGGAAGTGAGTGGAGGTACTTGAAATCCCATTATCCATGGTGTGTCCTCCTCTAATCTGCAGTCGAATGGAGTGTGGGTCATGGGGTGCATTGTTTGCCAAGTTTGGTCTTTATCGGTCTTGGTTCTTGGACACAGTGGTCTGTGGGGAATGATGGGTTTTGAAGTAGTACAAATCCTCTTATCCATGGAGGTACTTCAGGTCCCATAATCCATGGTCTACCCTCCCCCAAACTGTAGTAGACTGTAGCGTGGGTCATAGGGGCTCTGTGTGCCAAGGTAGGTTACTGTAAATTCAGGCCATACACAATGTCCCATGAGCTGAGGCCTAGTCAGGAAAAGCAAGTTAATGAAGCCTTACTGTCAATTCAGACCATACACAATGTCCAATGAGCTGAGGGCTAGTCGGGAGAATCCAGTTAATGAAGCCTTACTGTCAATTCAGAGCGTAAACAGCATTCCATTAAGTGAGGCCTAGTCAGGGAAATTAAGTTAATGAAGCCTTACTGTCAATTTTGGGTGTGGTCTGTGATTTGTAGGGGTGTAAATTTTCTGTGGGAAGTGAATTGGGTGTTTGTGTTTGTGCCTCAGCCCTTTGCCTTATCCTCCTCTGACAGTTTATTATGGCTCGGAATGTTCATGTTGGCTGGCCAGTACAGGAGTTATGCAAATCTGCCCTTATTGGCAGCCAATCATGTTGTCAGAATGTAGAGGCTGGGAGAGTCGTTGGCAGCCCCGGAGGATGCTGGGAAATGTAGTTTTTTACTCGTTGTTTTGGGGGCCTTTTAGGTTTTTTGGGGGGGAGTTTCTTTGCTACAAACCTACCTTGTCTGAGGCCTATTTCTGTTGGCAAGTTTGGTGTCTCTGCGTTGTAAGGTTTCTCTGTTTGGGACGGTCTTTCCATGACGACTCTTCCTATATATATATATATATATATATATATATATATATATATAAATTTCCTATTTGGACTTAAGGAAAAGGTCAAGGTTTCCCCTGATATTAAGTCTAGTCATGCCCAACTCTGGGGGGGTGGTGATCATCTCCATTTCTAAACTGAAGAGCTGGCATTGTCCATAGACAGCTCCAAGGTGATGTGGCCAGCAAGACTGCATGGAGCTCTGTTTTCTTCCCGCAGAAGGAGTACATGTTAATCTACTCATATTTGCATGTTTTTAAACTGCTAGGTTGGCAGAAGCTGGGGATAACAGCAGGAGCTCACCCTGCTCTCTGGATTTGAACCACTGACCAGCAAGTTCAGCAGTTCAGCAGTTTAACCCACTGCACTACCAGAGGCCCCTTAGGTATATCCAAATACGCCAAAATCTGGGAAAAATGAAATACAAATCACTTCTAGTCCCAAGCATTTCAAATAAAGATATCCAATCTGTAGTACACAATATAAATTAGAAGAATTCATGCTGTTTGGAGCATATCCAAGGAAACCTGAAGATGCTGTGGAAAAGCAGTTAGAAACTTCATGCTCAGATTGTGAGTGTCTAGTGGTATCTGCCAGGTCACAATGAGAAGCAAGACGCTGGATGAAATGGACCTCTGATCTGACCCATCTGTTATACTTTAATTGGCAGAGCATTCCAGCTGTACAAACCAGGACACCCTCTGTTCAAAGGTATTTATACAACATTCACCTTGTTCTTATTGAAAATGTTCTTCCATCAGCAATTTTGGCAGAGAGATATAAAACAAAAACAAAAAAATCCTTTATTGCAAGCCCAAGCATCATGCTGATTCTGGAGAGAGAAAAATCCATAAGACATATTCTATGTAATGCCTTCTTTATTGCAAGAAATGCAAAAAATTCATTGAACCCACCTCATTGGAATTGCCAGGTGATTAGTTTTATTATATTGTATTACATTATAATATTATTGTCAATATTACATTTATATACAAATGATATAGTATATTATTTGCATAGCACAATATAATTATTATATAGTACTCTATTGCTGCTGTGGGGAGGGGCCCCCAACTGATGATACAGGAGACAAGATGGAACTGTCTTCCTGGCTTCTCCTCTTCACTCTGGCCCCAGAGCGCCAGTTGGTGCTGAGGAGAGGACCCCCAACTGATACCACAGGGGACAAGATGTAACTGTCATATTATCTTATGGCATATCATCCCAATTCATTTTTAATAAACTCTATTTTATATAGACCCGGCCCTGCCCGGGTTAATTGAGAAAGGCATTGTGTGCCAAGGTTGGTCCATATCAGTTGTTTATTTGGCTTGCAGTGGTCTCAGGAAGTGAGTGAAGGTAATTCAAGTCCCATCATCTGTGGTCCAATGTCATCCAAACTGGAGTAGGATGTGGTGTGGGTCATGGGAGCTCTGTGTGCCAAGTTTGGTCTTGATCAGTCAGTGGATGAGGGTTGCAGCGGTCTCGGGAAGGGATTGGAGGTACTTCAAGTCCCATCATCCATGGTCTGCCCTCTTCCAAACTGCAGTAGGATGTAGAGCGGGTCATGGGTACTCTTTGTGCCAAGTTTGGGCCTGGTCTGTGAGTTGTAGGAGCTTCAATGTTCTGTGGGAAATGAATCGGGTGAAGGTACTGCAAATCCCATCATTTGTGGCCTATCCTGCCCTACACCACACCAGTTTGTAAAGTGGGCCAGTGGGCATCTGTGTGCCAAGTGTGGTCCTGATCCTTCTATAGTGTGGGCCACAGTGCTCTAAGCAAGTGAGTTAAAGTACTGCAAGTTCCGTCATCCATGGTCCATCCTCCCTCAAACTCCACCAGGATGTAGAGTGGGTCTTGAGGGTTCTGTGTGCCAAGTTTGGTCTTGTTCTCTCATTGTTTGGGGTCGCAAAGGGGTCGCAAAGTGTTTTGGCCTTAAACTCCCACCATGCCTGACTGCCTCAGGCCTTTTCCTTACCCCCTCTGCCACTTTAGAGCGTCGGAATGTTCGTGTTGGCGACTGCCTCAGGCCTTTGCCTTATCCTCCTCTGCCAGTTTAGGGGGTCGGAATGTTTGTGTTGGCTGGCCAATAGAGGCGTTATGCAAATACTCCCTCACTGGCAACCAATCATGTTGTCAGAATGTAGAGGTCGGGAGCCAATTAGAACGCTGCCACATACATACATACAAACCCACACACATACAAACATTCCGCTTTATTAATATATAGAGATAGAGATAGAGATATAGAGAGATAGAGATAGAGATAGAGATGATAATAGGTTTGATGTAGATGGGGAGGTTTAACTTGGAAAAGAGAAGTTTGGGACGTCACATATCTCAATACCTGAAGAGATGCCATGTAAAAGATGGCACAAACTAGAACACAAACCAGTGTATTTAAATTAAAGAGAAGTTATTCCACCTAAACATTAAGAATATTTTTTTACTGTAAAGTCTGTTCAATAGAGTTATTGTTATTGGTTTTTTAAAAAAACAAAACCAAATAGCGTATACTTCAGATTGAAATTTCTTCTGAGGAGCTTCCCTCCAACATGGTGTAATGGTTTGACAAATGGCCTAGCACTCTTGTAGACCTATGTTCAACTCTGGTCAGCTATGGAGACCTAGTGGGTGAACTTGGGAAGTCAGGCTTAGAGGAAAGCAATAGCAAATCTCCTCTGAATAAATCTTGCAAAGAAATGGCTTGGCCGACTTACCGGCCGAGCGGGTTGCGGTGTGGGCCTGTCCTCACCGCCATCTTGTGTAGAGGGGGGGAGGGGACTTCTTCCTCCCAGAAGCTCCCTGGGTGGCAGGAAGGTTTCCCGCCACCAGCGCCAGCTGGCCAATGACAGGGCTGGCTCTGCCCCGCCCTCTATCATCAGCCGGCCGGCCCTCACTTCCGCCCAGACAGCCTACTTAAGACTGCCTGGACTGCCCTGCTGGCACGTGGAGCCAGATCTTTTATTTCCTCCCACCCTCCCTACTTGTATTCGTTGCTTATTTGGTTTGCACTTTGCATTGCTGTTTAATCATCGTTTGCACTATGTTGATGTTTCTGTTATTATGATTTATGTCACAACTCTGTGTTTGGTGTGTGGCATGGGCCCTGGATCTGGCTGGCTTATCGCCCCTTGGTCGTAAGGGGTATAATGCTCAGGTCCCCTGGGGTGCTGAGTTCCAGTTGACCAGTATTGGGCCAGTGGCACCCAGGCATGCTACTGTCTTTGGACATATGTGGGCTGTCCTACCCCTGATCCAGGACCCATGCATGGCCGCCAACCCTTGTTCCTGTTTTTCAATAAATGAGTTGTGGCCAATTTTCATCCAAACTCTTGTGTTTGTGCCTCATTGGTTTTTCTGGAGGGAGATGTATCAGCCACACCAGGCATGTAGCCAGGGGGGGGGGGGGGGCTAAGGGGGCTTCACCCCCCCCCCCCAAATTAACAGGGTGGTCCACGAAAAGGCCTTACTGGTACATTATTTAAACTGTTATGCTTATTCATATCATGATCTGATCACCATGCTCATTATATCCCACATTAATGGGGTTATTGGGATAACAATACAAAAGGTTTGCTAGAGTAGACCCTCTTCCACCCAGTCTCAGCCCCCCCCCCCCCGAACAAAAATCCTGGCTACGGCCCTGAGCCACACACACGCAAAACCCTATGATAGGGTTGTCATAAGTCAATGTAGACTTGAAGGCATATAACAACAACAAAGTTTCACTCCCATGCAGTAAGAGTGAACTGGATTTGAAAACTTAAGATGGTAGTAGGTTGTTTCTTTCTTCAAGTGCCATTCTGTCTGAAACTGTCTCAACGTGTAGAGAGCAACAGATTTTAAAAGTACCCATGCATGAAGTTAGGTAGGCAAGCAGGGCTTCTAAATAGGATATTGACAAACTAGTTGTTATGTTTTTAATAAGGTCACCTCACAACATTTTGTCGATCACTGAAGCAGTGCGAATGTTGCTTATGAATGTCTCAGTGCTAACCTATGGCTGGTGCTAATTTCATTTTAATTAAAATTTACAAAGATTCACAATTTGGTTTTCCCTCCAAGAAGTCTGTTTCTTAAATCATGGCAGGATGATAAATATAATCAATCAAAGCAGAGCATGTGCCTAGGAATTAATTGTTGCCAGCCAATGTGCTTAATAGGATATCACACTTCATTAACTAGACCAACTCATTAAAACACTAAAAGGGGGTGGGGAGAGTTAGTGAATAAAGAGAGATGGCGTAATATGGCAAATTCCTCATTTGCCATCAGAAACTTTGTTCCTGGCATTGTTGAAGGAGATTATTTTTTTTTGGTAAGGGTATAATGACAGCACTGAAGGCAGAGGAATTGTGCCAGAATCCATGACTGCCATAGGTCAAGACCACAAATTAGCATTTATACCACATCGATTTGGTGTGTTATTAATAGCAAAAGACCAAAGACAGTCATTTTCTCTTGACACTTGTGCCAAATCAAGAGGCTCTCATGGGGTTGAGTCAGCAATGAATCAGATGAAAGGAGAAAAAAAGCCTTGAAACCTGGTTGTGAGAAAAAGGAAACAATATTTGATTTTACTGGAGCAAAGAGCAAATATAATATTTCATAGAAAGAAAGCAGTATGTTTTGTGGGTATTACGACCACCTCAATTAGTAAATTGCTAAAGTGAATGACAAAACGCTTCATTAATTCCAGTACGAACAGAATAATGTTTCCTTCTGCTCCTAGTTTCCTGTCTGAAACCAGAGAGTTAGGTTTGCTTCTTTTTCTGGGGATGCTTCAGGTAGGAAGGAAATTCAAGTTTAGAAGGAGAAGACTCTCAAGAAAGTTGAGAGGTCTGCAGTTTATTTTTTTAAAAAATATTTTATGTATTAGATTTATTGGCTGCCAAATAAAATAAAATAGCTCCCAAAGCACTATGTTTCGAGACGGAGCGGACAATTTGGGTGGGTCACCTCCAACTCAACATTTGAAAAATGTGAAGCCAGAATTGGCCATTTTAGACTATCTTTGATTTGTGGACTTTAGCTAGGAGTTGAGGGGAATTTTCAGTCCCAGAGGCTTCTAAGAGAACAAATGAACTTCATTCAGAAAGTTTTGCAATATGAGAATACTGGTGGTAGAACATGGACCACGGAGCTGCATGAGCCCCAATAGCTGCATTTAGTCCACCCATATTTGGTTGGGTGGATTGGTCAATTATTGTCAATTTGAGGCAAAGTATCACATTTTAAAAATATTGAGTTTTATATATAAAAAGGAAATAACAAAGTTCAACAGCAAAGCAACAAACATGAATTGGCCTTGTATGGTCTAGGGCAGGGCTGTCCAACTGCCGGCCCTGCAGGTGTTTTGGACTTCAAATCCCAGAAATCCTAACAGCTGGTAAACTGGCTAGAATTTCTGGGAGTTGAAGTCCAAAACACCTGCAGGGCCGGCAGTTGGACAGCCCTGGTCTAGGGCCAGTGTACCTGAGGGACCGCCTCACCCCATATGTTCCCCTGAGATCACTACGTTCAGAAGAGAGAAATCTCTTAACAGTACCATCGGTCCACTCCTGTCACCTCTCTACAAACAGACAACGAGCTTTTTTGGCGGCGGCCCCGGCTCTGTGGAATAC
The DNA here is from genome assembly GCA_030556195.1 of Anolis apletophallus. Classification (NCBI taxonomy): domain Eukaryota; kingdom Metazoa; phylum Chordata; class Lepidosauria; order Squamata; family Anolidae; genus Anolis; species Anolis apletophallus. Next base: position 127,033,348 of record JARBWK010000005.1, read on the forward strand.
ACTGCCAGATGATGTGTGCGCCATTACAGAGCTGGTCCCGTTCCGGAGGGCATGCAAAACTACCTTATTTAGGCTTGCCTTTAACTAAAGTTTTCCCGGATATTGTAACCTGCCTTTCCTGATCATCGTTTTATGTATTTTAAATAACTGTTATGCCTTTGCTGTTTTATGTGTATTTTAATTGCTTGTTATGTGAACCACCCGAGCCTGCAGGAAGGAGCGGTATATAAAATCGAATAAATAATAATAATAATAAACATTTATCCTACTATAAGCAAAAAAGATATCGGAGAGAAAAAAACTACCACTGTTCAACTGTATAGACTGGGGTTTCACTCAGGACATCGTTTCATAGGTATTCATGCAAAATTCATCTTGCTCTTGTTGTAATGTTTTTGCACCAGCAATTTTGGTAGAGAGATATCAAACAAAAATAAATCCTTTATAGTATCAGTTTCCTGCCTTTATGTTGATATGATCTTTTTAGTGTTGGATCTGATATAGCATTGGAGTAACCTCCAATAATTAGACATAGGGTTTAAAATATGTAGATTTTTCATAAGTTTATTTTCATATTTATTGGAAGCATAGAAGTTTCTCACTCTAACAGGTGGCCCATTAGCTTCTTTTGCAGAATAATATGTTTCCACTCAGTGTCTTTTTTAGTATCATGCCATTGAAGTATAGTCTTTTTGTTGAAAATGACAGCCAAGTCCCTTGATTTTTCCCACCATTCCCACCACAATTGTTCCACAAATTAGGATGCAGGAAGGACAGGCTTGAAGCCTGTAATACGTTTCCTGTAGAAGCAAACTATTGGAGCAAAATGGCCTCAATTGCACTAGTATTTTGCACAGTTAGGACCTGACCCCCAAAGCTTTAACATTAAGTAAGATCATTCTTATGTCATTCAGACTATCAGGAATTGGAGCCAAAACTATTCCTCTTACCCAAAAAGGATTTGTCCCTGAACATGGGCAGAAACTGAATATAACTAATTGCCTTCAAATGATTGCATTTACTTAAATTAATTCATTTAGATAAATAAAAACCAACAATGGAAAAAATATAACTCAAATAATAATTATTAATTTGAAGAGGAGTACACAGTGGTGTTGAATACTTTCTATGTGCAGTAGAGAGTTTGAAGGCTTGAAAGCCCATCTCTTTCTGAGTATTTTTGATGACTTGAAATATTAGAATAGTAGTGTCATGGTTGTTTAGATTTCAAATGGCACTGAGCTTATTTAATGAAAGATTTTTTTTAGAATAATGGGAAAAATAGAGGAGGATGTCTCTGGATGGTTTATTATCTGATTGAGGGGAGTCACAGATCTAGGGTCTCATTCAATATCAGAATCCTGCAGTGCCAGTTAGGGGTATTGATTTAATCATGCAATCATACAACTTGCTAATTCCCTCAGGGATCCCAGTGACAATAATATTTGTCCACCTTCCTCTGTATTTGAGATCCTCAGATTTGTTGTCAAAAATTCATAAACCTCTTTTAATCATTGGATCCTCTGACTTTTGTAGTGCTTCACTGGCAGCAACTTCAATATCATTGATCCTCCTTGCCAGGGTAGACACTTTAGCATCAATTGGTTTCAGTACAGATGATCAGTCATTCTAAAGGCGTTTAACAAGGTTTTCCTGTAGTATTTCCAGATAGATCTGCCATTGCCTGGGAACCGGTTTCCTCTCTCTTTCCCATCTTGCTTGGTCTGTACATGTTAGAGTTGTCATTTTTATTGGTTGGCACCTTAGTCTCCTCTCCCATGGGATAAAAGTCTGCTCTTAGTTCTGAGCAACAAGTGACACAATACCCCCCCCCCCCGATGTATAGTTTCCCAAGGAAATAAGAATAGAGAAATATGAATTGTTATTCTTTTTTAAAGTCTGAAGATATTTGCTAATATGCATCAGTAGAGTATGGACCAGACTGGCAACAGCAGCTCCCCACAAAGACTTTATTGTTTCAATCCCTTAATAAAACATTTCGTTTTCTTTCACCTTTCTGCCTACCTTGTATCTTTTAATACTATTTCTATCCTTTTATGTGTATATACAATGTATATGATTTGTGTCCAAGTATAACCAAACAAGATCAGAGGTTTTCACATTTCAGCCACCTTGCCCAGACATTTCCCAGGATGGGCTACTCGTGGATGTTCCTGGCAAAGGTGATAATCAAGATGCATTGTGTGTGCATGGAGAATGATAGACAATTTCCGTGCCTGATCTGATAAAGTCTACCAAAGTTTGTTCAGCCAAGTATCCCACTTGGGCTGAGAGATTGCCAACTGCAGAAACAGAATCTTGGAACATGGGCATTTGTAGACTCCTCTATTTCAAATCTAAGAATTGACTAAATAATTTATCACCTTTTGTTTCTGGGACCTTTCACCTTTGTTTTCCAAAGCATTTTCCCATCACCAGGAACTAGACAATTAAGCCACTCAGAAACTCATTAACGTTTTCCAATATGGGTATGGATCTTCTGGAGCTCACTCCCCCCTATGGAGGATGCCGCCTACAGCTGATTGTCCCTCCTGGATCAACCCCCTGTCATCTCCTTCCCACCAGAAGGAATCCCCACCTGAAGATGGCAACGTCATTGGAACACCGGCCAATCAGGATATGGATCCAGACTGGCTCCTCTTTTGGCCAATCGCGAGGGAGCAGGAGGTTTGAATAGCTGTGAAAAGCCTCATGTGTCTGTATATATGTTATGCTATATTTTTGAAAGCACCTGCTTGTCCATGCATCATTTCTGACCAGATTGAATAAACCTCCATAGTTTGTCTGGTAAGTGACTTCTTTGTCCTGGTCTATTTCTGTGTAGCTTGAATACTCTCCAGGCACAGATCATCTTATCCATGGTCCTTTCTCTAAATTCAACTACACAATTAGTAAATACAACAGGAAAAGTTTTAGTATTTACCTGTTACAGGTTTACAGCTATGAGACTTTACCCAGCCCAGTCTGTGTTTGTCATATCTGGTGATCAGCCATTTTCGAGACTTATATATGAGTATAGTGTTTCAGGGAAATCTATGCACTGAAATTAGGGGAGATAAACAACTGGGAAGGTAAAGTCTTTTGCTAAAAAAATCTTCATTGGTTAATTCCCTAGAGAAGAACATTCAAGAGAGAGAGAATTTGCTAGATATACATGTGGGGAAAGGACATGACTTGGATCATTTTGGGAAGAAATGATGGTCAGATTGAACTTTGTTCAGTTGGCTATGAGGAGGCAATGGAATCTAGCTCATGCAACCTACCACCATCTAGCTGTGCAAAGCGATTGATAGCAAAACCCCAATAAAAATATCAGGATGTGTAGCTGGAAGTAATTTTTCTCCCCCCAAGTTTCTAAATTTTATTTTATAAGAGCATGTATTTTTCACTTCAATGTCATTTAAAACGGTGTCTCAGGAAAGTAATTATCTGAATTTACACAATTTGACTAGCTTGAAAGAGTCGGCAATCCAGCAATACTGTGCTATATTTATCTCAGAGGCCTGCTACTCAGCCCATTGTCTCATCAGCACTCTTCATTTAGATGAGTTGCTCCTGGACACCTTGTTTCTCCATTTCTTTATTTCCTGGGAACTCTTCTCATTTGCCCCATGAAGCCAATTATGCATGTGTGTGCATGCATGATTTAAGTCCCAATAAACTGATAAGTTGCTCTTGCCTCCCAAAAATTCGATCTCAAAAATTCTGATAATGTTGTACTCTGTGTAATTGCAATGTCTATGAACATTGTTCCCAGTCCATGATGTTGCAAAGATGAATTGCTAGCAGATGATGATCGTCCATTACTTTGCTTGAACATTCCTTGCCAATTTTACCATAATATTATGCTAAGCAATTTTGAAACTAACACACAACTTTGAAGCTACGCCATGAAAGAAAAATCAGGGTTTTCCTCTGTTAGTAGCTAATTCTCAAAAAAAGTAATTTTTGAAAAGTCACAGCCATTTAATGCCAAAAGGCTGGGGTTACTTTCTACTGTCATTAGCCGACTTACCAACCTTTAGTGATATTTACAAATTTTGTATTACTTTGATGTGAGGTCTTTATGGTCATCTTGTGTCAGATGCTTTGGCGTCCCTGTAGTCTGGAGACCATGAAAATGAGCTAGTGATAATGTCACCAGTAAGGAATGTAGAGGATTTCTGTATTGAACTGGGAAATATGATGACGTGATTTTCAGAAAGCATATCAGATACACTGTACTTGTGCCAAATATGCACAAAACCTCTTTTTGTTTGTTGTTTCATCTTGCTGAAAACATCAATGCAAATCAGGACAATGCTATAGCCTCTTTATGTATATATGTATTTTCTTTACCTGACCAGACTGCTACTTGTTCTATGGTGATCCCAGAATTCCCTGAATCTCCAGGGTTTCGTGTTTTTGCTTTTGCTCTCAGCAGTGCCTTGCATTATTTTTCTTTCCTGTGACTGTGTTCAAAAATTCCACTCAATCTGTAAACCTGGTCATACATTCAGACAATAGCCAATCTCAGCCTATTCTGGGAAGGCTTGGTTCCACATCCAGGTCTTCACCAGCCTCCTAGGACAACAGAAAGGGGGCAGATCTAGCATCACTTGGTAGAGAGTTCCACAGCCGAGGGGCGACCACAGAGAAGGCCCTGTCTCTTGTCCCCACCAGCCGTGCTTGTGAAGCCACCGGGACCGAGAGCAGGGCCTCTCCGAAGGATCTTAATGTTCTTGATGGTTTGTAGGGAGAATCCGTTCGAACAGGTAAACTGGGCCAGAACCGTGTAGGGTTTTGTAGGTAAAAACCAGCACTTTGAATTGTGCCCAGAAGCTAATTGGCAGCTAGTGGAGCTGGCGCAGCAAGGGAGTTGTATGCTCCCTGTGCCCTGCTCCTGTTAGTAACCTGGCTGCCGAACGTTGGACTAATTGCAGCTTCCGAGCAGTCTTCAGAGGCAACCCCACGTAGAGAGCATTGCAGTAGTCTATTCGGGATGTAACCAGAGCATGGACCACCGTGGCCAAGTCAGACTTCCCAAGGTATGGGCGCAGCTGGCGCACAAGCTTTGACGGTTCAAAAGCTCAATTGGGGGGGGGGGGGTAGCCATGCAGTGGAAGCTTCCCCTGTAGGATGGGATTTCTTGTAAGTCAGACAATACAGGACATGGGGTGATGGGTTCCCTATGCCCCCCCCCCAAGTGGGCACCACTGAATTTACCACAATCTGTGGTGATTCTAGCAGCCAGTATGATGAAGTCGTTAGCTTGGTCAAAGCTAATTTTTTTTTACAGGACTTGGATGATTTTCATACCGTTCAGAACAGTATCCTAGGGTCACAAAGTTTGGCTGATTACTTTGTCTCACTAGGTTCGGTCAGATGAGAGAAATTACTGATGTCTTGATAGAGCCCAGAAGAGAGATATGTAATACTTTATGCAGAAGGTTGAGACACTTTCTTGCTCATCCTAACTTATTTTTTTATCAGCCAAAACCATGGCTCCCACATCATGAAGTGGGCTCCAAGCCTGGATCTTTCACCCCCCTTTCACCTTCCCTCACCTGGCTAAGGTTACGGGCTATTTGATCTTCTATAGGATTTGGATAAAATAAATAATGACACAAATGTAATATTTATGTTTATTTTAAAGATTATGTGGATTTACATAATTAAAGCTTACCATGTTATCAAAAATTATCTGAAATTATTTTTCTAGCTTTTGTCAACACATTGTTTTCAGTAACTACGGCAAAATCAATTTTCACATCTAAATCATTTTAAATACACAAAATTGCTAAACGATTACATTTCTCGTAACTAGTTGTGCTTCTTTGCTATGCTTTCAATTACTTTGCAAAACAGTTTAATGGTGAGGTAGATGTAGGCAAATATATCTTGCAGGGTTTTTTTGTTATGATTTTTATTCAGAAGTCAAATTGGGCTTCTTTCAGTGCTGAAAACTGTCATGTGAAAAATTTTAAGGTGACGGATTTCATGCAATAAGTCCCTGATATACCGTATATATTTACACGTTTTGCTGCTTTTGCAGTATGTTGATCATTGCCTAAGATCTGGAAGTTCAAAATGGGAGAGAATAATTCACATCTGGTATCTGCTACTTCAAATTTTGTTTTTAAATAATTGATAATAAGGTCCAATACTGGATAAGCTATTGAAATTCTGAGATCTTATTCAGGATCTATAGAAGGTAACTTAATGTGCCTAATAAAATAATTAATTTTAGCTGGATAGGCAAAACAAGAGTCAATATTTTATGAAGTCACTTTTTGTATTCTGTTCATTTTGCTTAGCGGACTGATCCACCATGCTGGGCCCCTGCCCCACAGGCCACAGCCCTGTCAGCCCCCCTCCCGATTGTACAGAACTGATGGTATTTAAGTGTCAGAAGAAGGAAATTAGTTTTCCTTGGAAATTTGCAACATGGATTGAGTGTCTCTTGGCTTGCTTGCATGACAGGTAATAGGGGGAGAATTTAAGGCCTCTTCTACACTGCCATACAATCCAGATTATCAAAGTAGATAACCCACATTATCTGTTTTAAACAGGATTATATGAGTCTACACTGTCATATAATCCAGTTCAAATGGGATAATCTAGATTTTATTTTGCAATGTAAAAGGGACCGAAAGTTTGGTGTACACTTTGGGACCCTTTGGGTGAAGGGTAAGACTCTGGAATGGCTTCTTCAAGTCCTGGTACTCAGGGAATGGATAGAAAGTATATATTTTAGGTTGACCTGTTCTGTTCTCCCCCATTCATAAGTATCTAGGTCTTGGGTGGAAATGCCATGGAATTACTTTCTTGTACGTTGGAAGTTGTGGAGCAACACAATTCTTGAAGTTCTTTTGTGACTCTCAGTAGTTTCACCCAAGGAAGGCTGAGAAAGTACTGTAGGGTACCCCCCCCCCCCCTTCTTTGCATCTTTCAGGTTCAACTATTGATCGAATAGTGGCCCTATTTATCCCGGATTTTTGTTGTTTGGTTTCCTTGTTCCATGGTTCGTGATACATGTTTCCCCCTCATTGAGATATGTACCTAATAGGAGAAGCAGCCACCAAATTTAATGTTTCTGGTACTCCTGCTGCCACCATATTTGATTACTTTTTGTACAGCATCACTAGCTGAACTGGTGACTTCTGAAGCATGCTGGGTTATATGAAGAGCAATAAGGCTGAAGGCAAAGTAACAACTATGATCCATTTTGCAAGGAAGTGAACAAAGCAGTTGCAAGTATTGATGCTTATAGATGTCCTTGTCTGGGGCGCTAGCACTTTCAGGACTGGAATTACTTCAGACAAATGGTCAGAAAAGTAAAGTGTAAGCGTGCGTATCTGGCATGCTTGGGAGTTATGGTTTGCTGTTGGAGGAACAGGTGTTGAGATGATGAACTGAAGTGAATCTTGCCAGCAGCTGTCATCCTCCAGCTATCTTGCTGGGCTTCAGAAAGCCAAACCCCTTCCATGGACGTTATCTCCTGCTGGTTGTGTTTTTGTTTTTAACTCTGAATAGTTCCTCCCCCCCCCCCCTTCTCTCTTCTGCAATGCATGTCAGGATTTTATGTTTAGCTTACCAGTTCCCCTTCTGAACCAGACCTAATGTTTCTGATTGAAGGAGGCTGGTATTCATAAGTGGATTTCTAATTTCCAACTTATGGAAATGGATATAAACATGCCTCAGTTAACAGTCTCTGACAGCAAAGGTATTTTGATGAACTCCCAGCCCAATGTTTCCATCCTTATCTGCCACCCAATAGTTTATTTTTAGTCATATGGGACAATGGCGGATTGCTGGAGAAATGTAAGATTTTGGTGTCTATTAGTAGCAGGTCATCTGTAGTAAACAATGCAATAGAACATGAGCTGCAAAATATTTACTATTCTACTGCAGACAATCCTATTGTAACTGTGTGTGATTGTCCACAACTGGCAAGGTAAACTGCCGTGTCCCTCCCCCTTGTTTGAGTATCTATGAATAGCAAAACAAGGGGGTAAAAGATAAGCATGTCTCATCAACCACCCTAGATTGATAAGTCTGGCTGCAAAAATTGAAATCACAAGAAAAATAGAGACTGGTGAAAAAAAAACCCTCAGATACATCTGGAACAAACCTTATAGAAGTCTTTAGAAAATTCAACTTGCTTTTATTTACTTATGCAAGGTTACTTGACATGGTTGTTTCATATCATATGTACGTATAGTTCAGTTTTGGATAAAAAATCTGCTGAAAAATGTTTTTCTTTTTCTTTTTTGCGTGATGCAGAGTCTACACATCTCTTTTCCAGGTTCTGTCTGCTTCTGCTACCAAATCTTCTGTTAGAGAAGATATTCCTATAGTGCATCTACACCAGTGTTTTTCAACCTTTTTTTACATTTGCAAAATCCTGGGACACACCACCAATCAAAACAACACTCTAGCACAGTAATACATATAGTTAATATGTTTTAAAATGTATTTATAGACTCAGTGTGAAACCTGGGCCTGTTTCGATGAACGCAACATAGATATCCTGGCAGGAATGGCAGAAAGACACACACGAAGGTCTTGCTCAACAGCTGTCAGTCTCTCTCTGTGTTTAGTTTTTATCGCAGTCAAGCTTGAGAAGCTCATCTCACACAGATATGTGGTTGAAAACGGGAGCAATGTCAAAATAGACCAACAGAAAATACTGGAAGGGTTTGGTGGGCATTAACCTTTAGCTCTTCCTACTGAGGAGAACAGAAAGGAACACAAGCTCTGGCAAACTAAATGCAAAGCAACCAAGAGAGATTTTGAGGCACATATAGCTAAGAATATTTAAAAAAATAGCAAAAACTTCTTTACGTACATCAGAAGTAAAACCCAACTAGAAAAGCAGTTGGGCCACTTGACGAAAATGGTAAGAAAGGGACAATAAGTGAAGACAAGGAGATTGCCGAGCGGCTAAACGACTTCTTTGCCTCCGTTTTCACACAGGAGGACAGACAACATATGCCTGCAGCTGAGTCAGTTTTTCAGGGAGGGAATTAAATGAATTAAACCAGATAGAGATAAACAAGGAAGATGTTCTCACATGCCTTACTAAACTAAATGTCAACAAATCACCAGGGCCAGATGGCATCCACCCCAGAGTTCTTAAGGAACTCAAGTGTGAAATGGCTGAAATTCTAGCCAAAATATATAACCTTTCTCTAAGATCAGGCACTGTACCCGAGGACTGGAGGGAGGCAAATGTAACTCCGATCTTCAAGAAAGGATCCAGGGGTGATCCAGGAAATTATAGGCCAGTTAGTCTAACCTCAGTTCCAGGCAAAGTGATGGAAACCATTATTAAAGAAAAATTACTAAGCACATAGAAGAACAGGCATTGCTGAAGGAAAATCAACATGGTTTCTGCAAAGGCAAATCATGTCTTACTAACTTGTTAGAATTCTTTGAGGGTGTAAATAAACACATAGATAAAGGGGACCCAGTCGATATTGTTTACCTTGACTTTCAAAAGGCTTTTGACAAAGTCCCTCACCAAAGGCTCCTGAATAAGCTCTTCAGCCATGGAATCAGAGGACAGGTCTTGTCCTGGATTGGAACCTGGCTAAACTGTAGGAAACAAAGGGTGGTAATAAACGGACATTTCTCTGGGTGGAAAGAGGTGAGAAGTGGCGTACCCCAAGGTTCAGTTTTGGGTCCGTTACTTTTTAATTTATTCATTAATGATCTGGATGTAGGAGTAAATTCTGAGGTAGCAAAGTTTGCGGACGACACTAAATTGTTCAGGGTAGTTAAAAATGAAACTGATTGTAAAGAGCTCCAGAAAGATCTCTCGAAATTGAGTGAATGGGCAACAAAGTGGCAAATGCATTTTAACCTAAACAAGTGTAAAGTCATGCACATCGGGGCAAGAACCCCAACTACACCTACCAATTGATGGGGTCAAAGCTTTCCGAGACAAACCAGGAAGGGATCTCGGGGTTTTGGTGGACAGCTCAATGACGACGTCAACCCAGAGCGCAGCAGCATTACAAAAAGCAACTTCTATGCTTGGCATGATCAGGAAGGGAATCGAAATAGGTCGTCACATGTTGTATTACCTCTCTACAAATCTATGGTAAGGCCACATTTGGAGTACTGTGTACAATTCTGATCACCGCACCTCAAGAAGGATATAACGGAACTGGAAAAGGTACAGAAAAGGGCAACAAGAATGATCCAAGGGATGGAGCAGCTCCCTTACAAAATCAGGTTGCAACGCCTTGGTCTTTTCAGCCTTGAAAGACGGCGTTTAAGAGGTGACTTGATCGAAGTGTATAAAATCATGCATGGGATAGAAAAGGTGAATAGAGAAAAATATTTTCTCTGTCACACAACACTAGGACTAGGGGCACTCCTAAAGCTCCAAGGTAGGAAAGTTAGGACTAATAAAGGGAAATATTTCTTCACCCAGAGGGTCATTGGGTTATGGAACTCACTTCCAGAGGAGGTTGTGACAGCTGTCAGCCTGGACAGCTTCATGGCAGGATTAGACAGATTCATGGATACCAAGGGAATCAGTAGCTACTGAAATGGACATCCAAGTGCCACCTCTGTGTTGATGGAGGCAGGCAGGATTTTCCCCGGGTACTGGTTGTGGGGGGTCGGGAGTAGGTGAGGGTTTTGCCCTCCTTTCTGCTAGAGATCCCTGTGTACAACTAGTGGGCCACTGTGTGACACAGAATGCTGGACTAGATGGGCTGAGGCCCGATTCAGCATGGCTCTTCTTATGTTCTTATGTTCTTATGTAACCTTGAGTTTTGGAGTTGTAGTTCACCGACATCCAGAGAGCACTGTGGACTCAAACAATGTTGGATCAAGACCAAACTTGGCATGAATACTCAATATGCCCAAATGTGAACACAGATGGAGTTTGGGGAAAATAGACCTTGACATTTGGGAGTTACAGTTTCTGGGATTTATAGTTAACACACAATCAAAGAGCATCCTGAACTCTTGCAACAATGGAATTGAACCAAACTTGGCATATTGAACTCTCATTACCAACAGAAAGTACTGAAAGGGTTTGCTTGGGAATTGACCTTGAGTTTGGAAGTTGTTGTTCACCTAAACCCAGAGAGTACTGTGGACTCAAACAATGTTATGTTATGTTTTTGTTTGTTTTCTATCCAGAATCACAATGTTGGAAGGAGGCTCACCACTTTAAGGTCCCTAAAACAGGCATGGGAAAACGTATCTACACTATAGAATGAATGCAGTTTAACTGCCATGGTTCAGTCCTACGATATCATAGGAGTTGCAATTTGGAGAAGCACCAGCACTATTTGGTAAAACTACAATTCCCAGGAATGGAGTGAGAAGGTGGATTGTTGGGGAAGGGATTGAAAGTGTGGCTGGGGCATTGTGGTGGGCAAAGTGGAAAGGAAGATATAGACTGGGGCTGTTGGTGGAAAAAGAATGTATGCTGGGGGAGTGCTTATGATAGTAATGATTTTACCACTTTTGTGGTCATCCTGCATTTGTAGCACCTGTGAATGTGAGGGCTGCCTGTAGCTAAAAGAGAAGGAAAGTACATTTCCTCCAAATATATGCTTGGTCTGCGATGTGTTGGTGGAATATATTGAAGTGTAATACGAATGGAGCATTTATCTCTGAGTGGCATGTAAACAACACTATAAGGTGTCACATCAATTCTTCTCTAAATAATCAAACATAACAAAGGGGTGTTTGTGGGGGTGCCATTTGAATGCGGTTGTTGTATCCTTACATGCCTATGAATACATTATCTATAGGGCATTGTAGGAGGGTTGCTGAAATTCTGCTTTTTCAGATTTTCAAAAGTGGGTTCCTAATTCTTGGAATATATACCCATCAGATGAAGATGAAACTTTGGATGGTGATTCTCTGTGCATAGACACAATGTTGAATGAAGGCATTACTATGGATAAATGTAAGGAAAAGAAAAAAAGAAACTGCTACATCCATATAACCAGGATGAATATTAGTATGGAAAGATATTTTCCATTGTTCACTTCCTGACTGAAAATGGGATTCCTCACACTCAAGAAACCCAGTCAGAAAGAATAATGTATTGGTGATCAATTGTGTACTGCAGGGGTGCCCACACTTTTTCAGCACGTGAGCTACTTATAATAAAACCAAGTCAGAAAGATCCTGAAGGCTGGAGTGGGGAGGGGGGGGGGCTTGGCATGGCCTGGCTCTGCCCCCCACTGGCTTCCGCTCTACCAGCAGCTTCTCCAGGCTTGAGGATGGCAATGCCAAGCCAGTGGTGGCATAGCTAGCACAAGGCTGGCTTAGCATTGCCATCCTCAAGCCTGGCGCCCCCTCTCCTCTGGCTTTGGAGCTCCCAGCAGCTTCTGCAGGCTTGAGGATGGCAATGCCAAGCCAGTGGTGGCATAGCTAGCACAAGGCTGGCATGGCATTGCCATCCTCAAGCCTGGAGAAGCTGCTGGTAGAGCAGAAGCCAGGGGGTGGAGCCAGGTTGTGCCAAGCCACGCCCCTTCCTCTCTGGCTTTGGAGCTCCCAGCAGCTTCTCCAGGCTTGAGGATGACAGTGCCAAGCCAGTGGTGACATAGCTAGCACAAGACTGGCTTGGCACTGCCATCCTCAAGCCTGGAGAAGCTGCTGGGAGTGCTGAAGCCGGGGAGGGGACGGGGCTTGGCACGGCCTGGCTCCGCCCCCTCTGAGAAGTGCCCCATCTGGCTGGGCTTGACCTCCTTCGGTCCCGGGATCGACTGGTCGATCATGATCAACTTCCTGGGCAGCCCTGGTGTACAGTATCCATACATCCTGAAGCATATCAGAAGATTTTAGGTAAAGATAAAGGTTTTCCCCTGAGATTATGTCCAGTTGTGTCTCATTCTGGGGGTTGGTGCTCATTTGCATATCTAAGCCAAACAGCCAGCGTTGTCCGTAGACTTCTCCAAGGTCATGTGGCTGACCAGAAGATTTTACTGTGTAGAAATATATTTTTGCATAAGAATTATGGCACAAGACTTGATTTTTTTAGTCAGCCCAATGTGTTTCTTCTGCAAGATAGCATTTTTATATGCAGATCTTGCAAAATAGAAATCATGCATGTGGTGGTGTGCAAGATTTCTGAATTTTGTTTAGGAAATGGCAATTTTACACAAAAAAACCACCAATGCATGTAGGGCTGTTTGAAAAGAGAAAGGCTTTTTGTGTGTGTAAAGCCCAACAATTATTTCCAAAATGATTTGTTCTCACCTGTGGGAATGAAAAAGGTGGATATTAACATTGGTACAAATAGATGTTTCTTTTGGATGGCCGGTTCAAGTAATGGAAAATACAGTACAGCGCTTGTTTGGAAACAGTTTTATAAAATGAAATCTGATGAAATACTCCTACCCACAAATTAAAAAACCCCCCAAATATATTACATGGAATCTAATTTGGCATGGAATTACATATAACTGAAATGGAGTTTTATACCTTGTGCTTTTGAGGTGTCTCTAAATGAGACTTCAGCACTCAATTGCCTTATGTTATTCACACAATTTTATGGACGTGTGTGAACAGAGAAGTCTGCCTCTTTCTATTTGAAGCCCTTTTTAATGTTTAGAAACTTTCTTTCCCGACTTTTTTTTTGCATGGAAAATCCATATAGCATTGTGAGACCGTGTCTTTTTATTGGCGGCATACTCAATTTCTTAGTTTCTAGATAGCCTCAAGCTTCCAGAATATTTCAGCTACCTTCAACAAGTTTATATTGCCTGATTTTTCCGGTGAAGGCAATATGGCGGCCAACACGGAATTCTGAGGCTCTGCAGAAACCTCGGGATATCTGGACCCTTACCCATAGGCTGGAGGCTTATGGTCCTCCAAGAAGTGGTGGGAGAGAGACCACTTCGAGGCCAACTCTTAGGGCTTGGCAGGGCCGTTCAAGGTGACCCCCCCTCAAGGGGAGATGCCAGAAACGGCTCCCAGCCCGTAGAGGTGCCACTGGGAAGGAGTCAACGGCTCGAAAGAGCCCTCCAGGCCGACCGCCTTCATTTTAGACGCACGAAGAGACTAACCAGAGAGAGAGAGGCAAAGAGCGAGAGAAAGGAAACGGGGAACTAAAGCATCCGTCTAAAAACCTTGACTATAAAGTACGAGGAAAAGAGAAAAGGAAGGAAACCAGGACCAGGAACCAAACATGGGTAAGCAAAAGCAAAAGGAAAGACCCAGTGCGGAATCAGACCTTCGGGCTGCCGGGGAGGAGATAAAAGCCGGAGGGAAGGGTCTCTGGAAAGTGTAAAGTGTAAAGTGACAGATTCGAGAACTCCCGTCGCCCAGGGAACCCAGGCAACCAAAATACAAGAAATATAACCTACTTCAAATCCCGGGCAAACCACGAAGGTCTGGTCCCTTTAAGAAAACCCCAGCAGCAGTATCTACTAGGAAGTAGAAAGCGGGCACGTCAGAGCCGTATCGGAGGCAGAGAGGAGGAGGGAAGTAATGCAGGGAAGGGTGAGCTACGCAATTGTAGCATCGCTCTGGTGCTGCCCCGGTTTTTCACTTTGCAATCCACGCTAAGTATGCGATTCTCGTAAAGAGCGCAAGAAGCGTAACTGACGCAAATAACCCAGTAAACAACGTGAGAAGCGCAACTAGCGCAATTAACGTAACTAATACAAACAGCGCAAACAGAGGAGAAAGGAGGGAAAAAGGAGAATTGGCTTAGAAGCCGCAGCGGAGACCAAGAAGAAATCTTAAAGGCACAGCAACTGAGCCCAGAGGGCAAGCTGCTTCACCAAAAGATCCTAAAGCGTGGGGAATAAGTGTGGTAAGACATAGGGTAAGAAAGGGAAAATACATAAAGAACTTAAGTACTCTAAGTACCCAAAGTTATTACCTTAAAGGTACCACGGACCACTAAGGGACGGAGTTAGACAGAGATAGACTCAAGAGCAGCGCTAAATCGCAGTCAGAAATAACAAATGACACACAGCAACAAGACTGCCCTTCGAGACAATATTAGACAACTCTAGCCAGAGGCAAAGTATCTCCCTGAGTGGTCTGCAGGAAAGAATCTAGAGAAACAACAGACAGCAGAGCTGAAGGCTTTTTAATTAAAGGAAAATAAACCAAAGGAATAGTGATTTAAGGAGTAATCCTGTTTGCCCACAAAATAAAGTCATAGCAAGAGTCTAACTTCAGTTTAAGCCAGAGAAATACTTGAAATACTTGAACCCAGAAGGATGGATAAATTCACCAATTCGTCAAAGCAGAATAAATTCTCCACTTCAACAACCCCAAGAAGGAATTCCCTCTCAGGTGAAGTCTCTTGTAAAGACCTGCTCTTGGAGATGCAAAAAATGAGGGAACAAATGCAAGAGCAGAAAGAAATGAATGCTAATTTAGAGAGAAAACAAGAGCTAATGGCTATTGCCGAAACGGACTTCTTGCTTCGCTTCAGAAACATTGAAGAACAAGACAATCAGGACCTGAGGGGACTCATCACGGAAATGACAGCCGAAATATTAAGCATTACACCAGAGGAAATGAGGATGAATATTGATCGGGTCCAGAGAATTAACTCCAGTTATGCTAAAAGAAACAAGGTTCCCCGAGATGTAACGGTCCACTTCAGCCGCAAGGCGGTGAGAGATGAAGTGCTTAAGAACAAATCCAAGGGACCCACCACCTACAAAGGGAAAAATGTCATCATACTAAAGGAATTTACCCCTGCCTCCCTGAGCAAGAGAAAAAAAATTATTTTCTCACTGACGAACTCAAAAAACGTCAAGTTAAATTCAAATGGGAGAGGACGGAGGGGATATCCCTGACGTTTAAAGAGAACAAATACTGGCTCACTTCAGAAGAAAAAGCCAAGGACTTCTTCAAAGAATTCCAAAAACACAATGAAAGTAAAAAGGAGGAACAAGAAAACGACAAACCAGGGAAGGCCAATCCAGGCAGAACTTTGGAAATAAAGAATAAAGGAGAATATAAGAAACAAGAGAAAAAAAGACAGAGACCAAACTCTTCAGAGGACAACGAGGAGGCAACACCGACAACTGATGGGCAGAAGGTTCTGGATGACGACATGAACAACGGCTGTGACGATTTATTCAAATAATGTTAATAGTTTAAATGTACCCAATAAAAGAAATGTAATTTTTAACCGCTTAAAGAAGAGTCACTTTGATTTGATTGCCCTACAAGAAACGCATGTAATACAAAAACACTCCTCACTTCTTACACAAAAATACCTTGGTAAAGAATTCCATTCCTGCGCGCCCCCCAAAAAAAAGGGGGGTAGTTACTTACGTAAAGGAATCATTAGAAGCCTCCCTCGCATTCAGAGACCAGGAAGGGAGGTATGTAGGGGTTAAAATAAGACCTAAACAGCAGGAAATCCTGATTTGTAATATATACGCCCCAGTCGGTCCCAAGGCAAAATTTATAAAGGAGCTAAAGAAACAAATAAGAGACCAAACATATGATGACCTCATCATCCTAGGGGACTTTAACGGGGTCCTGGTAAAAGATCTGGACAGATTAAAAAAACGGGAAAAGGAACGAACCCCAAAGGGGGGATCCTACCACAATCTTTTACAAATCTAAAGGAAGAGCTCGGTCTCAAAGACATATGGAGGACAAGGAATTCGGAGACCAACGATTATACTTTTTACTCCGCAAGGCATCAATCATGGTCCCGGATCGATATGATCTGGGCCACAAAGGCAATTATCCTACAAACAGCCAAAATTAAAATACTACCGACCATTGCCCTATGCTCCTTTCCTTAAAGAACAAGTCCAGGCTAAGAAGATGGAAACTAAATTATTCTCTCCTAAGTTCGGAAGAAGATATTGAAAATAATAAGGATTTATTAAAGGATTACTTCAACCTAAATGATAAAGATGGAATTAATAAAGAGTTGCTCTGGGATGCCAGCAAGGCAGTAATGAGAGGGCACTTTATCCAACAGGGATCCTGGAAAAACAAGAAACGAAATGAGAAACGAAACAAATTGCAGAAAGACCTTGAGGAAAAAGAGAAACTGCTCAAGGAAGCACCAGGTTCAAAGAAGACCCAATTGGAAATAAACTTAATTAAAAAAGAAATTAACTCCTTAGAACTAGATCTAATAGCGAGGAAGATGAAGTACTCCAAAATGATCTACTTTGAGAATGCTAACAAAGTAGGGAGGGTACTCGCGAAAAGGTTAACTAAGAAGAGGCAATCACAGTATATAACAAAGATATCCAAGGACGGGAAAGACTTCTTCTCGGATGAAGAGATCGCATTACAATTTAAAGAATTCTATGCGAATTTGTACCAAAAGGAGGAGATCGACATGGAGAGGATTGTAAACTACATCAGCAGCCAAAAACTGGAGAAAATAAACGGCAGTAAAGGCAGTAATCAAAACCATGCCAAATAATAAAGCACCTGGCCCCGATGGCTTTACATCAATTTACTACAAAAAACTTGCAGACATTCTCATACCATTTCTGAAAGAGGTATTTAATAATATCCTGCAAACTGCGTCACTCCCAAGCTCCTGGAGAGAAGCAAACATCACCCTTCTACACAAAGAAGACTCGGACCCCAAGAACGTGAAGAACTACAGGCCGATTTCCCTGTTGAATAACGATTATAAAATCTTCACGACAATACTGGCCAACAGGGTAAAAATATTTTTAAACGAGGTTATAAATGAGGACCAGACAGGTTTTCTACCAAAAAGGCAGATGAAGGATAACATCAGGATGGTTCTCAATACAATAGAATATTTTGAAAGTAATAATCAAATCGAGGCGGGATTATTATTTCTAGACGCCGAGAAGGCTTTTGATCAAACCAGCTGGGAATTTATGTTACAGATAATTAGAGAAAAAGACATGGGCTATGGATTCCAAAATGCCATCCAGGCGATTTACTCTAAACAAAAGGCTAACCTCTTGATAAATGGGCAAATCACAGGCCCTATCAATATCCAAAGGGGCACAAGGCAGGGATGCCCACTCTCCCCATTATTATTCATTATGATTTTAGAGCTGCTTTTAAACGCAATCAGAGCTGACAAGAACTTGAAAGGTATCAAGATTGCAAACGAAGAATATAAGCTCAATGCGTTCGCAGACGACGTTGTTTGCATTGTACAAGATCCCCTGGAATCCCTACAGAGATGGCTAGACAAAATTCAAGAATTTGGAGCTGTGGCAGGCTTCAAAATTAACTATTCAAAGACAAAAATTTTAACAAAAAACATGACCAAGGAAAGGAGAGATAAACTACAAGAATCATCAAAACTGGAAGTAGTGAATAAAATACGGTACCTGGGTATACATGTCACGGCGAATAACAATCAGCTTCTTAAAAATAACTATGAAGCGACCTGGAAAAGAATCAGGAAAAAGCTAGAAGAATGGCAACATCTTAATTTGAGCTTACTTGGAAGAATCGCCGTGATAAAGATGAATATCCTACCAAAAATGATATTCCTTTTTCAGTCAATCCCCATCCTTAAGACAAACCATAACTACAATATATGGAAAAAAGACATTTTGAAATTTGTTTGGGCTGGGAAAAGGGCTAGAATAAAAGATAGAGTCCTCACAGATTTGAGAGAGAGAGAGGGGGGTTTAGCCCTCCCCAACCTACAACTCTACTCTGAGGCTGCGACATTGGGAGCACTAAAAGAGTGGGCAACCTTAACAAGGAGAAAAATGCTCTTGTTGGAAGGATTTGACACAAGAAGGGGATGGCACTCATACCTCTGGCATGGGAAAGCCAAAATCGAAAAGAACTTCTCGAACCACTACATCAGGGCGGCCCTACTAAAGGTCTGGGAGAAATACAAATTTAAATTCTATTTAAAAACGCCATTGTGGATCTCCCCGGTCGAGGCTCAACACAAAAAAGAAACCCCTAACACCAAGTGGCATACATACAAACATTTAGTAAGAAGAAAAGAGACTGGATGATCCTTGAAATCCCTAGAGGAACTCAGAGAAACCGACAGGGACCTGTCATGGTTCCACTACACCCAAATAAAAGACTATTTCAACAGTGACTCCAAAAAAGACTTCAACACCCAAGATACAGTATGGGACAAGATAATGAAATCAGACAGGAAATTAATAAGAACAATTTATAGGACAACTCTTGGAGTGGGATACCGAAACCGAGCAGGTCAAACATAACATGGTAAAATGGGCACAGGATCTGGGGCACCCAATCATGCTAAATGACTGGGAAGAAAACTGGAAAAAGAAGATTAAATATGCAGGTGACACTGTAATCACGGAGAACTGGCTCAAACTTTACTTTCGTTGGTACCTCACTCCTAGCAAACTCGGTTCAGCAAAGGCCTAGACAACAACTGCTGGAGATGCAAGGGCCAGATTGGCTCCTTCATCCACTGCTGGTGGAAATGTAGAAAAATAAAAAAATTCTGGAAATCTATCCACCAACATATAAGGAAAATGCTAGATTTCGATTTAGAAATGAAACCGGAATATTATTTATTAAACTTAACAGGCCAGAAACTAGACAGGAATAAAGATAAGTTATTCTTTTATTTGACAGCAGCCGCGAGGCTGGTAATAGCAAAGAACTGGAAAGCAAAGGAATCTCTACTAGAGACAGATTGGATACTGAAAATAAGGGACTTTATGGATATCGACTATTTAAAGTCAAGACTGAATGATAACAGGCAGAAAAACCCAATAGATTGGAATCCTGTAAAAGACTACATAAAAAAACTTCAAAGGCTAAGTAGCCCAAAAGAAAACTAGAAGCAAGACGAGATGACCCTACATTACCTGGGAAGGATGTATCAAGATCTTAGGAATCCCCGTAGACTGGATCGGAAGACGATGGACGACCTTCTTCTTCTACGTCGTCCCCCTCAACTTACCTCTAATCTGATTCTCTTCACCTCTATCTATCACTCCCCTCCTTCTTTCTTTCCCCTACTCTACCCCCGCTCTCTGTTCCCTTACCTTCTCTCCCCCCCTTTTTTCTCCTGACCAACTTCATTTCTAACTCTATGTTTTACTGTATTATTTTAGAAAACCCAATAAACAAATAAATAAAAAAAACAAGTTTATATTGCCTATGTTGTTAGAAAACTCCTATATATGTAGTTTTCTAACTACAGTTTAGATATGATTGTGGATTTTTGGTGGGATGTTCCCTTTTTACTCTTTGCTAGGCCATGGTGTTATTTTGGTAGAAGTGAATAAATCTGTTCATGTTTAAATTATTCATCAGTTAGAAACAGTTAGAAATACTGTATGGAATTACACTATTTATTTATTTGCCATATTTATGTCCCACCCTTCTTAACCTCAAAGGGGACTCAAGAGTGGCACACACAGAGACACAATTTGATGCTATACATTACATACAATACATATCCAGCAAATAAAACATAAACATAAAAATCTGCTAAAATGTATCAACATTAAAATTATTAAAATCACATAATCCAATATCATAGTCCAGGCCATTGCAATTATTGCACCATTCCATGTTCACTTATTGCACTAATCAATTATCCAAATACTTGGTCCCACGTCCAAGTTTTCAGTTTTTGCCCTAAAGGTCAAGTGGGAGTGGGCTAATCTGATGTCACTTGCAAAGGAGTTCCACAGCTGAGGGGTTACCAGTGAGAAGGCCGTGTCTCTCATCCCCACCAACCATACCTGCGAAGAAGGTGGAATTGAGAGCAGGGCCTCCTCAGAAGATCTTAAACTCTGAGATAGTTCATAGAGGGAGATATGTTTGAACAGGTAAGCTGGGCCAGAATCATTTAGGGTTTTATAGGCCAAAGCCAGCATGTTGAATTGTGCTTGGCAGCAGACTGGCCGTCAGTGGAGCTGACATAACAGGGGGTTGTATGCTCCTGTACCCTGCTCTAGTGAGCAATCTGTCTGCCGCCTGTTGGAACACTTGAAGCTTCTGAACAGTCTTCAAAGGCAACCCCACATAGAGCACAGTGCAGTAGTCTATTCGGAATGTAACCAGAGCGAGGACTACCAAGGCCATGTCTGCTTCCCAAGCACACAAGTTTTAATTCTGCAAAATCTCCCCTGGCCACCACCGAGTCCTCGGGTTTCAGGCTCAAAGATTAATTCAGGATCACTCTCAAGCTGTGAGTAGAATTTGTTACCATGAATTTTATGTCTATTCATTTATTGATGTGTGCCACACAATTGCATGAAATGGTTACAAATAGCTTGTGTAAAAGTTGTTGTCTCAATCAAGATAAAATTCAACCTATAAACAAAAAAACAGGATATGAAAGCAAAATGTAAATGCAACCTAAAAAGCAGAAGAATAATGCATAAGGTCAATATGTTACAAAGGCTCAATTCAAATGCATTTCTCATTATACAAGAATGCATTGAATAGGTAATTGAGAGGGCAGCAGCGGATCAGCTGCAGCAGTTCTTAGAAGACACAGCTGGACTTGATCCCTTCCAGTCCGGCTTCCGTATTGGGCATGGGACGGAGACCGTGCTTGTCGCCATTACAGACCAACTCCGCTGCCAGCTGGACCATGGCGGGTCAGCCCTGCTCGTGTTGTTAGATCTCACGGCAGCGTTTGATATGGTAGATCATGCATTATTGACCCACCGTTTAGCCATGAAGGGAGTTAGGGGGACTGCCCTTAAATGGGTGGCCTCCTTCATCCAAAACCGGGACAACGTGTGGAGAGGGGGGAGGAGGTCTCTGGGAGACTCCCATTAAGTGTGTTGTCCCCTAGGGAGCCATCTTTTCCCCTTTATTATTCAACATCTATATGCGTCCGCTGGCCCAGCTGGTTCGCGATTTTGGTCTGGAGTGTTATCAGTATGCCGATGACACCCAGCTGGTGCTGAGAATGGACGGCAGGCTGGACACCGTACCCAATTGTTTCCATCAATGCCTTGAGGCCGTAACTGGTTGGCTGCGCTCCAGCTGGCTGAAGGTGAATCCATCGAAGACGGAGATTCTGTGGCCCGGTCACCCTGGGTTGGATGAGTGCCGGTTGCCTACCCTGGATGGCGAGCAGTTAAGCCCGTCACTTTTTGGTAAAAAGCCTGGGGGTCCAGCTGGACCAATTGCTGTCCATGGAGACACAGGTCTCCATGGTTAGCAAAACATCGTTTTTCCATCTACGACAGGCTAGGCGACTGGCACCCTACCTGTCCAGGGACGACCTGGCTACAGTGATCCAAGCGACGGTCATCTCGAGGCTAGACTACTGTAATGCCCTCTATGTTGGCCTTCCCTTGTCGACAATGCGGAAACTCAAGCTAGTACAAAATGCTGCCATTCGCTTACTGATGGGAGCACCAGTGAGAGAGCATATTACTCCCATCCTGCGGCAATTGCCCTGGCTACCAATTGAGTACCAAATTGTCTTCAAGGTGCTGGTTTTGACCTTTAAGGCCTTGCACAGTCTAGGGCCAGTGTACCTGAGGGACCGCCTTACCCCATATGTTCCCCCGAGATCACTACGCTCAGAGGAGCAAAACCTGCTAACTGTACCATCAGTCCACTCCTGTCACCTTTCCACAACAAGGCAACGAGCTTTTTCAGCAGCGGCCCCGACACTGTGGAACACACTTCTGGACAATGTTCGCGCGATTACAGAGCTCATTCCCTTCCGGAGGGCATGCAAGACCAATTAAAGGCAAGCCTCTTTTTAGGCTTGCCTTTAATTGAAGCCCGGATATCTAAACTGCCTGTCTGACTACTGTTTTATACAAATTTTATGTAATTTTTAATCTTTTTTTATGTCTGCAATGTCCAATCTGGTTGTTTAATCTGATTGTTGTGTGAACTGCTCCGAGCCTGCAGGGAGGAGCGGTATACAAAATCGAATAATAAATAAATAAATAAATAAATAAATAAAGACTGGAGACATATTACAGATCTCCCATGACCATCATGAGGCCTGTTGGAAGAGCAATACTTGCTAATGATGGAAACACACATCTGGCTGTCATTTCAGGCAAATGAGGTTTGTAGTATTTATTTTTCTCCATAAATGAGAGACATAACAAATGGAAACAAAGTGAAGGGGAACCTAAGGAAGGAAAGCCTTTCTGAAGTCAAATTTCAGCAGTCTTAAAAAAATGTTGCCAGACTCCAGCCTAGGAGTTTAGTTAGCTCCACCCCAAGGGAAGCATGTGTGGCAAGCTTCTCTTGACATCTCTACATACTATCCGATAGATCTTCACAATCGCGTTTGTTTCGTGTTTATGAAATTTTCACTTTGGTGAACGAAGGGGAAAGCGTGATCGGCTGGAGTTCATTTCTGCATTAATATTGAGAACTGTAACTACAAACTGCCAGAGGGGTTGGGAAAATAACAAAGAGTACTATTTTGAGCTACACGTAGCTCCCCAGCCATCTCCAGATCCAGCGAGACACATTTTTGATCTTGAAGGAGGTTAATTACTAATTCTTTCTAATCCCTTTGCAGCAGCCTCCTTATTATAATGCAAGATCATATACTAGTATGCCCCTTATCTAGTGTGACTGGCTAATTATTAAAATCGTCCATTTTCTCCAGCTGTTGTCTTCTTGAGTAAACAAATTGCTAAGTTCAATTGGCTTCCATTTGCACTTCATTGCTTCTTGACAGCCAACACTCTGCAGAAATGAGCTGCCTTGGGGTGTTCATAATCTCCACAGGCAGCGGAAACAAATCTATGCATAATTTCTCTAATATTATTTTTTAATACTGACTTTCACAAGACATAGCTGTGAAGAAGCCCTGTGCAAAAACAAGAAAGGAATAATAAGAAAGAAATTCCCCTTTTACTTTGCAAAGAATGACGACCAAAGAGCATACAGGTCCTTCTTTCTCTTTGGCACAAAAATCCCAAGGGCTGATGCGGTGTGCTCTAGAAATTACCTTTGGAAAGGGGATATTAAAGCAAGGTCACAGCAAGGCTGAAGAGCACAAGAGGCCATTTTGCTTATGAGTCACAGACTGAAGTTCAGCTGAAATTTGCTCAGTGCTGCATTTTCTGAAAGGACCCTGATCAGAATCTCGCTCATCTCTATTACTTCACATTGGGCTTGCAGGAAGGAAGAAAAAGTTATTTAATAATGACATTTCTGTCTTTGCCAGCTTTACAATTGTTCTTCTATATCAGTGTTTCCCAACCAGTGTGCTATGGCACACTAGTGTGCCGTGAGCGATCATCAGGTGTGCTGCTGTTGCACCTCAGAACTCTGTGAGCCCCCCCTAGATCACACACACACAGGCGGATGCAATAAATGTTCTTTTATTAAGAATAAAGGATAGAATAGTCCAAAGAAGTAAAATAAGGTAATCAAAATAGTCCAAAAGGGTTCTATAACTGCAAGCCCAAGCGGCTTAAGTCCAAAGGAAAACAAAGTTCCAAAACAAGGCAAACCACTCCGGCAGTCAAACATGGTACTTGGGACAGACTGCAACTGCGGTCACCAGGAGCTTGAGTCCGAACCGCTCCGGCGGTTGGCTTGAACTTGGAGACTTGACTGTGAGACGTGATCAAGCTGAACGTGGCTTCAGGTTTAACTAGAAACCTGGGAGCACAGACTAATAAGGAAGCTAGTTTCGATGGGCACATCTCACCCCCTTCCGTAGATTCCATGATTTCCTCGAATCTCTGATGTTTGCCCTCCTATCAAACACTGGCTCGTTAGCAGGCCCAGCTACACCGCTATCAGAGTGTGAAACTGGAAACTCCTCTTCTCCGGAATGCCCATCTGGGAAGGGAGTAGAAACTCTTTCTTGGGAACCAAGACCACCGGGTCTCTCATATTCTGATGCAGAATCCTCTTCCATGGAATCCTCAGTATATTCATCTGCAGTCCTATATCCCTCTACCCATTCATCATCCCGTTGCAAACTCCTGTTTGGAGACCCATACCCATCTGGCCATTAGTCATCTCCAAACTGTGCCTGATCAGCTGGAACCTAATCAGCTGGGACCCCTGGTGCCTGACTTTGACCACTGGGCTGGCTAGGCTGGAACACCACAGCTGTGGGAAATTGGAACCTCCAATACCCTTTCTTCCCCCTCCTGCCGAACACTTTTTCTTTTCCACTCGGGCTCCCTTCTTCCCAGCCTCGCTCTGCTTGCTTTGCCTCGCTTTGCTCATGCTGCTGCTTCTGCGGGAGGGGGGAGGGAGGGAGGAAGACGTGACCCGTGCAAGCGCTACTGCGCATACTCACCCACGTCTTCCTCCCTCCCCTCCACAGTGCTCTCTGGATATAGGTGAACTACAACTCCAAAACTCAAGGTCAATGCCCACCAAACTCTTATAGTATTTTCTCTTGGTTATGGTAGTTCTGTGTGGGAAGTTTGATTCCATTCCATCATTGGTGGAGTTCAGAATGCTCTTTGATTGTGGGTGAACTATAACTCCCAGCTGTTGAGCAAGACCTTTGTGTGTGTCTTTCCGCCATTCCTGCCAGGATATCTATGTTGTGTTCATCGAAACAGGCCCAGGTTTCACACTGAGTGTATAAATACATTAAAAAAACATATTAACTATATGTATTACTGTGTTAGAGTGTCATTTTGTGTCATTTTGGTTGGTGGTGTGCCCCAGGATTTTTGTAAATGTAAAAAGTGTGCTGCGGCTCAAAAAAGGTTGGGCAACACTGTTCTATATTAGAGGTTCCTAAACTTATTTGGTCTATCACTCCCTTTTCAGAAAAATAAAACACTTAGCGCATATGTAGAAATCTACCTTCTTTAAGCAAAAACCAGAAAATGCAGCAATAAATTTGCATTCTTTTATGTATATGTATATCTATATATATATCTGACAACATGACAAAGAAAGATGTTGTAAACAAAACAGTTTCAGTCTTGAAGCTATACAGACCATAGTAACTGTTGTAGATGAGCCCTTGAGTGATCCTGATTATGTGTGTTTTATAAGGTGCACCGGGAATGTGGCGCACTTCGGTGGCAGAGCACAAAGATGATGGATGAAGGCTCTTCGCCTAGTTCAGGGCTGTCCAACTGCCGGCCCTGTAGGTGTTTTGGACTTCAAATCCCAGAAATCCTAACAGCTGGTAAACTGGCTAGGATTTCTGGGAGTTGAAGTCCAAAACACCTGCAGGGCTGACAGTTGGACAGCCCTGGCCTAGTTGATGTCAGGTGAAAAGATTAGACATGTTCGTACTTGGTAGCTTGATCACTGATCAGTAATAACTTGCATTTTGTGTGTTCATTTGGTAAATAAAGTAATCACTGTAACTCCATGGTAACAACAGATGAAACATATATGAATAGGTTTTCAAATTTTTCTTCTCTTCTTTCTTTATGTTTCCAATACTGCTTTATTTTTATTCAATGCCTCCCAATTGCACCCCTTGCTACTACTAGTTGAGATTCTTTCAGCCTCCCCAGGGGACAATAATACCTACTTTGGGAAGCACTGTTCTATACCACCCTCACAACCATTCCCATTTGCTACCCTTAGCTGGTCACATATATTGAACTTTCTGCGATGTAAATTTCAAAGAAACCAAAACTACCTTTAAAAGGATTTGTTTTATAGACCTCACATTGGCATAACTTCTGACCTTTCAAGATGAAAAGCAGGACATGTTTGGCCAAGCAACATCAGAAAGTGAACAAAGAATGGTTTTTAATTTGGAAGAACACATAATATAAGAAAGACAGCAGCAATTTATTTTTGCCATAGTGCAAGATTCTGTCCCTTCTTCTTGCTGCTTAGTTAATGGATGGCAGACCTTTGCAATTTGAACTTAGTTTGCAGCAAAAAAGGTAAGTTAAAGATGAATGGGGAAAATCATAGAGAGGAACTGGGGCGTTTTCAAAGCAGCTGAAAAAAATGGAATGGCAAAGTATAATTGGGAATGTCCCTGCCAAATCAGAGCAGTTGGAGAGTATGCATTGGGCTGGCTATCACTTATGTAACTCATTTGTTCAGTGAATACCTGTTTTGTGCTTGGAAGTTATCAGATGCAACCTCATTCCTTCTGCAACAGGCTGCCTATTCAATAATATGTACATGTGGCCGTCTTTGCAGAGCATTGCCCTTTATTTGAAATGATTCACTGCTTTTCCTGAATGCACATGGCCTTTCCAGAAACATTTAAAAAGATATCGGCATTAAGGGAAAAAATCTGTTGAAATCCTTGGTGAGCTGCTGTCAATCAAAATAGACAAAGAGAATGTACATGGACTAATGGGAGATCTCCATATCAGGCCCGGATTACCCATAAGCCCACCCTAGGCCATGGCCTAGGGGCGCAAGCCAAGGGGGGTGCAGTTCACATGGACCAAAAAAAATTTGAAACAAAACCGCAATTCTCTCTCTCTCTCGGGAGAAAGCGGGGGGAGAGCGCTGCGAGGGGGTGGGGGAGGAGGGAATGGTGCCCCCCCTCGCCATTGCCCCTGCCCCCTTGTCAAGGATGGAGGGCGCGAGAAGGAGGAGGCGGAGGGAAGCCCCCAGGGCCGCTGCCGGGCATGCGCGGCACCCAGGAACATGGCGGAGGAGGCAGAGGCGCTTGTGCCCTCCTTCTGCGCAAGCCCGGCAGTGGCCCCGGAGATGGGGCTTCCCTCCGCCTCCTTGCGTCCTCCTTCCTTGACTCAAGGAAGGAAGGCGTGCGGCGACGCAAGGAGGAGGGAAGCCCCGCCCCCAGTGCCGCTGCCGGCCCCGGGGGCGGGGCTTCCCTCCACCTCCCCGCACCCTCCTTCCTTAACTCAAGGAAGGAGGGCATGCGGCGACGCGAAGAGGAGGAGAAGGTGGGGGGGGTGCGGTAGAGGTTGGTTTGGGGGCGTAATTCCAAAGTGTGGCCTAGGGCGCCAAAAGGGGTTAATCCGGGCCTGCTCCATATTGCAGTTTCTTATGCTTGCGATGCCAGAACAGACAGAAATCCAGCAGCAGGGAGTTCCACAGGTCCTTTTTCCAACACTTGGGCCAGGTTACACCAGGACAAAGGCCAGTAAAATAGCTTTCTTCTCTCTTTCTCTCTCTCTGCCTCTGCTCCATTTCCCCCCAGGCATATGGTAGCCACTGCAGTAAGCACCCATTTCCTGTTGCAACATCAGTTTTCCCCTGCGGGCACACTCCTTCACACTTGCTCAAAACAAAGGAAGCAAAGGTGGGGGCCACGGGTGACCGTTTACCTGGTTATCATGAAAAGCTGCTTGGAGGAGGATCTCCCAGAGTTACCACTTTGGGAGTCCTAGTTTCAAAGCACCATGGACCCAATCTCTCTGTTTTTCAATTGCCTTTGATCCATTTCTGACACTCCCTGGCTGGTTTTCAGCTATAAGCCATGCTACATCTTTGGAACCTGGATCCCGAGAAAGCCCCTATGATGTTTTCCCATAGGCGTGCTGCCAAGCTTGGGGTCCACGAAGGGCCCAGAATCCATCTGGCATATGGGGAGCGGCACCTTTGCTGGGTCAAATATGGACTTTCCCCCCATCCTATGGACTGTCTGCTGTTTACCCCCAGCCTTTTCCCTGCAAGGCTAGCCCTGGGCCAAAGGAGGGCAGCTAAGGACTTTGAACTTTTCATTCCCTGGACTTTGTAGTTTGCTAAGGTCCCTCCTCCCCGTAAGCCAGAAAACCCTGGTTTCTTTCCCCCACATGGACTCCAAGACCTTTTTCTCCATTGATTCGCGCTGTGCTTTGGACTAATGGCACCACAGAGAAGATGCGACATTGTTTGCTTGCTTTTGTATGATCTTATTCTCTGTATGGGCTGCTTTGAGAATGCGGGGTGGGGGTTGAGAGGGGGTCATCCCTGTATCCTACCGTGTTGTTTAAATTCCTTTCCCTTTTGTGTTCCCCCTTATGGTTACTCTATGTGTTAGAAAAACTTCCAGCAGGAAGTTCTAAAGATTAACGTGCCGTGACACTTTTGCTAGCCATTCCCTTTGCACAAACAATATTTAAGGTAGATCCCAATTCCCTCTCAGGGCTATCACACCTGAATCCTACATTGGAATCTGCCTGCCTATGCTTGTTAATTTCTGAGACTTTGCGTACTAATAAGCATAGACTCTGGCATACCCAAAAACATCTGTATCTGTATATCTGTATCTGTATACCTTTATAAAACGGAATGTTTGTATGTGTGTATGTGTGTATGCGGGCGGAAGGGCGGATATGTGGCAGCTATTTGCATAAAGTCCTTTGATTGGACAGCCTCGCCACTCCAAAATTTAAGGCACCAGACAGAGGGCATTGATAGCCACTGATTAGCCAGCATCCCAGAATCCAGGCCTCTACATTCATACAACAGGATTTCTTCCCACTGAGGGAAAAAGCCAGCATCCCAGAATCCAGGCCTCTACATTCAAACAACAGGATTTCTTCCCACTGAGGGAAAAAAGCCAGCATCCCAGAATCCAGGCCTCTACATTCAAACAACAGGATTTCTTCCCACTGAGGGGAAAAAAGCCAGCATCCCAGAATCCAGGCCTCTACATTCAAACAACAGGATTTCTTCCCACTGAGGGGAAAAATGCACCATCAACATTCCCTCCCCACTTGGCTCTGTGAAAACAAAATGGATTCCTGTATTCTCCTCCCCTCAGCTTTTAGAAAACGGCTGCCTGCCATGCACCCTTTAAAGTTACCAATAGCAGGCCATAACATTACAGGCCCCAAAATAGAGTTTAGGCAGGATGGCCGACGAATGATGGGATTTATATCCCAACTTCCCAGAAAACATTGTAGCCCCTACAAATCCCTTCTCCCAGATAGGCCCAAAAGAGGCATCCATCTTCCCTCTTCAACACAGTGTCAGAGAAAGGCAGCTTCTGACAGGATCTTTAGAACAGGCACTGTCACTCTACAAGGTAAGGCCCTACTTCACTCAAAAGACACAAGAGAAAACAATAAATACCTTTCTCTAATGCCTTTTAATGCTTATATAAATAATTCTGGCACAGAGCCCCCTCACCCAGCCTCATTGGACCTTACTGCTAATTCCATGCAGGCCTTTTCCATTTTTTTACTCCTTTCTGTTTTACACCGGTATACTTTCACAGGCCAGGGCGGATATGTGGCAGCCACTTTCACAGGCCACAGCGACCAGCGGGTGATGGACCTGCACCAAACTTGGTACACATAACCCCCTATGACATGACCCACGTATTATGGGATTTGTAGTACTTTCCAAGACTTTGGTTCCCACAGACCACTGAGGCCACCAAAAGGACCAATACAGACCACACTCAGCACACACAGCCCCCATGACCCACTCTACGTCCTGGTGCAGTTCGGAGGAGGGTGGGCCATGGATGATGGGACTTGAAGTGCCTCTACTCATTTCCCAAGTCTGCTGCAACCCTCATCCAATCACTGATCGAGACCAAACTTGCCATACATAACCCCCATGACTGCCTTCACGTCCTGGTGAGGTTTGGGGAGGACTGACAATGGATGATGGGATTTGTAGTACTTTACACCCCTCTGTTCCCACAGACCACTGTGGCCCCCAACAAACACCGAGAAAGTCCACACTTGGCACACAGAGCCCCAGTGACCCACTCTACAGCCTACTGAAGTTTGGAGGGGGACAGAACATGGATGATGGGACTTGCAGTACCTTCCCTCACTTCCCAATCCTGCTACAAACCTAATCCAATGACTGATCAACACCAAACCTGGCACACAGAGCCCTCATGACCCACTCTACAGCCTGGTGCAGTTTACTGTGAGACGGACCATGGATGATGGGACTTGAAGTACCTTCACTCACTTCCGAAAAACAATACATCCCTCATCCATTCACCAATCCAGACCAAACTTAGCACACAGAGCCCCCATGACCCAATCTACATCCTACTACACTTTGGGGGGGACGGGACACACAGAGATGATGGGACTTGCACTACCTTCAGTAATTTCATGATACCACTGCAACTCCCAATAATGATGGATCAAGACTAAACTTGGCACACAGAGTCCCCATGACCCACTCTACATCCTGCTGCGCTTCTCAAATAACCCAAGCTAGTATTATCATAAATATAGCTGGCCCAGATGAGCCTCGGAACCTCATTTCCAGCTGTAATAACATACATTATTTTGATCATTTTAAAACAGAGAAACCATGCTTTCTGGTTTGACTGAAACTCCCAAGACAAAGGAGTTTCTGTCTAGGACAAAGGACCGTTGAAAATTCAAACATGAACAATAGACCAGAATAGGCTTGAGCTCTCAGGATGCTCGCTTTTTCCTTAGGACATTTTTAAATCACAGGAATTTCACCCCACCCAGCTGTTTCTTTGTGTCTTGCCGCTTTGTCCCGCCTCCGGTCCTCATTGGCTGATTCGTAAGGGAGCGCTAGCTTGTGATAGGCCAGGGTACCGGCTTGCTTCCTGGCCCTCAGCTGTTGCTGACGTTCCAAACCAATCAGCGGGAAGCTAGGCAGGCCCCAAATTCAAATGTAAATGGATGTCTTGCTATAAATATGCCTGTATCTTTGCAATAAAACATATTAGCCACTTTGGAATCTCGGGACTCTGGCTGCATCCTTTCTCAGCTGACAAAGACTCTTCTCTCAGTGGGCTCACTTCCGATCTGGGTGAGGCAATTACATTTGGGATTTTAGTGGGACTTTTTAGTGGGAATTTTAGCGCTTCTTAAAAAGATTCACCTAGATTTGTTTCTCTGTGATCCTCGCGTTTAGAGGTGACTTGGGCTCCAGTCCCCATCTGGGAAGGGCCCTGATCCTATTGTTCGGTAACACTTCGTTCAAAGTGAAAGCAACATTGTGTGATATTTGGACTCATAATTCAGCTTTTACACTAAATGTGGGCCAAAACCAACAGTTTTTGGCACTACAAGTAGATCATCCCAAACAGGAATAATCTATAATATGTATTAATATATGGAAAACCTGTATGAGCTCTAAAGTGATACCAAGCAAGGAATCTAGAACCAGAAATTCAAATGGAGTTCAAATATTCTTGACTAGTGGTTCTCAAAAACTGAGAGTTTTCAACACTAGTCTTATCAGCATCAGCTCTGAATGACTACAATGAAATCAACCACATGTCAAAAAGGATTCTGGGAATGGTTTAATACCCAAACTCCAAAAGGAGAAGGCAGTTAAAATGAGACTATACCTAATGCTCTCCTGCAGTTGCACAGATTTGGATATGATCAGCTGTGGTGGGAATATAATATACATTTATAATCTTATTCATGAATCCCTGATTAGTCTTCCAGAACTCCAATACTCAGCCTGGGAATGGCTGCCCTAGGGAAACCATATGCAAAAATGAAAGGGAAAATACTTTGCGGTAGTCTAGCAAACAGCCTGCATTAAAGCTGATGAGCTTCTTGAATTGACATCTTCTTACGGCTAAGCATATGTAGCTGAAGTAAGAGCACTAAACTTTTCCTCTTGGTTCTGTCTTGTCTTTTCCATTTTTGAACAAGCTGTCATAATAGGGGCATGGTACATGCTCAGCCTTATGTTAACAACTTTTTGAAGCTGAAATACTATTCCCTCTGGGTGGCCTGCATGCCAACATTTGGCATATGGATCCCCACCCCAAAGCTGTTGAGGAAGAGAGGGTATGTCTGTAATGGGACCTACACTTTGGAAACAATCTGACAGCGTTTCATATGAACACAATAACACGACATTTTATATAATGTAAAGGCAGCCTGACATATTTTTTTTCTGGTGTCCCCCCACTCTGAATAGAGTATCTCTCAGGAGGAGAAAAACCCAAGACATGACAGCTGTAACAGCCCTCTGGCTTAGGTTGTTAGTAATCATTTTGTGAACGGTTTTCTCATACTGAAATCTGTATGAAATTATTCTTTGTTTGGATCTATTTAATCATAGAGGATAAGCCATGTTTTATAAATAAGACATACAGAGGGAAAGGGTTGCATTTTGAAGACCCTTTCCCTGCTGTTAGGCAGAGCGAGGTAATCATCTCATAGGGAAGACACTGGGTGAAAACAGTGTCAGACTTTTGGATGTTTCTCACTCTTAGAAATCATATTGGGGTCCACAGTACAATCCTAAACTGACCTACTGCCTCTCAATATGGTGGAGGACCCTATATTGTTATAGAACCGGATTATAGAACTTCGCCCCCCACAAATTATTCTTCAAAACTCAAAATTGGCAAGTCCTTCTCCTCCTCATGCAAAAAATGAACAAAGGGTTTCCAGTCATTTATTCTCCCTCCCCCCAAATGTTCCTTCTTTTAGTAAACAGGTTAATTTGTCCATCTAGGCCAGGGGTGGGCAAACTACGGGCCACGGGCCACACCCGGCCTGGAAGTCGGTTCTATCCGGCCCGGGAGAAGGGCGTCAGGGGCAGGGCCAAGTGCCGCTGCCGCCATCCGATCACGGGCTCTCTTCCTTCCTTCCTCCCTTTTGCAGCTCCATCTGCCGGCAAAAGAAGCGCCTTCCTGCCTGCCTGCCGGCCTGCCTGCCTTCTCTTCCTCTTCCTCAGTAGCGGCGGCTTTGGAGTGCCTGCTTTGGTGACCTGCACCTGCAGCGGCAGCACTCCGCAACTTGCAGGGGCTGATCAGCGTGGCGAACAGGAAGACTTCATCGTCTTCTGGGTCGCCACGGCAATGAGCCCCTCAAATTGCCGAGTGCTCCCCCTGCAGGCCAGGATCCAAAGCCGCCGCTCCTCCGGCCTGCCTGCCAACAAGTGCTACCGAGGAAGAGAAGGGAGAAGGCTCCTCCGGCCTGCCTGATCTAGGCCAAGTCCATCCTTTTTATCATCCAGTCATGTGTTGTTGGTGTTGCTGAATTCTTCAATTTCTGTGCATTGAGCTTGGTTCTTGTGATCATATATTGCAATAGTAAAGCATAATCATTTATATAAGTTAGACCAAGTAGAAAAGTCTCAAGTTTTAACTGGATATTTTCCCCAAAAACATTCTGGATCACCTTATATATTTGAATCCAGTATTTCTTGGCATGTTAGCATGTCTAGCACATATAGTAGAAAGATCTCACTTGCTGTTTACATTTCTAGTAAGTGTTGGAAACTTCTTTAGACATCTTAGAAAGCTTTTCAGGACCCATATACCATTTATACATAATTTTATAAAAAAATTATTTCAGATTATAACATAATGTAAATTTTAACCACTTGGTCCACATTTTCCAATGATACATTACGACCAACATTTTGTACCCACTTCACTATGCATTCTTTAACTTGCTCGTCTGCCATTTCCCATTTCAGTGACATCTTATACATTTTAGCAATTAAATGTTTATTATTAGCACATAATTGCAACCAAAATTCCAATTTACTCAGTTCAAAACCAACTAATTGCTTGCCTTGCCTGAATATCTCCATTAACTATAAATAAGAAAACCAATAAAAACCAAAACTTTCTGCAATCAATTGCTTTCTTGCCTTATATCTATAAACTCCTTGTACATTTTCTAGATCTTGATAAGTTAAATTTTTCATCTTGCCTTGTGTCTCTTTTCTATAAAATGCTTCTTGCACAGATACCCACATTAGCATCTTTGGGCATAAGATCAATCTATATCTCTCCTATACCGTATATGTAATAGAGCACAATCCATATTCACTTTCAATTTTTCATACGACATGTAACCATGCCAACCATATCTCAAATCATGTCCCTCCAGTGCCAATATTCTAGTATTACTCAACAAAACCCAGTCTTTTATTCAAACTAAATAGTAGGGCTGGATATCTCCGGTTTTAAATTATTTGAAATCGGTTTAATTTCGTATATAAAATTAATTTCATAGTTTTTTGACCCACCTGGTCCAACCCGGAAGTGTAATTTCTATACCGAACCTGGGGGCCGCCATTTTTCTTAATTTTTGTAATTAGATCGTATTTTCCCCTTTCAGTTCTCATCTCGCAAGAGGAGACAGGAGGGCAGTAGCACCCTCCTTTTTCCTCTGACGAGCTGAGAGCTGAGACGAACCTGCCCTCCTCCTTCCCTGGATGGGAAAAACGTGGGTTATCCCCATCCAGGGGAGGAGGAGGGCAGGTTCGTCTGCCCTTCTTCTTTGGATGGGAAAAATGCAGGTTATCCTCATCCAGGGGAGGAGGAGGGCAGGTGAACCTACCCTCCTCCTCCCCTGGATGGGAATAACTCACGCGATGCCTGTCAGCTGGGGGAGGGAGGGGAAGAAGGGAGAGCAAGCCCTCCATTCTAGCCTCCCATCTGGCATAAAGAACTAATAATGAAATTCGTTATTAATAATGTTTCAATCATGAAATTTATTTAATGTTTTTGTATTAAGTTCTATAACGAACCAAAAAATGAATTCCACACCCCCCCAACCGAGTTTAGAATCAAACCAGGAAAGGGATCTTGGGGTTTTGGTGGACAGCTCAATGAAGATGTCAACCCAGTGCGCAGCAGCAGCGAAAAAGCAAATTCTATGCTTGGCATGATCAGGAAGGGAATCGAAAACAGGTCGGCAAATGTTGTATTGCCTCTCTACAAATCTATGGTGAGGCCACATCTGGAGTACTGTGTACAATTCTGGTCACCGCACCTCAAGAAGGATATAACGGAACTGGAAAAGGTACAAAGAAGGGCAACAAAAATGATCCAAGGGATGGAGCAGCTCCCTTATGAAATCAGGTTGCAACGCCTTGGTCTTTTCAGCCTTGAAAGACGGTGTTTAAGAGGTGACTTGATCGAAGTGTATAAAATCATGCATGGGGTAGAAAAGGTGAATAAAGAAAAAATATTTTCTCTGTCACACAACACTAGGACTAGGGGGCACTCCCTGAAGCTCCAAGGTAGGAAAGTTAGGACTAATAAAGGAAAATATTTCTTCACCCAGAGGGTCATTGGGTTATGGAACTCACTTCCAGAGGAGGTTGTGACAGCTGTCAGCCTGGACAGCTTCAAGGCAGGATTAGACAGATTCATGGATACCAAGGGAATCAGTAGTTACTGAAATGGACATCCAAGTGCCACCTCTCTGTTGATGGAGGCAGGCAGGATTTTCCCCGGGTACTGGTTGTGGGGGGTCAGGAGCAGGTGAGGGTTTTGCCCTCCTTTCTGCTAGAGATCCCTGTGTACAACTAGTGGGCCACTGTGTGACACAGAATGCTGGACTAGATGGGCTGAGGCTCGATTCAGCATGGCTCTTCTTATGTTCTTATGTTCTTATATATATTTTTATTCATCACCTAGATGGGCTTGGGCTAAAAAGTTGGCTTTGAAATATTTAAATAAATTGAATTAAATTACATTTTAAAATGGGAAGATAGGACTGGTGGGCTTGATGGGATGAGATGGGGGCCTTCAACTTAGAGAAAAATTCCCTGGGAACATACACGATTAGACCCTGTACTAAACTATGAATAGATGGCTATTTTCTGTTGTCATCTACACATAGTAAATTGCTACAGTGTGATGTAAATGAGTTCTGTAAAATGTTGACAGGGCCCTGATTTCCAATGCTGAACTTTAAGTAGAAAGGCACTTAAATTCAGATTTTAAAACATTCTGGTAACACAGCAGCTCTCATGTGTGACCAGATTGTTCTGAAGGGTACTCAAAAACTAGTCCTTGTTAGTGAAATTAGGTCAAACCAGAAGATTTCATTGAGAGCATCTCTACTGAGAATTTGGAGAAGGCACTGTGTTATTTGAATTTGGAGAAGGCACAGCAAAGATGACCTTTACAAAGCATATATTTTGATTGTGGAGAAAACCACAAAAAATAGCTCATTACAATATATTCTTTAGGCTTGTTCCCTCGGTTGTTTTGAGGACCATATATAATATGTATATGATAATACAAAATAAAATAATATAGGATAGGTTATGTGCCCTTGTTTTCAAGAGTGCCATTTTAGTTCTGGGTGCTGTGCTAGCATTCTTTCCTGGCACATAGAAAGAAAGAAAAAAAGAAAGAAAGAAAGAAAGAAAATGCCATAGGCAAGGATCAGCTGATCAAGGGAGAAAAAGAATATATCCATATGTATTATCTATACATTTAAGACCCAGGGTGCATTTTAGTGGGATTGTAGTAGAATAAAAGACAAGTAGCCATGCTATGTTTGTCTCACAATCCCTGGTATCATCCTTCTTGGGGATTTGAATGTATATTGTGTGTTTCCTGTCTGTGGGGCACTGTTTCATTTCCCCTATTAGTTGAAAGCTTTTAGTTAGAACTCGTGTAGATTTTAGCTTTGTGGAATGAATCAGCTCTCTTGGTTTGCCATTATTCCTGGTAATTTATTTCTCACAAGTGCTCTAAATGCAACATCCACTTCATTTGTTTAAAAATTGAAGGCTCATCTTTATATATTTTTCCTCAAATAAATTTGTAACCTTTTAATTTTATTCTTCTGTGTATTGTTTCCATCACTTCTTTTATTTCTACTTGGTTGTGTAATGTGCTCTTGTGCTGGTTGTAGAGTATTCCCACTCAGCCACTAATGTGGAATATTTTGGATTTTGGAGCCTTTTGGATTTTGGAATTCTGAATAATGGATGCTCAACTTGTATTATGACAATACTCAGGACTAAAAAAAAGACTGGAACAGACATCCTTCTCAGATTTAGTAGCAATACTATTCTTTCAATCATTGGTTTGAAATTAAAGACCAATGTTTAATTGAATGGTTAAGGAAGAAGAACCTTAGTTTATTACTCTAAAATGTACTAATTCAATATTGTGAAACAAGTTGTACTTTACTTGAATTGAATAATGACAGGATTGTGGAGGCGGACTGTGGATTTGGTTTGGACAGCTTATGAGTGTGGAACGGGGATCATGTTGGTTAATTATTGATATTTGATAGTTTTAATCTGTTTTGTAGTACTTTATGATGTGTTGTTGTTTGTCTCTTGTGTACGCGGCATCAAAATGTTGCCTTTTTTAAAGCCGCCCTGAGTCCCCCTTTGGGGGTAGAGAAGGGTGGGTTAGAAATAAATGAAATAAATACATAAATTTGTTTGAGAAATCAGGGAAGGTGGTGGGAATCCCTTTGACAAATCCTTCCACCCTCTGTAGCTCTCAGGTTCTAAAGCCATTTCTCATATTCTAATTCCAGAAATAGAAATGACTTCCTCCTCACCATGAAAACCTTGCTGGTGTGAAGCTCTCCTCTCTCCACAACCTTCCTAGTGTTATCATCTCTCACGGCCGTTGTTCGGTTTCTAAGTTTGAAGTAACATTTTCACTTAGTGGATGGTATGAATTATTAAGATCCATCTTGCTGTGACTCAGTGTGAACCTTCCTGTCTGAACTATGTATAAAATAGAGAACAAAACAGATCGGTCCTATTGTATTGCCACAAGGATGAAAAATCTTTACTTTGTTAAAATCGGAAACTAGAGGTTTTGTGAAATCCCAGTCCCGCATGGTTCATGCTGGTCTAGTTTTCTTGTTCCTTCATCCTGTTCAAGGTCTCACTGTATTTAGAGCTCTGGATAGCATAAACCCTTGGAAAACATAGATGATTTGGGCTTATAGGATCATAGAAGCACAGGAATGGATGAGCTTAGAAGAAAAGCCAACAAGAAGGCAACAGGATCAACTCTGCAATTCAAATCTTTTGTTGTGTTTGGAATGTTATTGCTACAGAAAACCCAAAGCACCATCAGGGAATGAAATCTTATGAAAATGCAAATTCTTTTAGCATTGTGATAGTGTTGGAACCTTCCTCTATTAGAGACAAGAATAGAAAATGGGAGATTGAACAACTTTGGTATATATATACGTACATATACCAAACATTGTCAATCACCTTCACTTCATCCCAAATTCCCATCTAAATTCATAACTTGCTTCCTCTTTTTCTAAAAAAAATGCAATTACTATGAAAATATTGTTGACTGCTTATATGCCACACAGGTGGAGGTACGGATTCTCACAGTATGCTTGTGCAGATTCTCACAAGTATACTGTTGAGTTTATCTGTCAATAAACCTCACGGAAGTACTATACGCTCTTAGGGGATTGTGTGGGGGAATTATGTAGGGTAATTTCAGGGCCCCAAGGACTATTCCAATTCAAGTGTAATAGGTGATGAGGCCAGGCAGTAAACTTTCATACGTCATGTAGACTGGTACACTAGGGCCCACTGAGACATATGGTCATAGTGGGCCTTAATAGATATCCTTTATTCTTTTTTTAAAAAAAATAGTATGATTTTAAAATTTATTTTAAAGGAGTATTTTATTCTTTTCCTTCAACAAAATGCCCCCTGTTCCCATCGAACTGTGTGTTAAAGCAGGGCAGGAGAAGCAAATATCATTTCACTATATAGTTATCATGAGTTAAAATATTTTAATATGTTAAACTAATTTAAGACCTTTTATTAACTGATCTGTCCACGTGAAAGCCTCAGGGATGAATACAAGTGTTTGTCTATGTGTTTTTGTTTCCTCCTTCAAGCCCTGAAGTATCATGGCAGTGGGACTGAGTCTGACTGATGTCTTCCAATGGTAGAGCTAGACTGGTTAACAGGTAGACCCTATGCCAGCTTTTGTGTCCTCTGATAACCCCTAGAAGCTGCCATGGAGACTCATGCTGTAGCATGATTCTCCTTTAAAACAAGATTTGCACATCCTGCTTGTTGTTTCATCCAAATTATGATTTTTAGAGAACAGGAAATGGACTTCTGGCCACCTAAGAGAATCACAGGATGATAAAGCCCATGGGAAGTCTCAGGACTAAATGGGAACATACTCCACTGAATTTGCCCACTCCTGGTCTAAAGAATGGGAGGGGGAGGGGTATTTTCTTTTTCTGTTTGTATCTCATTTATTTATTTATTTACAAAATTTCTACCCCGTTGGGTGGAAATCTCATCCAGTTGGGTGGGAAATAATAAGGTGAACATTCACTATGGTCAACTTCTCACTGTACTCTTTGAACTGTGAAAACTTAGATTACTTTGTAGATGTGATGATTGTTCAGGAATGGACCAACTCGAGTTCAGAGGAGGCCTGTTAAAGATCTCATATTTTCTGAGATTAAATTTCACTTTGAAAACATGAAACAACCTATTTGATTCTCTTGAGCTTAAGCCCTAAATCTAGTTGATGAAGCCTTGTTTCAGTGTTTGAAGGCAATATGGCTATCTAGTCACTAGTCAGAATAAGGGATATAGTTCTTACTAATTTTGTTGTTGAAATAAGAACAAGTAATTTTGGTAATTTTATCCTGTTGCAAGAAAGGCTTAAAACCATGCAGTTTTTGAAGACTAAACAATTTGGAACTTTCTGTGCAAAATTTGCATAAGGAGCTTTGACATAGAAAAGAACACTTATTTTTCAGGAAACAGCATTTTCTACACACATTTCTGTGCAGATATAGTATTTTCTGTGCAGAAATTGATTTTCCTGTACAGAACATGCTTGTATGCGAATTTCGTGAGGAATAAGTCTCAAACGGCAAAGATTATCATCTCACTAAGATCCCCTTGTCAGTTTCCCAGCACTTGAGATACACAGTTTTGGGCATTTCAAAAATTATTTCCAACTAGTATATTCATCTTTAATCAGAAGTAAGTCTCATATAGAATTCAATGGGTTTTACTCCCAGGCAAAGATTGCAAAATAACTTATCATACTTCAGAGTTAGGGAATTAGGGGTTATCTAAAGACTTTATCACATGAGGTTTGGGGTCTGTCCTAGGACGCATCCAGGATCGATCCAGCATGGAACCTGCAGGGCTGCTTCTGGCAAGGCTCCATCCAGACTATGTCCTGGATGCATCCTAGAACAGAGCACAGATAACATGGGAGGTTCCACTTGTTCTCATTAGGTAAGCCATGGAAAGCATGGGAGGATGCCAGGGAGTGAAGGTTTTCCCCATGAGATGGGGAAGGGGTTGATACGGGCAATGCAGGGTGAAGGACAACAATTTATTTTGCTGGATTTGCTCCGCTTCCCCAAGGATGCCCCTGCTGTTCCCCGGCTTGAGGACCTCAATGTGATGAAATCTTGAATGTCAATAGAGGTTCAGGGCCCCCTGCTATTATACAAAGTACAAGTGTGCAAGTGCTGTCTAAAGGGGATGGGACAATTCCAAGTTTGAAATAATTAGAAACAGAATTGAAATGAAACTTGTCAACATCATACTGTCTTCATACAGAGGATGATGATAACCCACCCTATCTCCCTGAGGGGACTCAGGGCAGTTTCCAATGAATAACAAAAATGGCAAACATTCTGGATTGTCATACCAGGAAAACTGGATAAAAATAATCTATAGGTGGCATTTACCACTAGAAAGATTGGCCAAAATGTACAACAATTTAAATCCAAAATTTTGGAACTGCGATGAAAAAAGAGGCACCCTTTTCCATATATGGTGGTCATGTCCCAAAGCGAAAAAATTCTGGAAATTAATTCAAAAAGAAATTGAAAAATTTTTAAAGTTGAAATTGAAGGAAAACCAGACCTTTTCCTATTAGGGATAATGGATCTCCAGAAACCCCTGAAAAATATGGACAGAAATATTTTTATAATAGCTACTACGGCGGCCAAGATACTCCTGGCGAAATATTTTAAATCTGAAAAATCACCATCAAAGGAAGAAAATACTAGAAATAATTCATATGGACTGGCTCACAGAGAAAATTAGGGCTAGAGAAAAAGAAATAATGGTAAAAAGTGACTGGTCGAAGATAAAAGAGTATTATAAGGATGAATGTAAGATAAATTTGAAACTTGATTAAGTCTGTTAGATGCTTATAAACATATAGTATAGATTTAGTGATGTTTTTTTCTTCATTACAATACAGGAACATCTATTGTTTAAGACAAATTGTATGAAGGGGAAGGCGAAGAAACGAACCACTAGATAAAGAAACCAACGAATGGCGACTGGAATCTAATCGGGACTTTTAGTTTTAGGCTTATTTCTCAATATAGGTTAAGTTGTAGACTAACTCGCTCAGTTATGGAGGAATATATAGAATATACTGTATGCTTAATTCTTATAAACAACAAATTATATATATATATATATATATATATATATATATTTGATTTGTGTTTATAAGAATTAAGCATATATTCTAGAAGAATTATGTGAAAGGAACACCCAGCACCAGTAGGCGAAGGGTCTAAAGCGAATTAGTCAAGATAATATATATAGGTGTTAGTTAGTGGATATTTGTTTGTCTTTGTGTATTTGTTTTGTTTTGTTATGATTTGAAATGTTATGTTATGTTATGTATTTTATATGGAAAGTTCATTTTTTTCTATGTAAGATATTTTGAAAACTTTCAATAAATACTATTTTACATATGGGAAAAAATGGCAAACATTCAATGCTGAAACCAAGATCCACGATGTGCTCAAAACTGGGCAGTTATGAGCACATTGACAACTATACTTTTGACTGGAAAATGTACAGAAAAGGTCATACATTTCTTAAAATGGGCATGTTATTTGTTACATTTGTCCTGCGAGTTTTGTGTGTAAACTGAAATCTGCTTGACGCAAATATTTTAAAGTTAATGAATCTACCTCCTCCCCAGTTCGCATTTGTACTCTGCTCTATGAAAATATGCAAATGAACAGTGTGCTTTTTTGTGGATAATGAGAGGGACAACAGTGGTGCAGAACTGCATGCGTGGAATATAGGCATTCTGACTAGTAGCTATTGATGACCTCACCCTCTGTGAAGTGATCCACTGTGTATCTGGTGATGGTGGATCATGGGCATTGTTTGATGTATGTTTGGTCTTCAGGAATCAGCAACACTTCTATACACTTGAATGTTAATGCCATCAATTTCCATTTTTTATCAGTAATATCTGCTCTGTGCTTCATCAACAAAATTTTAAAGACCTAAACCAAAACTATTACATGTAAATATTTGATTATGGTTTTTAAAATTATAATGGCATGTTTTGTTAGAAGCTTAAGGGTACTTCTAGTGTGCCTTCAAATAATGTCTAATTTATGGTGGCCCTAAGGTGAACCAATCATAAGATTTTCATGGCAAGAGTTATTCGTAAGGGGTTTGGCTTCTACTTCCAATGAGGCTTAGAGTGTGTGACTTGCTTATGGTCATTCTGTGGGTTTCTATAGCTGAGCAGGAATTTGAATCCTTATCTCCAGAGATGTAGATCAATGTTCAAATCATTTTGGCACACTGGATCTCGCCAGTGCAGCAAGGTGTACTATTAAAAGGATGGATGCATGGATAGAACTAGAAGCACAAAAAATGCTGCTAGGGACACACAACAGCATATTCTTCCTAGTAGGGTTGATGGGCAGATTTATATTGCAGTTTTCCAGAGCTTCCTAATATGCCAATGAGTATGAAAGGTTACTTCTGAGTAAATGAAAGGCATTGTCTTTTTAAAAAAAAAAAACCCCTCAACAGTTTCTGTTACAAAGAGCCTTGAATCCCTGAAGATATTCATAAAGAAAATAACACTAACTGAATAATAAACAGTCAGGCAGTTCCTACTGTGTGATGGGGAAAACAGAATAGCAAAATGTTGGACTGTTTCCATGTTTTTCTCTTCTGTTTTTGTATTTCCAGCTGAGAAGTTCTGAAACGATTCAAATTAATTTTCTCTTTTTCTGCTCCACTACCCTAAAGCTGATGTTTGCTTTATTAGGGGTATCATAAACATCCTACGGATCAATGTCAGGGTAGCAATTCACCTTGTGGTCCCTGTCTCCTAAACAAGTGCAAGAGTTCTGTGTTTTGCAGTCAAATATGTATTTTACATTTTTTTTTGGAACATCTCATTTAAGAACATGCAAACCCAGAGCTTAGAAAAGTTTCTTTGTTTTACTGGCCATTCTGGCTGGAAGATTCAGGAGGTGTAGTTTAAGTGTAACTTTCCCAGGTTTTGCACAAACCATAGATTGACCGTATTAACAGTGGTATAGGTGCAAATATATTAAAACATCAAAATGTGAAGTTGTGTCAATGCCTGCACATGGATTCTTATATAGCAGATTTGATTTTGTTCAGACTCCACTAGGTATTATGCTTCCCTTCTACTATC
Organism: Anolis apletophallus; assembly: GCA_030556195.1. Lineage (NCBI taxonomy): Eukaryota > Metazoa > Chordata > Lepidosauria > Squamata > Anolidae > Anolis > Anolis apletophallus. Next base: position 127,077,305 of record JARBWK010000005.1, read on the forward strand.
CTGTGGCACTTTTGTAACATGAATAATATGATCGCTCTCCTGGATCTCCAATGAATTGATACAAATCTGGTATGCAAATGATGCTTCCTTTTTCCTGGGTCCAAAGCTGAAGTTGAAGCTCCCTGACTCCTTGGTTACGGCTTTTTCATAAGGCTATACCTTGGTGCTTCAAACACTGGGCAGGTGGGAACTGGATGTCTCTTTCTGCAGCAACCTGTCTACACATGTGAGCATTGGAGTCCTAGTAATATAGATTTTATAGATGTTTGATTTTGAGGAAAGCTCATAGGCTAGCCCAGTGTTTCCCAACCAGTGTGCCGTGACGGACCTCCTGCTGTGCCGCGAAAAAAGCTCTCTGGCCCCCTTCCTTCCCCCTCCTCCTGCCGAACTCCTGCTGCTTGGGGGAGGATGGGGAAGGGCTGGGCGGTGGCGAAGAAAAAGAAGAAGGGGCCGGGGCGCCGCCTCCTTCGGCCGTTTCCCCAGCCAGCCTCCAATCCGCCATGACTCCCGCCATGACTCTCGCCCCTCATTCGCTGAAGCTGCGTGGAGGAGGAGCCCCGCCCCCTGAAGCCCATCCACTGCTCATGCTCCTCCTCTGTGGGAGAGCTGAAGCTGGAGGGAGGGGGCGGGGCATAGTGTGGCCTGGCTCCGCCCCTTTCCCCAGCTTTGGCACTCCCAGCAGCTGCTCCAGCCTTGAGGGGACAGTGCCAAGCCAGCATTGTCCTGGCTCTGGCACCGCTGGCTTGGCACTGCCCCATCAAGACTGGAGCAGCTACTGGGAGAGGTGAAGATGGGGGAGCGGGCGGGGCATGGCACAGCCTGACTCCGCCCCCTCCCCTGGCTTTGGCACTCCCAGCAGCTGCTCCCAGCAGGCCACCATCCCCCAGCCGTTCTTTACTGTGTTAGAGTGTCATTTTGTGTCATTTTGTGTCATTTTGGTTGGTCGTGTGCCCCCAGATTTTTTTAATGTTAAAAGTGTGCCACGGCTCAAAAAAGGTTGGGAAACACTGGGCTAGCCTGTATGGAAGAGCACATACTCCCTCCAAGTGGAAGTTAATGAAAGTTTTTTTTTAAAAAAAACCCTCAGATGGCTTTATAGCAAATGTCAATGTCCTTTTCAAACAAGCTAGCGTGGTTCTTGATGTCTAGCCAGGCTTTGATGAGGTCTCAGCTGGCTGTTTATCTATCTCCTTCCAACCTTTGTTCAGCTTCTCTGCTAATGGCCATGAAACTTTATGGCCCACCATTTATGTCATTTTTCAGAATCACCAGTTCTACCACTTTGCTTACAGTAGCAAAATAATGAACATAATGCCTGTGTTTTTCTTTGGGATGCCATAAGCCATAAACATGAACAGTTCCTGTCTGGAAATGATCTTGTAGTTCTTTAGATATTCCTCTGTTCTCCTATAAAGTGCAGGTTTGATCAGAAAGTGCATGTTATAGAGCAGGGGTCCTCACCTCAAACTTTTTAAACAGAGGGCCAGGTCACAGACCCTCAAACTGTTGGAGGGCCGGATTATAATTTGAAAAAACAAACAAACCCATGAATGAATTGCTATGCACACTGCACTTATCTTATTTGTAGTGCAAAAAACACTTAAAAACAATACAATAATTAAAATGAAGAACAATTTTAACAAATATAAATCTATTAGTATTTCAGTGGGAAGTGTGGTCCTGCTTTTGGCTGATGAGATAGGATTGTTGTTATTGTTGTGTGCTTTCAAGTCATTTCAGACTTAGGTTGACCCTGAGCGAGGGCCAGGTAAATGAACTTGGAGGGCCGTATCCGGCCCCAGGACCTTAGTTTGAGGACCCCTGTTATAGAGTTTATGAAATGTATTGATCCTACATAGCCACCTCTTAGGCTTCATCACATTTGAGAATTTCTGTAGAAAGATCTATGGTTTTAATCTGGAAGTGTCCCTTTGTAGTTGTACGTGGTTGTGTGGATTGGGGTGCAGTTAGCTCCCCCCATTTCTCAATGGTCTAAATCCTGTTTTTAGCCCTGTCGAGAATAAACCAGTTTACTCAATGGAATTTATTGACACGTTGACTTCAACCATTCAGTAATTGGTTGAATAGTCAGACTATCCAACAAAATGCCAAATTATCTCTATAAAAACCAGCATGAGATTTGTACTCATCTTTCCTGTGTTTCTAAATGTGGTAAAAACAAGAGCAATTGGATTTTTTAAATTCTGGGAACAATCCCATGCTCTAAAAGAAAAGAAAAGAAAAAAGTATCCTGGGGACAAATTGCCTTTAAAGGAAAAAAAAGTATCAGTGTTTAATCCCTCTGATTTGAAATGTCCCCACAGTAATGGTATGGAATTAGATCTCAGGGTTGACAGAGAAAAAATTATGGCATTGCATTGAAAGGGTGTTGAAAAATACACGAGTTTTACTTCTCTTCTTTCTTATTATGCTTTCAACAATAAAACACTCCTGTTGCTGTTGCTGCAAACGGAAGACAATTATTCTGTGATGCCATGCATTTGCTAGACCAGGACAGAAATAGGATTCATAGCCTATTTCACTCAATTACTGCTCCCAGCAATATTCTTACCAGGATATTGCTTTATGGCCGCAAAAGTGAACTGGAATAAGATTGGGTTGTTTGTAAGGTGGATACTAAAGGAGAAGGGGGAGATGGCTATTAGCTATTTTTAATATGAAAAATAGCCCTATAAAATGGCAATATAATACTTTCTATTTCAAAGCCTGCTTCACAAATCAGTTAAGCTGGAATACTTGGACCTTAGCAGGAGAGGCACTTAATCATAAATCATAAACACTGAGCTAGATGTTACTATCACAGTAGTAAAAATTCACATTGGAAAACTAGAACCCTCTTTCTTTCTCCATTTCTTTTTTTTAAAAAAATGGTTCCCAGTTCTTGATAAAGTTTTTTGTGCTTTTTCTTTGTTCAACATTGCCAATGTATCCATTTCTGCTATTCTAAAGACTTTTACAATCCAATTTTCTATTGATAGATGGTCAGACTTCTTCCTATGCTGTGCATTTAGCAGCCATGCTGCAATTATCATATAGTGCTGTACTTTAGTGATTTTTTTGGCATTCCCAATAAAAATAATCCCAGTTCTAATTGTATCCTTAATTTAAAAAATTTCCTGAAATGTTTTTTTGTACCTTGCTCCAGAATTCCCTTATTTTACAAGACCACCAAATGTGACAGATAGTTCCTTCTTGTTCGTAACATTTCCAGCGCTTCTTGTTTCTTCCCTTATACATTTTAGCAAGTTTTGCTTGAGTCAGGTATACTACCTGTTCATAAACATTTTTCTAATAGCACAAACTTTTATTTAAGCCAATAGTCTACATTTCCCCCATTTATCTTAATCACTGCAATACACTAATGTCTTGCACAAATGCTGCTCCTGAATGTAAAAGAATGCATTCATTTCAAAGCAAACAGCAGTCTGATGTGGCAGATGTCTATCTCCCACATCAGATTGGCACCTTAATACAACCTACTTCTCATGTCTCATAGTTGCTCTTTTATTTCTCTACCATTACAACAAGGGGATGAATTCCTAATGAATGCAAATTTATAAATATGCCAAGCACATTTACTCAAATGTAAGAACCATTCAACTTAATAGAAGATATGGCTGAATTCATATATGCTAGTGTGTGTCAGGCCCGGATTAACAGCTTTTTGCACCCTAGGCCACACTTTGGAATTACACCCCCTTTAAGCCAACCTCTACCGCACCCCCCATCTCTCTCTCTCCCCCCCTCCGCCTCACGCCGCCGCATCCTTCCCATCATGTGCCAATGGGGCTGAGGGGAAAGGTGCACGTGCACTGTCACTGAAAAGAAGGGAACGGGCCCCATTGTGTGGCGGGGAGCGAGTTCGTTACCCCTCAGGAAGGAGGCAGAGGAGGGTGAGCGAGTGCCGCAGAGCCGAGGCCCAAAGGGAAGGGGAAAGCCAGGCTGGGTCCAGAGCATGCTCTTCGTCCGGGGCAGTGGCTTCAGAGGCGGCCCCACATGCGGCTCATGGCCCAGCGGCTGCAGAGAATCGGGGCCTTCCTCCGCCTCAGGCTCCCCTCCGGGCCTCCACGCCGCACATCTCCCTTCTTTCCCACGGCCTCCTCTTCCCTCAGCAGCCAGGCCAGGCGACCCCTCCCCTCAGGCGCAGAAGCACTGGCTGAGAAGCAGCGGCATAGATGGATAGGCTGAGGCTGACGAGGCGAGCACGAGCACTGCCTCTGCGGAGCCAGGCCTTTTGGGTACCAGGCGGCAGGAGCCAATCACGGCGCAATTTTTAAATTATTTTATAACTTTTTTTGGTCTGTGATCTGCGCCCTCCCTCGGCTTGCACCCCTAGGCCATGGCCTAGGTTGGCCCTATGGGTAATCTGGGCCTGGTGTGTGTGCGCGCAAAGCATAAGATCATGGAACACAACCAGTGCTAAGCAAGTCTTCTCAAAGAATTTTACCCTTCAATATTGCTGTAAATCTGAGATTTCTCATTTAGAGCAAGTTTCTAATGCCAATGAACCTCTCCTCTAGCCACCTCCCAACTTCTTTCTTCATGGAAGCTCCCAACTAATTTGCCAGGAAGTCCGAAGAAGATAAAGTTTTTGGTTAATCTTGGCTCCATCTACACTGCTACACAATGCAGTTTCACAAAAGTTTCACATTCAAGTGCCACCTTGGAGTTGGTTGAGGTAGGCAGGATTTCCCCGGGTACTGGTTGTGGGGGTCGGGGAGCAGGTCAGGTTTTGCATCTACTGCTGAGATCCCCGTACACAACTGGTGGGCCACTGTGTTCACAGAATGCTGGACTAGATGGGCTGAGGTCCGATTCAGCATGGCTCTTCTTATGTTCTTATGTTGTTACAATGCAGTGTAGTCTCACACAATCCAGTTGAATGCAGTAAATCTGCATTGTTCTACTGCATTACATGGCAATGTAGATGAGCCCTTAGTAAATATTATCAACTTTGCTGTACCAAAGTTTGTTGTATGAAAAACTTTAAGTGTCATTTTAAATATTATTGTGTTATTATAGCATTTTATGCTATGTTGCCCAGATATGTTATTGTTTTATGCTTTCCTCTCATTAAGTTCTAGAATAGGAATAGCAAGACTCATTTCTTGGATAAATAGGGGTGAAAAACTGTGTTGTTGTAGGTTTTTTTTCGAGCTATCTGGCCATGTTCTAGAGGCATTCTCTCCTGACATTTCGCCTGCATCTATGGCAAGCATCCTCAGATTTTGTGAGGGGTGAAAAAATTCAAATAGGGCAATAATAATAATAATAATAATTATTATTTATAACCCGCCACCATCTCCGCAAAGGGGACTCGGGACGACTAACATGAGGCCAAGCCCGAAAATACAACACAACAAAATAAAATACAAAGCAATGAAAAATTAATCATAATAAACTACATCAAGTAACAAAATAAACAGTTGCAAAATAATATAATGAAGAAATAGAACACAATAGGCGGGTCAAATGTGCAAGGTAAAAAAGCTAAAAACCTGGATGAGATAGTAGTGGAAAAATGTATTTGTGAGGGAGGAGCTAATAAGGGAGGAACAGTGCTGTTAGGCCTTCATTAAGGACCGGGGAATGCATTATGAGGACACGACTATAGATGGAACAGGCAGAAAAGGAATATATGGTCACTCTCTAAAGGCACATTGGAAGAGCCAAGATCTTTCTTAAAGGCTGCTAGGGTGGGGTCTTGCCTAATCTCCCCAGGTAGCGAGTTCCAAAGCTGAGGGGCCACAGCAGAGAAGGCTCTCTCCTCATTCCCACAAGTTATAACTTGTGATGGAGGAAGGGGCGAAAGGAGGGCCTCCCCAGAGGATTGAAGAGATCATTCAGGTTTATGGTAGGAGATACAGTCACGAAGGTAAGCGAGTCCCAAGCCGTTCAGGACTTTATAGGTGATAACCTGCACCTTGAATTGGGACCAGAAGATGAATGGCAGCCAATGGAGCTCCTTAAACAGAGGGGTAGACTGCTCCCTGTAATTTGCCCTAGATAGTAGTCTGGCTGCCGAACGTTGGACCAATTGGAGTTTCCGGGCTGTCTTCAAGGGAAGCCCCAAGTAGATTTCTTTTTTAAAATAAATAAATAAATGAATGTTTGGAATCCAAGCCAAATAAATGTCCAAGTGGATATTGTTTGCCTAGAAGCTGGGTAAAATCCAAACAATTGGGTTATATGGTTACCCTACTAAAATATATGCTACCACTATAGCATCTTATTGCCTTAAGGCAGGGGTGGGCAATTATTTTTTCCAAGGGGCCACACGAGAGCCAAAAAATATTATGGAGGGCCGCACCTAAAGGCGGAACTACATGCTAATCTACATACTGTAATTTATTTATTTATTCACTTATTATATTTACTAGGCATGGTTTCGAACCCAAAAATAGGGAATCGAAAATCTAATGGGGAGGGGGGGGGATATTTTTTGATTAGTAAAAGAAAGACTTACAAAAAAATTCCAAAAATTTCTAAAATTTAACGTAATTACTAACGAAATTCGTTAGTAGTTCTAAAGTAGGCAAAGTAGGGAAACAGAACTGATACTGTTTTAAGCACAGGCAAATCAAGGGGCAACATTTCCCTTGGTTTCCTTGCAGGGAGATATAATGCATTAATATATTATTATTGATATTATTAAATACCTCTGGTGCAGGCCTTGCTAATCTGTAGAATTCTCCTCACTCCAGCTTTATCCCATTCAGTTTTACCATAGCAGTCTAGGACCTCCGTTTGAACTCTATGGCTTTTCTTGATTCTGAACTCTTCCTTCTCCTCTCCGTGCTCTTTTTCACTCCTGCTGCCCTTCTCTCAGCAGTTCTTATGTCCTTCTACTCTGTCCTTCATCGAAACCCCCTTCCTGGGTGTTTAAATCGCTTTTCCTCAGTCCTCCAGCCCCTCTAGGAGTCCCGATCTGGATCTCTCTATCGTTTCCGGCTCCTTTTTCACTTCCTGGAAGAGGCCTTTCACTCTAATTAGGCTTCAAGCATGGAAAGGCCCTGATTTGACTGTGAGTTATGTCTGCAAAGGTATTTTGAGGGGAAATTTTCCTGTTGGGGGGGCATCCAAAATATTTAATAATCTAACGAAATTTTGGGCCCAGGGGGTGCGATGCCATGGAAAGAAAGTCCACTTGGGATTGGCCTTGCGATCCGTATAAACTTGAAAGTCCCATACATACGAATCCCTTCCGATTTCTTTTCATTTTCATAACTTTTTTCTCATGCCTAATATTTACTATATATTACACATCATTAATATTAACATATTAATATATCAAGAAATATTCATATATTATTAGTATTAATATCATAATTATTATATTATAGTGTGTATATCTAGACATTATAATATATTGAATTTATAATATAATATAACATTAGGGGGGCCGGGTTGCATCCGCCGCCCCCCCCGGGCCGTAGTTTGCCCACCCCTGCCTTAAGGTCTAGATGTGGCATATGAATTCTACATGGTAGCTTAAATATACATTCAGATAAGTTATAGGTTGCATTCAACAACACTGCTTGAAAAGACTTGTGCAATGTTTAAACTCATTAAACGACACAGAAATGCCTTTTCATGCAATTCAAAATACAGATGTGATTTTCAGATTAAGAACAAATTAATCCCATTTGTTCTTGAGTGCTACAGAAACCCCTGGGTAAGAAACAAACAACCCCCACATCTGCTACAATTTACATTAATTTCCACTGCAGAGAGTGTACACATTGGCGTCATACTGTTAAGAAAACATTATTTGCTTTCCAGTAAAAGATGCAAATTAGATTTTATCAGCCTTGTAAACTGAAAAATGTAACATGCACTTATTGAAAAGTTGGTAGAACTTTGGTGAGCTTATTATGGTCGATTGTATATCGAAAACATCAACACCCAGCAATAAAAACAGCAGGAAATAGAGAGAGATTTTATGAATCCTTATGTCTAGTTTCTAAAAACTAAACATTTAACGTGATAATGTCTGAAAATTAGTTAAACTAGGATGCAATTGGAGTTGATGATGACAATGTGATACTGATCACATTAAAGACTTTGAGTTAAATGTCCAAGATGAGGCCTTCCAACTAATATGCAATTGTTGATATCTGCAGCTTAGCATAATCGATATTTGCCTATTATTATTGTTATTATTATATTTATTCATACCCTGCTTTATTTCTCCCGAAGGGGATTCAAAGCGACTTCACATACAAGCATTAGTGCACAATTTAAAATATACAAATAGACAAACATTAAACAGAATAAAATATAAATAGTATTTAAAATTCACAGTTAAAAACCATTCAAACATATCCATATCCAATGCATATTCAAGTTAAAACCACAGCACTTCCTGACTTGATCTTAAAAACCATCATCTTTAAAAGCCTGCTGCAGGAAAGACAAGGGGGGGGGGATTCTGACTTAATATTATTGATTGCATTGCTAATTACACTAATTTAAGTACTTGACAGCATTGTTAAGTCATAGTGCCCGTGATAGTTTACAGAGTTGCTAACAATTTCTATAGGATCATATAATTAGTACTGAAAAATACATTCCTTTAAAGGAGTCTGCCGTGTAATTGGGTGCTCATTATCTTAGTGTTCTTTATCTGTGAAATGCATTATCCAACTTTATGTAGTTTGTGCAGTAAAAATAATTAACCGTACATTCCAATCATCTTTAACTATCTTATTTATTTATTTATTTATTTATTTATTCAATTTGTACACCGCCACTCCCAGAGGCTCGGAGCGGTTTGCAGAACTCTCAAAGGTTAAATTCAAAGTTCTGCTGGCCATTTCATGAGAACTGTTCTTCTTTTCCTCCTTCAGTTCTCTGTGTTGCCAGAAAACCAGCCTTGGAGGACTTTTCCTTCTAACTCAGGGATGCGCATTAGGTAGATCGCGATCTACTGGTAGATCCTGTAGGGCGTCCTGGTAGATCACAGGCAGGGCAGGAGGAGGTTGGACTGGATGGCCCTTGGAGGTCTCCTCCTATTCTAGGAACCCATTGCTATTATTATTATTATTACTATCAGAGACTGAATGGTCATCTGTGAAGAATGTTTTGATTGTGTTTTTCCCTTATGGCAGAAGAAGGTTGGACTGGATGGCCCTTGGAGGTCTTCTACTCTAGGAACCTGTTGTTGTTGTTATTATTATTAGTAGCAGAGAATGAATGAATATTATCATCATCATTATTATTATGAATAAATTCAGGGGCTTATTATACTCACATTTAGTTGAATTCAGTCTTAAAATATATTATATGGCTCTCACTGAAATACATTTCCAAATACTTTGCTTTTATTTATTTATTTATTTCTTCGGGCTTCTATGCCGCCGACTCCCTGAGGCTCGCGGCGGCTCACAGGAACCGAAAGTACAATAACATACAAGCAATACGATAAAACATCTAAAACAGTTAAAACAGTTAAAACAGCATAGTACAAAACCCCCAGATACAGTTCAGAAATTAAACAGCATGACACCCTAGGCAGCGGCTAGAGCAGAGCATGAACAGGACCTACTCCCAAAGGCCCGCCCAAACAGGTAAGTTTGCAGGCGCGCTAAACGGGAGCAGGTCCTTATGGCTCGCGTTCGGCCGGGAGGGGGCGTTCCACAGCGTAGGAGCTATGACAGAGAACGCCCTCCGGCAGGTAGATGTCAATTTAGCCAATTTCGCCGAAGGTATTTCTAACAAGTTAGCGTCCTCGGAACGTAGTGATCTCGGGGGACAATATGGCTCTCTGAGTAGTGGGTAGGTAGATCATTTTGACTTGGTTGCTTTATAAGTAACTCGCATGCTGAAAATGTGTGAGCACCCCTGAACTAACTCTTCAGTTTATAATTTGGATGGGTATACACGGGAACAGAAGCGCCCTTGCCAACAAACGCCCTTGCCCTCAATATTTATGTTTTAGCCTACCGATGCAACAGTGTAAAATATATTCACAGACACAGATGGGCTTCATTAGAGATGGAGTAATGGAACCTATCTGTTGCTTTCTGTAATTTTTTTTCACCGAGGAAGACTTAAATGTGATTACAAGTCACCGATCGGCACCAGTGGGCATATGCTTCATTTTACAACATGCCTGGCTTAGCCTAAATATGGTAAATTTCAATCACACAAGCCTGTAAATTTCAACGGGATAATAATGTCTATAAGTGGTACTTATCACACGATGTCATGTCCCTCTTGTTGCTCCTTTATTTCACAGCACACCTTTTCATTGACAAGGGAAAAAAGCCCTATCAATGGCTGCCAACTTTGCTGTTTGAGTGAGCAGGTGTGATTTTCTTCTTTTCCTCCTTTCCCTTCTCCTTTCCTTTTCCTAAACAGATCGAGGTTGGTTTTTTTTGTATTGAAGAGTGAGTCCTGGGGAAGAGAGGAGAAGGCTTAGCAAAGTTAATTCTGATTTCATTCCCACCTTGAAATTTACGATCTTCCGGGGATGCCCTGCTCTCGATCCCACCTTTGTCACAAACATGGTTGGTAGGGACGAGGGACAGGGCATTCTCGATGGTGGCCCCTCGCCTGTGAAACTCGTTCCCCAGCGAAATCAGATCAACCTCTTTCCTCCTTTCCTTTAGAAAAAAGCTAAAGACGTGGCTTTGGGACCAGGCATTTGGGTGATGTGGAGCAGCGGACAGACACATTCAGTATGATAAGGTTGTGTTGGCAGACTACGAATTGGTTTGGACAGTCTATGAATGTGGAACGGGGATTATGTGGGTATTTTGATATATACCGTATTTTTCGCACCATAAGACGCAGTTTTTTTCCTCCCAAAGTAGGAGGAAAAATCATCCGCGTCTTATGGAGCGAAGGGGGGGGGGAGGCGATAGTAAGCCTTTCCCTTGGCCGCCTCCTCCTCGGTCCCGCCTCCTCCTCCGTCGCCGCCCGCCACCGCCCGCCGCCGCCTACCTCTGCCTCCCTCCCTGGGCAGTAGGTCCCGAGCGCGCCAGGTGTGCCTGCGTCAGCGTGCCAGGCGCGCCTGCGTCAGACGTCAGACGCGTCAGATGCGCTTGGGACCTACTGCCTATGTGCGACGGCGGCGAGGAGGGAGGCAGAGGTAGGTGGCGGCGGGCGGAGGCGGGCGGCGGTGGGCGGAGGCGGGCGGCAGCGGGCGGAGGCAGGCGGCGGCGGGTGGAGGCGGGCGGCGGCGGAGGAGGAGGAGGGAGGACCGAGGAGGAGGCGGCCAAGGGAAAGGCGTGGGGATGGCGGAGGGCACCGAGGAGGGTCCACCCTTCCAGGTGGGCAGGCAAGCGCCGGGGCCCACTTTTTGGCTCAAAATATTTTTTCCAATTTTCCTCTTCTAAAATCTAGGTGCGTCTTATCAGCAGGTGTGTCTTATGGTGCGAAAAATACGGTAACTGTTTTAATTTGCTTTGTTGTAATTTTGATGTGTTGTTTTTTTGTTTCTGTGTATGCCTTTGTTAGCCACCCTGAGTCCCCCTTCGGGGTAGAGAAGGGCGGGTTAGAAATGAAATGAATGAATAAATAAATAAATTCCTCACTCATTCCTTAATCCAGCCCCTCTCCCTTTAGGGTGATCATTTTGTACCTCTCCCCTCTCCCGATGCTGTCACTCCCGGGCTATTAATGCCTTGTGAAAGGGCAAGGATGTGATCTATCTATCCCGGGGGATTGCTTTTTTTGCCTCCCTTTAAAGGCTCAGGGCTCCAAGGACCAAACTGGACACTTTAGTTAACACAAACACTTTTTTGTCCATTACATGAGTTAACTTCACTCAGGCACTTTGCTTAATTTCCCCAAAATAACAACTGATGATGTAGTTTCCAAAATAAGGTAGAAAAGTTCTTACTTTAAAGTTCCCTTGCTGTTTTGGTCCAAGAAGCTGTAGCTGAAAAGCTCTCTGAGTTCTTTCTCTTCGAATGCCTTTGATGTAGGAACACTTGCAGCCCCAATCAGATGGCAGAACTTGAAGTCATGAAGTCTTCCTCTTGAGGCCAGATGACTGTTTTGGAGGTGTTTGGAACTCCCCAGAGTTAGTCAGCCTTCCGATATGCTGAGCCTTCTGCTTGAATTCCAAGAAAATCAGACTGGTATTGAAAGATGGCCTGACCAAGGACCTGGTCTGGCAAATCTTCAAAACACGTCCTTTCAGGAGGGGTCCTGGCAATCTCTGGAATGTAAAACTAGATCCCTAGTAAAAGGGGTGGAACAAAATCAGCTGGGCTCTACTAACAATGATTAGCAGGTGCTAAGGACCAATCAATGCAACTGAACCTTTTGCAAACTGTGCAGGCTGTAAAAACACACTTTAACAATACAAACCTTTAAGAATTCAAGATTTTATATGCAGGTGGCGCTCACCGCGTTGTCACACTTCCAACTGCCCAAAGAGTTGCCCCCTACAACAGAGCGAGAGGTATTGAAATAGAGAAAAAAGAGAAAATGTTTCTTTTATTGTGACGCCCCCATGGGGCTGAAATTACATCTGCAGTTTGTATTTTGTTGCCCTTACCTGCAAAGGTCTTTGTTTCTTTGTTTGGCCATGTGCTTCTTTGTCTACCATGTGGCCACTGAGGGGAGGGGCTACTTCCTGGCTCCAAACCTGGTGTCTTCGCCCTCAACTCCTCCCTTTACCGGAGTTTACCTAGGGGCTGGACGTCCACTCTGGCCTCATTCCAAAGGACACAAGGACAAAGCAAGGCTGAATCTCTGCTAGCTGGGACAAGCAATATTATTTCACCTACAAAGTCTTCCTTTGCTTTCAACCAAACTGCAGTGCATAGGAAGATCCTTCCTCAACAGAGGCTGTGGATTTGGGACTTTTACAGAACTTAGTGCGTCTACAAAGGTCAGATAGCAACAGAAGAACCTGGCATCAAGAGAGAAGCCATCACTCTGCAAACATAGGCAAGTGATTGTTATACCTTGTTTAAGGAACCCTTTTTTTGCAACCAACTAAGCTTTTGGACCATGAGTTTTATTGATTGTAAGCCAATAAGCCTGTTTGAGTTCACCCTCTTCTGAGTCCTGAACTCATTCCTAAAGCTATTCCAGGGCATTCTGCATGTGGGAAGGCCTCACCTCTATTCCCAAGGGCCAAAGCTTGCATTGCCAACCTTTAAAGCCTTTTTAGGCCTCTGGGGACAGAAGATTTATGCTTTTTAAAAATGGGTGTGTGTGTGTGAGTAGAAAGACTATGGAAAAACTGGCAGCAAGAAGGAAGAAGAGAAGAAGCAAGTCAGGAAAAAAAAGGATCAGGAGAGAAGAAGCAAAGTATAATGAGGGCACAAAAACAAAGCTTCAGACAGGTATGATAGCTATTGCTAGAACCTGTATGTTGCCAGTTGTTCAACAATGTGATTGCTATGAGACCGTAGTCTACTGTAGTGGTTCCCAACCTTTTTTTGACCAGGGAGCACCTTGAATAGGGACCACTCTCCGACATTAGTACCAAAAGGGTTACGAATCAGTTTTTGGTCAACTTTAGATTTGGTTTGGTTATTTGTAGTGCTGATTCAGAAAATTGCATTGGATAGACCACATCAGCTCTAGTTTCTGATTCAGAACATATGCCATCCAGTAGTCACCATTTGCTTGCCAACAGAAAACCATATTTAATAAGCCTTGGCACTATAAGGAGGTTTCATGAGACCAGTCACTCTCGTTGCAATGATGTAGTAACGGTGAGGCCGCAGACCATATTTTACTTGTTGAGGACCACTGGTGGTCCATGGACCACAGGTTGGAAACCATTGGTCACTTCCAAGTGAGCTCATAGCAAGGCAAGAATAGAACTGATCAATTCTAGCTCTGTATATTATCTAGCTCAGTCTCAAAACTACGAGAAGAATCTAATGTACAAATCTTTCTTGATACAACTCATTTCTGACAGGTGACAAAATTATGGTGACAGACAGGCCCCTTCTACACTGCTAGATAAAATGCAGATGATCTGCTTTGAACTGGATTATATGGCAGTGTAGACTTGGATAATGAAGTTCAAATCAGATAATGTGGATTATATGGCAGGGTAGAAGCCCGAAAATGGTTCCAGGTCACATTTACCCTGTAATTTGTATTATGGACACTAGTGCCACAATAATAGCCCCATATGTACAAATACTACTGTTGTGACTACTATTCTGTTATTGATGCCACTAATCTTTCATGGTTCTATGGCCCCTTCCACACTGACATTTAATCCAGATTATCAAATCAGATAATTCAGATAATTTTTTTCAACTGGATTATATGATTCTACATTGCCATATAATCCAGTTTGAAGCAGATAATATGGATTTTATATGGCAGTGTAGAAGAGGCCTAAGGCCCGATCTACACTATCCTTATATTTCAGGATCTGATCCCAGATTATCTGCTTTGAACTGGATTATATGAGTCTCTACTGCCAGATAATCTAAGATAAACAGATAATCTGAGATCAAATCCTATGATATATGGCAGTGTAGAAGGGGCCTAAGTGGTAATAATCTTAATACTGCATGTTAGACACATTTATAACTCCCATTCTCTCCTGCTATAGAAGTTTATACAAAAAGAATTTTAAAAGTCTCTGATTATTCCTTCCAGCTGTCAGTGTTTCATTATATTTTGGGGTTCAGGAGACAGATTACAGGGGATCAATTCTACTTTGCTATCTTTTTTTTGCCATGTTCTGCTATATCCAAAAAGGCATTTTAAACCAAGGAAGTCTGGCTGTCAAAGCTCATCCACTCCAGATTTATATATGTTTATCTCTATCTTATGTAAAGAAAAGCAATTGGGAAGATACTCTGTCAGTATCAGCAGTACAGGTACAATTTCCGGCTCTCGCCCCCTTTCCTGCAGTTATTTCCTGATCACAAAGATGATCTGAAGAATTTCAGCCAGCATGCACATGCATTAGCACAGTGTCTCTCGCAGCTGAGAAATTAAATCTTTCAACTGCTTGCACCAGATCAAAACAAAGATGAATGGAAATAAGAAAGAACATGTTAAACTTTGATTTTTCCAATGGAGGGTGCCAACCAGAGCAAAAATCTCTTGGTATCATCTAGGGCTAGGATGTTGTTAGACTGTGGTCCCTTCCACACAGCAGTTATATCCCAGGATCTGCTCCCTGGTTTGGAATGGCTTATAAGGGTCTGCACTGCCAGAAAACCTGGGATAAGCAGATATTTTGGAATCAGATCCTTTGATACAGGGACTACATGGAAGGGCCTCTAGCTCCTGTGCAGGGCCGGACCTAGGTATTTTTAAGTGGTAAGCGAACAGTATTTTGGCGCCCCCCAACCAATCACTTATATATATATATATATATATATATATATATATATATATATATATATATATAGGGTGCATGGACAAATTTGGGCCCGCCAGGTATTTTGGACTTCCTACTGGCTGTTTGGAATTGTGGGAGTTGAAGTCCAAAACACATGGAAGTCTGGAGTTGGCCCATGCCATATATATATATATATATATATATATATATATATATATATACACACACACACACCTTCTTTTCCCTGCTCTATTCCTATTCTCTTCGAGTGTGTGAGTGTGTGCCTATATCTATTCCCCTTCCTTCCTTCCTTCCTTCCTTCCTTCCTTCCTTCCTTCCTTCCTTCCTTCCTTCCTTCCTTCCTTCCTTCTCAGCCCTATACCCCAGAATATCAAGGCACAAAATCCCACATTATCTGAATGTGGACTCAGATATTCAAAGCAGATATGGTGGGATATAGGGCTGTGTGGAAGGGCCCTCACCCTTTTCCCTCCCCTCTTCCCAATCTTTGTGTGGGTCTGTACATCCTACCTTCCTCCTCGACCTTTTCCTTGCCCCCTTCCTATTCTCTTTCCCCCTCTTACCTTCCCTTTCCTCCCTTCTCACCCTTTTCCCTCCCCTCTTCCTATTCTCTTTTTTTGTGTGTATGTGTGTATCAGGTCTAGGCTAATTTCGGGAGCAAGGGCCCGGGGGTTGGGCTAGGTGCCCTCTGGCTGGCAGGCTTGTCTGGTCGCTCAGTCCTGCTCCCTGCCCCCATGTAAGGGTGCCCACGTGGCCTCCTCCCTCGCCCTCGTGCACCGGCGGCAGCAGCGGCAACAGAAGGAGGAGAGGCGCGGGGGGCAAAGGAGACGGGAAAGGCGGGCGCCTCCGCTCCCTTCTCTCTCGCCCTGCGCAAGGCATCCTCGGTGGGGGCGGGGGGAAAGGGTGTGCAGAGTGAGGGATGAGTCACGCGCAGGGCGCAGGGCGAGGCAGGGAGAAGGGAAAGGCGCGCGCCTCTGCCTCCTCCTCTCTCGCCCTGCGCGAGCCTTCCTCCCACCCTGCCGGCACCCCTGGGGGCATGGCGCCCGGCCCTGGATGCGCCCTTTGGCCACGTGGCGCCCTGAGGCGGCCGCTTAATTTGCCTCCACTAAGATCCGCCCCTGCTCCTGTGATCCCTCCTAGTTGGATATGCTGCTACAGTCAATGGAAGTTGTAGCTTGTAGGGCCACATATTTCCCACTCCCGCATTAGCCCCAGGCACTGCTATTCATCTTAAGTAGTGGGAACTGAAATGCTCTCCTGAATGACAGTTGCATGTTGTTCTTGCCATGCAGAGTACTGTCTCTTAGTGGTTCCATCTAGGCTCTTTCACATGATGCCTTTATAGCATTATGATTGCACCTTAACTATCATGACTACATGCAACAGCATCTCAGGATTTTATGAGGCTCTGACTAAATATCCATATGATGAAACAATGGCAATTATTGTGTGATTACAGTGCTATGATTGTGCAGTGTGAAAGGCCCTTGATAGTACCATATTAAAGACATTCTTAACCCATAGACAGGTTCCTATGAATATGTGGTCCTCTGGGACCTATAGAGCAGTGGTTTTCAACCTTTTTTGAGCCGCGGCACACTTTTTACATTTACAAAATTCTGGGGGTCACCACCAACCAAAATGACACTCTAACACAGTAATACATATAATTAATATGTTTTTAAATGTATTTATACACTCCGGTCGCATCCCCGGTGAAAGTGAATCCAAATAAAAGATAGCTTTTGCTGTATTGCCTCGAACTCACCGTCTTTTATTTTTTCTTTTGTCCACCACTCATATTAGGGCCTTCATCTGTGTCATAATTTTGTACAGGGCCCTGTTCAGCATTTGCATTTTCCCTCCTCAAAAACTTCTCCATCACTGTCACTCGCTTGTCTTGCTGTGATCCCAAATTGCCACTGTCACTTGACACGCAGCTGCAGCACTAACTCTAACTTTGTTTACTTAGCAGCGTCTGAGCGAATCCAAGATGGCGTGACCATAGCACTCTCGCTTCACTTCTTAGGTGATGTGAGAGTGCTATGGTTCCATTTCTTAAAGGGACAGATGCGCCTTATAGTTTATATATGAATGAAGTTCAAAAATAATTTCCCATGGCAAACCTGATGATCTCTCATGGCACACTAGTGTTCCGCGGCACACTGGTTGAAAATCACTGCTATAGAGGACACTAAGGAACAGTCCACCTGTAAAGATTTATAGTTGGGTGCATCTCTGCCACTTCCCACTCTCCACCAGACTTTAAATAGCCATGCCAAATGTATGTGTGTCTTCAAGTTGTTCATTGACTTATGGTGACCACATAAATTTTATAGGGTTTTCTTGGGGTACTTAGATATGGTTTTGCCAGCTCCTTCCACTGAAATATAACCTACAGCTCATGGTCTTCCTTTACATTCTCCCATCCAAGTACTAATCCTGATTATCTTCTAAGATTAGACTGAACCCAGAGCCTGGCCAAAAGTTTACACCTCAGCTTCCCACACAGGATCACAACCTTGCCATTCCTGATTCAGTAGGACAAACCCAGTTGAGACGTTGAACAAATATGATTAAATAAATTGTGATTGAAACCCATTTTCAAGACTAGATACCCCAAATCCTCAACCTTAAAGTGCTTAATCTGTCATTCACCTCCTCCATTTTCAACACTGTAAATCCCTTTTTGTTTTGTTTCTGAAGACATTTCTCCATTTTGTGAGTGCTATGTGGGTTTTGATGTCTTAAAAAACAAAAAGATTTTCTTCTTCCAACAAGGTTGGGGGAAAAGAGCAGTTTGCCTCCTCCCACGAAGGAGAGAATGGATGGTTCCAAATGGAACCATCCAGAGCAGGGGGCATGGCCAGCACAGGGCTGGCCAGCCCCTTAGGTCTTCATTCGGACCTGAGCTTCAGCCCACCACACCCGCCCATTTAACAGTATAGTATGGTTGCCACGGAACTAGTTGAGGAATTTTCCCCTTCTCATGTTCTGGGAAGGTTTTTTGCCTAACCCTATACTATTTAGGGGTTAGATAGTATGGTGGGTTTATATAAATAAGTTTAGCGGAAAATACATAGGAAAATACAAAGTTTGTGTTCTCACAAGGCCCCCCACCTTTTAGGGGGGTGGGTCATTTGCAAAAACACTCACCAGAAAGTTAGATAATCGGTAAGGTAAGATTTGATGGCCCAAAAATGGCAGAGTCTGATATCGACATGTTCGAAAAGACTTATGTCCATTTTCCTTAACAGTTGCCCGGTTTTGGTTACCAGGGAAACTAGGTTTTTTCGCCCCAGTTAGCCAAGGGGTATAACCGGCTGGGATACCTCCTCGGCTTTGCTCACCAGGTTCTTGACACCTATTAGTTTAGGTTAAGGAAAAAAATAAATAGGTAACATTTAAATAAAAGTTGCCCAAATTTGAACCCAAACTTACTTGTGTGTGGTCTCGTTGTTTCGGGGATGGGCAGGCAAATATCCCTAGCATGGGATGCTTCACGGAGGAATATTTTTAAGTATAATAATGCAAAATCTTAGAAATGCTGATGGAATTTTAAAATTCTCCATGGGGAGAAAGGCAGGGTATAAATGAAGATGATGATGATAACATATCAGACATAATGTACAGGTTTGCATTCCCCTAATATGGCTTTTTCATTCAGTTCCTATATTTTATCTGCTTATTCTCATTCTTGGTGTAGAGACTGGTAGGAGGGTATCCATAATAACAGCTTTTCATTTAGCAAGCCCTACCCTTGCAATTTCCACATCATTTGGAAGCTCACATTGTCATTCAAGCAGAGGAGGAAGGAGGGCAGGAAGTCAAAGTAGTTTGGGGGTTAATCTACACTCGCAATTAAATCTGGGACCAGTCCAAAGGAGCAGTACTCTGGTCTGGCCCTGAGAGCAGCTACATTTTCTTCTGTATCTAGTATATTACTGTCTGTTTTGACTGGTGGCAGATCTCCAGATTTTCAAGCATATGCGGAAGGTCTTCCATCCAATTATTAATTAGACTTGACTGCTTCTGAAATAAGATAGCACTCTCTTTTTGGTGGGTGAGACTCTCTTTCCTGCACTCCTATCCCAGCAGTCAACCAGAGGGTCACCTGGTTGCTTAGGCCTGCCCTTAAACATATACATTATGTGCTAATTTAAGATAATCTACTGAAGAAGCTTGCAATGTACAATTTGAATAGATGAAAGTACATGATTTCGCTAATTTTTTAAATGGATGAAGAAGGCTTTCCTGTGATGATTAGTTCAGTATCTATATTGGTCCTGAGTTAAATAAGTTAAGATAGACCACATCTTTGCTGTTGTGATTGAGCCTCCAGCTGCTACTGATAGTAGTGATTCAGAAGACTCTGATGGCTCAGCATCTGGGGAGAGTATGGAACTGGGTGGGGCTGTTTGTAACAGGAGTACTGGTGTTTGCAGAAAGAGGCTTACTCATGAGTCAAGTGAGTCAAGTGAAGAGGATCACTTGCAACTCAAGAGAGTCAAGCAAATAATTACAGCACCTACAGACTCTGAGACATTTCAGGGATTCTCTGGAAATGATGGGAGTCAGAGTACAGAGGACATTTCTACTGAAATGGATTGGGCTCAAGTAAGAGAAATTCCGAGGGCTTGTGAGGAGCCCACAAGTTCAGACACCTGGGTAAGATTCACTGATTATCAGGATTGGCCCTCAGAGTCCCCAGACAATTGTTCTAAGTCTTAACCACAGGTGGAAATCTTGGAGGGTCAGTCAAAGGGCAGCAGCTGATGGGAGAGTAACACCTAAGGATGATGATAGGGCGTTGACCTCATCAAGTGGATCTGACTTGTAGTGAGCTTAAAAGGTGGACATTTTGGAACTAACCTCTGTGGCTAGCAAGGAGTTGCCTTTGGATCCTAGGACTCTTGCATCCTGTCATCTTGCAGCCTTGTTTCCAGACTGATTCTGCTGCTTCCTATGGTGGGGTTTGAGTTCCACTGGATTGCTCCCCAGTTGGACTGTGGGTTGTGTCCTTGCTTCTACATCTGTCTCCTCTCCTTGACCTTGGCCTGGCTCCTGGATTACATCTCTCCTACACCCCTTTGGATACCTTCTTGGACAGCCCTTTGATGACTTCAATGCTGATGACCTTGGATTGATTCTGACGACGACATCTTCTCTGCTGCCCTCAGCGTGCCTTTCTCTGTTTGTTTTGCTTTGATTTTGCTAAAGAGTTTCGGTGTTTTGAATGCAGGCTTTTTCTCCCTGTTTGTTTTCATGCCGGTTAAGGCTTCCTTTTGTTAGCGTTTTCACTGACCATTAAGTGCTTTTGTTTTGCAAATACTTATCTCCAGAGACTCTGTGAATATTAAAATAAAACTATTTACACTTCAGTTGGGTTTGGCTCTCTGAACTGGCATCTGCTGTGACATTTGCCCTTTTAAATTCAAAAACATATACAGTATAATTTTATGTGGATGTTATGGATCTTTTTCTTTGGCAGGAAGATTATATACAGTTGTATGTTTGATCCGAAATATGGTAAAAATGTTCTTGAATTGCCTCACACATTTTTCAGAGGCGGAATTGAATGCAGCCCAGTGGCAGGTCAAGTGAAAATGTTCTTGCTTATGCTTCACTAAGTGCCTTGATAGGTACTTCCAGTACATGGATGTTTGAGAGACCTTCTGTAGTTACCAAATAATTTAGTTGATTTTGATTGTTTCTCTACTCTCCTTTTCCTCTGCTTCCACCCCTTTTCTTCCAGTTGAGATGGCTTCATTTTTGTAGAATCCGAGACCTAGAAAATGATTCCCGAGTTTGAGAACAGCAGAGGTGAAAATACAATTGTCATGAATAGAGAACCCTTTTGTATATATCTCTGCTAAAGATTACGTATCCTTCTACTGCATATTATTTAGCCAGAGTATTTTTTAGTCCACATGATAATGGCAGGGATTAACTTTAACTGATCATAATATGAGTTAAAGGCATCTTTAGTAGTGACTGAAATTGCTTCTCAGAATATAATATACCAATTCAGGGAGCACATATTGAACTGCATGGCATTTGAGTCTTTTCTTGGCTTGCTTCAGCGGTTATCAGTCTACTGGGCAGTAATATACTTAATATAGCTTGGATAATCACCCGCATTGCAGCCAGCATCATTGACATGAGATAGCAAATCAGCTGCATTTGCAAGATGCACAGTGAAAAAAGCTTACAAGAAAAGAAATCAAATCTTTGAAACAAGATGTTGAGGAAAGTTCTACAGAGATCACAGACTGGCAAAAAAGACAAATAAATGGGTCCCAGAGCAAATCCAATTTTAATTGTCACTAGAAGCTAACCTGAGACAACAATACTTTGGATGTTTCTTCAAGTTTTTTTCGGACTTATGGTGACCCTAAGGTGAATCTATCATGTTTCCTTGGAAATATTTTTTCTGCTTTAAAATACAGAAACATATTTGGTTTAGCAGGGCTGAGTTTACCATGGCCTCAAGGTTGCAGGCATGGGTGTCATTAATCGGGACTCTGTACCCGATTGTTTTCCAGCTATGCCTTGAAGCTGTGACTGGTTGGCTACGAGCCAGTCGATTGAGAGCGAACCCATCAAAGACGGAAATCTCGGCTGTTAGCAGATCCGCTTTTTTTTCATCTGCGGCAGGCTAGGCGGCTGGCCCCCTACCTCACTAGGAGCGACCTGGCCACGGTAATCCAGGCAACGGTCATCTCGAGGCTAGACTACTGTAATGCCCTTTACATTGGTCTTCCTTTGTCGGTCATCCGGAAGCTTAAACTGGTGCAGAATGCTGCAGCAAGACTCGTGGCTTACTCTAACTCTGCAGCAGCTGCACTAGTTGCCAATTGAGCACCGGATCATCTTCAAAGTGTTGGTTCTGACCTTTAAGGCCTTGTATGGTCTGGTGCTGGTGTACTTGAGGGACTGTCTGCTCCCATATGTTCCCCAGAGATCTCTTCAATCTGAGGATCATAACCTCTTACAGATCCCCCCCCCCCCTTACGGACTATCCACTTGTCTTCGACGAGGCAGAAGGCCTTCTCCATTATTGCTCCAAGCCTATGGAACACCTTGCCACTTGAAGTCAGAGCAATTACTGAATTGCTGGCATTTTGGAAAGCCTGCAAAACAGTTCTTTTCCATCAGGCATTCAATGTCTAGCCATTCCTTGGTTACGGGCTAACTTTGTTAATTCTGTTTTAATTGTGAATGTTGTTATCGTGGTTTATTATTTTAATGTTTTGGTCAATGTATTGTAAACCGTCTTGAGCCAAACCGGAAAGAGGGTATACAAATCGAAACAATAAATATAAATAAATAAATAAAGGGCAGCAAATCATCAGCTCTTAATTTTGGTCTTATTGTGGATTTTTAACTGCTAAGGAAAGGAAGACGTCTTTGGGAGATTTTCTGCCATATGTTCCAAAATAATGTGGATAGTTTTAAATATTATTAATCTTAATAGTTTGGTATTGAGGGTCTTTTAAAGAAGATTCTGGGAATGGCGTATTGAGATGAGAAAGAGAGAGGGTATCTTTCAATGGCAGACCCATACTTTATCTCTCACTATGAAGTTTTAAAAGTATCAGATAGCAGGTGATGGAAAAGACATCACTTTGTTTGAAATCATGGGTTGTGGCTATCAGAGGCAGCAGACAAATCTCCTTCCCTTGCAGAGTGGAGCTTCTGCCCCATGGCTATATTTTCTCAGCTTGCCAGAATGCAAGGTCAACACACTTGTTTACATTGGACTGCCAGCCAATTGATTTGTAGCTGCTTGTTGTAGGCCCATTGGATGGGAGGGCTATCACCTGGCTGAAGTGGCCTGGATACTGCCCCCACTCTAGTCAGGCGGCTTAATGGCAAGTCCTATGTGAGCTCCCCTTCAGTTCACTCTAAACTTTATCTCCCCACCTCATGTTCTAGTTGTTATTGTATATTATTTTATCAGCACTTTTTGCGGTGGATGGCATGGGTCATGGATCCAGGTGCACCAGTGAACACTAGACATTTGTGGTATAGGGAGGCACATCAAAGCACTCAGGAGGATATGGTAAGAATGGTCTTAACATAAGAACATAGGAACATAAGAAGAGCCATGCTGAATCGGGCCTCAGCCCATCTAGTCCAGCATTCTGTGTCACACAGTGGCCCACTAGTTGTACACAGGGATCTCTAGCAGAAAGGAGGGCAAAACCCTCACCTGCTCCCGACCCCCCACAACCAGTACCCGGGAAAATCCCTGCCTGCCTCAACACAGAGGTGGCACTTGGATGTCCATTTCAGTAACTACTGATTCCCTTGGTATCCATGAATCTGTCTAATCCTGCCTTGAAGCTGTCCAGGCTGACAGCTGTCACAACCTCCTCTGGAAGTGAGTTCCATAACCCAATGACCCTTTGGGTGAAGAAATATTTCCCTTTATTTGTCCTAACTTTCCTACCTTGGAGCTTTAGGAGTGCCCCCTAGTCCTAGTGTTGTGTGACAGAGAAAATATTTTTCTTTATTCACCTTTTCTATCCCATGCATGATTTTATACACTTTGATCAAGTCACCTCTTAAACGCCGTCTTTCAAGGCTGAAAAGACCAAGGCGTTGCAACCTGATTTCATAAGGGAGCTGCTCCGTCCTTTGGATCATTTTTGTTGCCCTTCTTTGTACCTTTTCCAGTTCCGTTATATCCTTACTTGAGGTGCGGTGACCAGAATTGTACACAGTACTCCAGATGTGGCCTCACCATAGATTTGTAGAGAGGCAATACAACATTTGCCGACCTATTTTCGATTCCCTTCCTGATCATGCCAAGCATAGAATTTGCTTTTTTCAATGCTGCAGCGCACTGGGTTGACATCTTCATTGAGCTGTCCACCAAAACCCCAAGATCCCTTTCCTGGTTTGTCTCAGAAAGCTTTGATCCCATCAGTTGATAAGTGTATTTGGGGTTCTTTGCCCGATGTGCATGACTTTACACTTGTTTAGGTTAAACTGCATTTGCCACTTTGTTGCCCATTCACTCAATTTCGAGAGATCTTTCTGGAGCTCTTTACAGTCAGTTTCATTTTTAACTACCCTGAACAGTTTAGTGTCATCTGCAAACTTTGCTACCTCACAATTTACTTCTACATCCAGATCATTTATGAATAAATTAAAAAGTAACGGTCCTAAAACTGAACCTTGGGGTACGCCACTTCTCACCTCTTTCCATCCAGAGAAGTGTCCATTTATTACCACCCTTTGTTTCCTACAGTTTAGCCAGGTTCCAATCCAGGACAAGACCTGTCCCCTGATTCCATGGCTGAAGAGCTTATTTAGGAACCTTTGGTGAGGGACTTTGTCAAAAGCCTTTTGAAAGTCAAGGTAAACAATATCGACTGGGTCCCCTTTATCTATGTGTTTATTTACACCCTCAAAGAATTCTATCAAGTTAGTAAGATATGATTTGCCTTTGCAGAAACCATGTTGATTTTCCTTCAGCAATGCCTGTTCTTCTATGTGCTTGGTAATTTTTTCTTTAATAATGGTTTCCATCACTTTGCCTGGAACTGAGGTTAGACTAACTGGCCTATAATTTCCTGGATCACCCCTGGATCCTTTCTTGAAGATCGGAGTTACATTTGCCTCCCTCTTACCCAGTGGGGGGCAGACATGTCCCACACATACTCTGGGGGCAAAGGGAATATTGCAGGAATGGCCCAGCAGGTTCCTCTCATGCTATCCTTGGAGAATCTGGTACTGGCCAGATCTACAGGCTTATTGTTCAATAGGTTGATGTCTGGATCGAGACCCTTGTGTGGGCCATCCTTTGTCTACATATGTAACCAAATAGAGTCATGGTCTTATTTCCAAATCCTAGTAGAGGCTTAATTATTGGTGATGTTTTGCAGAGCGCATTTCACATCTGAACATGCAAACAATTACTGCCAACCATCTCTTAAAAGTCTTCTTTATTGGTTAGAGAAATATATTATTTATCCACTAGGAAAAATATGATTTTTATATGCGAGTGAACAGTCACAAGACTACTTTGCTCTATGGACCTCATCACATTGATGAGGGGCAGCGGGGCAATTTGCCAGCCTCTGTGGCTAATCCACTGGGCAGCTGGGCAATACAGGAGCCCTGCCTTGCCTGCCTTGCCTCTCACTGCATCCCACAGGGGAAGATCACTGCCTGACTTCCCCTGTTTTGCCGCTGCTGCCTCCTGCGACGCTTGGACCTCTCTTCAGGCATTGAAGTAGATCAATGTCATATGATGGGATCTGGTGAGCTCTGGGCCTGAAGAGAGGTCAGAACAGCCAAAACTTAAATTAAGATTCAAATGCTCACCCTGGCTTATGCATATACTAGGCACAAAACAAAATGGCCATTCTTAAATCAAATGGGGGGGGTTTTTTTAGATTAGTATTCAAAGACTTAAAAAAAATAATTGTATGCCAAAGCATGCGCATTCCAGATGGTTTTGGCCTACAACTCCCAGAAATCCTAACAGCTGGTAAATTGGCTGGGATTTCTGGGAGTTGTAGGCCAAAACTTGAATAAACCACACTGAATTCTAGATGGGACTCTCCAAATAGGAAGGAAGGAGGGAGGGAGTGGGAATTCGATTCTTGGAAGCAGCAAAAAAGGAGGAGGGCCCCCTCGCTCCTCCCTGCCTCTCTCTCACCCCGATCCTGAGGGAGCGAGGGCCCAAGTTTGCCCAGGCTGAGAGGAAAAGGAAGAGGCCTGAGGCTGTGAGGAATGGTGGGAGTTGAAGTCCAAAACACGTACCTGGAGGGCTGAAGCTGGCCCCTGTGATGGGACAAGGCAGAGCAACGGGGAAGAGAAGCATCTGAGAGCGCAGGGAGAGAAAGGAGGAGAAGCCTTGTAGCCTTGTGCAGTGAAGCTGGCCCCTGCAATGGGGCATGGCAACAGAGCAACGGGGAAGAGAAGGAGGGGGGGAGAAGCATCTGAGAGAGCGCAGGGAGAGAGAGGAGGAGAAGCGCGCGCACATGTGAAGCTGGCCCCTGCGATGCGGCATGGCAGCAGAACAACGGGGAAGAGAAGGAGGGGGGGGGAAGCGTGGA
Source organism: Anolis apletophallus (assembly GCA_030556195.1). Taxonomy (NCBI): domain Eukaryota; kingdom Metazoa; phylum Chordata; class Lepidosauria; order Squamata; family Anolidae; genus Anolis; species Anolis apletophallus. The sequence continues at coordinate 127,103,705 of JARBWK010000005.1, forward strand.
GGACCACACTTTCCAGAATGCATTGCCTGCCTACCTAGCAGCAGCGTCACTTCCAGTTCCCCATAGAAATGCGGGAAAAAGAAGAAGCTGAATGAAGGCGGGAAGGAAAATGAGGGGAGAAGACAGGGAGAAGTGAGTAGGTAGTACAATAATTAATTAATTAATAATTAAGAATTTATTACGATCCTAACGCAAATTGTTGGCCTCAAGGACCGTAAAAGGAAGTCCACTTCCTGGTTGGCGTTCCAGGTGCGGAAAAGCTCGAAAGTAGCATTTCTTACGAATTTCTTACGAAACGAATCATTTTCATAACTTTTTTCTCATGCCTAGCATATACCACAAAACAGTAGTTTAGTGTAAATGCTTTGGAAAGTTGATCTTTGTGGATTCTCACATAAACTGACTGGATCTGCATGTTGTAGACCATACTATGATCATGTGGATTTGAACTTCTGCAAATATTGCAGTGCCACATTAGATTGTGTTATGCCTCCATAATCCCCTTTCAAAACTATGGATCTAGATGCAAATGTTTCTGTGGATTTTTTTAATGCCATATTAAAGCTATAATGGAACTCCATAAATGAATGAGAGAGTGCATATGAAAGTGATATAGGCGGAAAATTAAATGAATTGTCCATCCCTAGTTTTTCATTTCATTCATCCTGGGCCAAAGTAAGAAATGGGTATAATCAGATTTTAGAAGTTGGCTTTACAAGCCATTTACCTGTAGCTCATGTAATTTTTTTAATTATTTATTTCCAACATTTCTACCCCGCTCTTCTCAATCCCTGCAGGGGGACTCAGAGCGGCCTAACAAAGGCAACAATTTGATGCCGAAACACAGTATAAGTACAATATAAAACCAAAAACATTGAGCATTAAAATACATTAAAATACATTTAACATTAATACATCATATACATTCACTTAAGTTAAAAACAGTGTTCCGTCCATAATAGGAGCATTGAGCCATATCCATCAACTTGCCATTACAAACAATCCAAAGTGCTGTATTGTGCTAATGTGCAAACGCCTGGTCCCATAGCCAAGATTTCACTTTTTTCCTGAATGCCAGGAGGGATGGGGTTGATTGTATGTCACTTGGAAGTGCGTTCCACAGACGGGGAGCCACCACCGAAAAGGCCCTATCTCTCGTCCCCACCAACCGCGTTTGAGAAGTCGGCGGGAGCGAGAGCAGGGTTTCCCCAGATGATCTTAAATTACGAGTTGGGACGTACAGGCTGATGCGTTTGGACAAGTAAGCTGGGCCAGAACCGTATAGAGTTTTAAAGGTCAAAACCAGCACTTTGAATTGAGCTTGGAATTGGACAGGCAGCCAGTGGAGCTGACACAACAGGGGGGTGGTATGCTCCCTGTATGTAGCTCCAGTTAGTAATCTGGCTGCCGGCCTTTGGACTAGTTGCAATTTCTGAACTGTCTTCAAAGGCAGTCCCATGTAGAGTGCGTTGCAGTAATCTATTCGGGATGTGACCAGAGCGTGGACGACCGTAGCCAGATCAGACTTCCCAAGGTACGGGTGCAGCTGGCGCACGAGTCTTAACTGTGCAAAAGCTCCCCTGGCCACCGCCGAGACCCAGGGTTCCAGGCTCAGTGATGAATCCAGGATCACCCCCAAGCTGGGTGTAAGACATGGGTGTAGCACTGCAACAGGCTGATAAAGATACCGTTCCCTTCACTTGGCTTTCCTTTAGGGAACACATATATCCAGAAGTGTGCAGCTATTCTCATTATATAAACATCTAAGATTTCATTCAGCTATGCAAACTAAGGAGGAATGAATAAACATTGCCTGTGAATGCAAAAGATATTTTGCATTATCATATTAGGCATGGAGGAGGCATAAAACTTTCCTATAATTATTGTCGGCAGCTGTGAATTTATAGGAAAGATGCAAATTGGAGGAAATGAGAAACTAGCAACTAGAGAATTTGCTCTCTTGGTGTGCGTGTATGTTTTAAACTGGGGCTATGAATACTTCTAATCCTTTAAAAACAACAATTGTTGTAGTCTTACAGTGAGCAGTTTTTAAAATAAAAAAAATCCCTCTGAAGAACAGGCAAATGATGGATCCAAATTAATGAACCTATCGTGTAATTTGGAAGTTTTAAATTTTACATCACCTTTCGGGGGGGAGGGGGGAAGTCTTGGCAGGCTTCCCAGTATTGAAGAAATAATTATATTCAGATTGTTGAACTATTGTTTGTTAAATGCTCTGAAGGACTTTTGAGTTAATTGGATGCTGTTAAATGAAGAGATTGAGAAATATTTATAGCACAGTTTTGCAGATCAGATTTCTTTTTCTCTTTTTTTATTTTGTCTAAGGGACAAGGATTTATCTCAATGAAACAGAAGTCATGATGGCCATAACCTTATCTGGATTATACATATATCTAGATATGTTTGCTGCTATAAATTAGAGGCACTAACAGCCACATAAACCAATATGACAATCAATATTTTAAGAGACACTTTAGTTATTGTGGAAACTCTTTTTCAATAATTCCAAGATTTAAAGATCTCCATGCCTATCCTTCACATTCATAATTCAGCTAGGCTGAATATCTTAGCAATGAGTTGGAAGCATCCTATTATCATGAACTGATACCTGTGCTTAATTTGGCTAAATGGATTATATTAACTATGAAAAGACTGGAGCCATATCAAACCATTCATTCAACCATAACTAAGGTATCAATAGATTAATCAAGTTTCCTTGATTTTGAAGGGAAATACTGAGTGAATGATTTACTTTTATGTAGTGGATACTGTTTTGATCCCGGCTATCTCTACAGCCTGGTGCATATTTAAATACTTTTAGTGAATACATTTGTATAACATGTCCTAAAGGAACATATAATTACCATAATTGGAAGAATTATGCATCATTGTGAGTTGCAGTCCAATAACATCTGGTGGGCCATGGTTTCATCCAAGTCTCTATATGTTGCACCTCAGACCTTGGACAGCCTCCCTAGATCACACAACACAGGCAGATGCAATAAATGTATTTTATTTAGAATAAGTATAATCCAAAGGTAAAGTCAAAGAAGATAAAGTCCAAAAATATTGTCCAAAAATTAGGTGCAAAAGTATTGTCCAAAAGTAACTCAAAGAAGGTCCATAGAGTCAGTATCACTTGCAAGCCAGCCCGGCTTACGAATCCAACAGAGCAACAAGGATCCCGGAGCAAATTACAACCGCTTCGGCGGTTCTCGGAACTTAGAGGCTTGAGACAGGAAACAAACCGCTCCTGCGGATTACCATGAACACGGAGACTTGGGGCAAAATCCTTGCCTGGCCAAACGTGGCTTCAGTTCTAATTCGAATTTCAAAAGCACAGACTTAAGAACCTACTTTCGGTGAGCCCACTTCACCCCCTTTCTCAGGCTCCATGCCTGCCTTGAACTTCTGATGCTCTCTCTTTGATCAAAGGCCTCCTCATTATTCTGAGCAGCTGTGCTATCACTGTGGGAAGAAGCTAACTCCTGTTCTCTGGAATGCTCGTCTGGCAAAGGAGTGGAAACCCGGTCTTATTTATTATTTATATTTATTTATTTATTATTTGCATTTGTATTCCGCCTCTTCCCGAGGGCTCGTGGCGGGTTACAAGACATACATAGTGATCGGCAGGCAACACTCATGCCGACTCACGAACAAAATAAAACAATGCTATAACCATAAAAATAACAAAAATGATACTAAAAAACATCATTAAAACATTGTTAAAATTACACTAAGTGACAAAAAGCGGTAACACAGAGTCATAAATCGATTGAAAGCACGAGGCGTTATATGTCAACCGAAGGCCTGCTTGAAAAGGAAGGTCTTACAGGCCCTGCGGAAGGGGCGAGCTCCCGTATGGCTCTAGCCTCCTCCGGCAGGGCATTCCAGGCCGTTGGAGCTGCTACTGAGAAGGAGCGCTGCCTAGTTGATGATAGGCGGCAGAGGCGGATCGGTGGAATCTCCAGCAGGTTTTGCTCTGCTGAGCGGAGTGATCTCGGGAGATCGTATGGGGCAAGGCGGTCCAAGAGGTACGCAGGCCCTAGACCGTACAAGGCCTTAAAGGTCAACACCAGCACCTTGAAGGTGATTCGGTACTCAATTGGCAGCCAGTGCAGTTGCTGGAGGATGGGCGTAATGTGCTGCCTCACCGGCACTCCTGCCAGCAGGCGAGCAGCGGCATTCTGCACTAGCTTGAGTTTCCGAATCGTCGCCAAGGGAAGGCCAACGTAGAGGGCGTTACAGTAGTCTAGTCTCGAGATGACCGTCGCTTGGATCACCGTAGCCAGGTCATTCCTGGACAGGTAGGGGGCCAGTCGCCTAGCCTGACGTAGGTGGTAGAACGCCACCCTGCTGACCGCGGAGACCTGGGTCTCCATGGTCAGCAGGGAGTCGAGACCCAAGGCCACCAGGTTTCTCATAACTATCCGAGCTAGAATCAACATCCATCGAATCTTCACTAAAACTATCAGCAGTCCCACAGCCTTCCCACCAGGTGTTGTTCCATTGGAAACTCCCTTCTGCAGAGCCATCTGGCTCCGGCCATCCATCATCTTCAAGTGGGTCTGGATCAGCTGGTATTTGCCCAGATACCCCCGGGGTCTCCCTAAGCCCACCAGGCTGGAACCCAACACTAAATGTATATTAATCTATTTTTAAGAATGCTTAGAATGTTTGGCTGTTTTAAATTTCACATTATGTAAACTCTCATAAGCTGCTCAGAAGTCCTATGATACAGAGCAGTAGTTCTCAACTTGTGGGTCCCCAGGTGTTTTGGCCTACAACTCCCAGAAATCCCAGCCAGTTTACCAGCTGTTAGGATTTCTGGGAGTGAAGGCCAAAAATTCTGGGGACCCACAGTTTGAGAACTACTGATATCAAACAATATATAAATATATTGTTAATCATCATCATTTTGATCGAGCTGCAAGATTGTGCCGATATCGTCGTTGTTTCAGATCCAGTATTGTTTATTATAGATCTTTGATGTCCACTGGAGTTTGATTCAAGAACTCTCTGTTGACATCAAAATCAGTGGATAATCAAGTTCCATTATATACAATGTCATAGTAAAATGGTGCCCCTTATATACAATTTATTTATTTACTTTTATTTATATTCCACTCTTCTCACCCCGAAGGGGACTCAGAGCAGATAACAGTACACATACTTGGAGACAATCCCTGCAGTTCAACATATATAGACAACATATATATACATATATAGATGAATAGAGGCAAACTTCTGGCCACCAGGGGGAGCGGACGCACTCCTAATCTCTCAGCGTTTTCCAGCGTCCCTTTGTTGTTTCCTCCGCATTCCTCAGCGATTCCTGGAGTTCTTCAATGGCCTCATAAATCAGTCAAAATTTGCCTCCCCACTTTAATATGGTACCTTTATCTCCTACTTGACAAATACAACTGTCTTTCGGTCTGCAAAGGTCGACAGCAGGCTACACTTAAGGTCAAGCACCCACCTCGACCCGGGCAGGCCTCGAACTCATGACCTACTGGTCAAAGAGATCTTATGCAGCAGACACTTAGCCAGCTGTGCCACATTCCTGGTGTTCAATGATGAACAACTCAATAGGGTATGTCTACACATTACTGCAGTAAAGTCAAAGTTGCTTATGATATCCCCCCCAAATATTTCAAATTGTGATTGGCTGAATCCATGGATGCAGAACCTATGGATACAGAGGATCTGTTGTATTTATTCCTCCCCACTTTAATTTTCAGTACAAAAATTAATAGCGCACAAGATGTCTGACAGCATCAATTAAATAAATCATTGCAGTCAGCTATCAAATGCCAAATCTGTTTATAAAGTCAGTTTTAAGAGACACCTATTTCTATTTTTCCTAAAAGCAATTAATGGAGGAAACAATCACATTTTTAAGAGAACATTTAGTGGTCTGGAAGCAACATAAGAGAAAATCATCCCATCAGGCAGACCTCCATAAATGATGATATTCTCATGAGGTCTTCTTCTGAAAATCCTAACAACTGGATATATTCCAATTGAGACAGGTGGCCCCATAGATATGCAGTCCCTGAGCCACTTAAGGTTTTAAAGGTTAAAGCCAACATGTTGAATTGGGCCTGGAAATCGGTTGTTGGCTACCTTCTCCCATTCTGTGGTGCATCTATGGGGATTACCGCTTGGTTTCATGTGTACTGCTGCATACTTCAGTGTTGTGGCTGACCAGCTGACAAAAGAGATATCCTTACCCATTTTAATTTTTTTGTCTTCGAAATAACATAAAAGGATTTGGATCTGATAGACAGAGCCCCCAAAATATAGCAATAACAGGACAATTCCTAGAGCAAAATAGATTTCGGTAGCAATGTGTGGCTATTCAAATATTCACAGTTTGAAGTCCAAACATTTTGTAAGGAATGGTAAAATGGAAAACACATCAAACGTCTCCTACAGGAAATAAAAATGTGCAGTTTTGGTTAAAGTGAGTCTGAAGAAATGTTTTTTTAAGGCATAACATATACTGAGGGTAGAAGGCAAGGGTGGCAGCGATCCTTTGCTGGGGCTAAAAATGAATAGTATATAGTTTTGAACTATAGGGCTGTCTGAGAATTCATTATGTTCTTCCACTACCCTTTTTTTGCCCTCAAATGATATGTTTACTATTTGTATGAGTAGCAAACTCAGGATATTATGGTAGCAACAGTCCTGGACAATGGCTATCACCTATTTAAGGTGGAATAAGGTGTCAAATAGAAATGTGTATTGCCCCAACCTTCTTTTCTACCTTCATTGCTGTGATATAAGCTTCCCACCAGCATGGAAATTATCTATTGGACACATGGAAAACTATTTAACCTCAGCTGACTTAAAGCCAAAACCAAGGACAAAGAACTACCAGATGAAGAAAAATGGCTAGAAAAAATCATAGACATAAGAAACATGGACAGATTAACATACCTGATAACAAAAAATAAAGGAACCCCCATTAAAGAAACAGATTGGTCAGCAGTGACAGACTATAGGAAGAATAGAAACATAAACATATGGATATGAAAAGACAGGAGAAATGAGAAATAAGAGAAGATCTAGATCTAGAAGATAAAGTCAAGTAAACAAGGAAAAGAGAAGGACTCAGGAAGTCAACATCACCCCTTTTTTATTACCATTTTTTCTTTATTCTATTTTTTTCTCTCTCTCTCTTTCCTCCCCTTTTCTTTTCTCTTTTTTCTCTTTCTTTTTTTCTTTATTTTTCTTTTTATTTTATTGTCATGTTTATACCTTTCGTGTCATTCCACACTCCCCCCCCACTATCATTCCTAGACCCTCCCTCCCCTACCTATTTTGTTTCCCCCATATATACTTTCTTATCAGTTTTTAATTTTCCGATTCTATGTATATAACTGAAAAAAACGCTTAATAAAGATTTTTTTTTAAAAAAAGCCAAAACCAAGGTATCCTTCTGGGGTGGATGGTATCCTTTTTGAGGTGGCTTGGAGGTACTGTGTTGCAGTGGCTTTGCTCCTTCCTGGATGAATTTACCCAGTTGGTGAAGCTGGGGGATACCTGCTTGGGCCCCTAGCCATTGACCTGTGGGAGTTTCCATTCTATCTCTCATGCTCTTTAACATCTAAATGAAACTGCTGGGTGAGGTCATCTGAAGTTTTGGAGTTGGGTGCCATCTCTATGCAGATGACGTTCAACTTTGTTACTCTTTTCCACCAAATTCCAAGGAAGCCCCTTGGATCCTGGACCAGTGCCTGGCCTCTTTGATGGACTGGATGAGGGCTAACAAACTGAAGCTTGAGCCAGTCAAGACAGAGATCCATCTGGTCAGTTGTAGGGTCGATTGGAGTATAGGGTGGCTACCTGTGCTCAATGGGGTTACACTCCCCCTGAAGGCATGGGTCTGCAGTCTGGGGGCCCTCCTGGACTCAGCACTGACACTTGATGCCCAGGTGTCAGTGGTGGCCGGGAGGGCCTTTGCACAGTTAAAACTTGTGTGCCAGCTGCAACTGTACATCGAGAAGCATGACTTGGCTATGGTGGTCAACACTTCAGTTGCATCTAGACTGGATTACTGCAATGCACTCTATGTGGGGCTGTTTTTGAAAATGGCATGGAAACTGCAACTGGTACAAAGTTCAGCAGCCAGGTTGCTAACTGGAGCTAACTATTAAAGAAGCTACACTGGGTGCCGATAAGTTTCCGGTTCCAATTCAGAGTGCAGGCTATCATCTACAAAGCCCTAAACAGTTTGGGTCCAGCCTATCTTTGTAATCGCATTTTCCTCCAAAGAACAGGCGATGAACCCGGATTCAGCTATAACACAGACAATTTTTGTTAGTTTTTGACAATTGGATAGGTTTTTCTTCCATATTTTAAGGCAACTTTTGGTCATAGTGTCTGGGACTAAAGGGACTCCATACAACTTGTGGGCTACATTTTCCTCATACCTGTATTAAAATGCTTATTATACAAAGTATTTCAAATCACACACAAACTTCTTCTTTTTGTTAGCATAGTTCTATAGTGTTAGATTCGTTTTTCTATTTTCATAACATCAGTTAGAATTTTTTTGTTTTCATGCTCCACCATATGAGAAACACACTCCACATAGGCTTAGAAAACTAGCAACTTGGGAGAAGAGAATCCCATTCTTTCCTGAATTAGTTTTCTAGGAGAACATTCCTATGAACTCAATAGGGTTTACTTCTCACAAGATATGCACAGAATTATACTGTAACCTTTACTTTAAAAATACAAAAGAGGCTTTAAAAAAGTCATGTTAGTAAGTCATTGCACATTTTCTGAGTTGTCTACCATATATCATTATCTATATACAGTATATAAAAATCAAAGTATGTATGTTGGTTGTGAGGTGGCAAGGTCGAAGGTGAAAACCCTTAAGATCAAGATGGCTCTGCTTTGGTTCATATGATCCATTTTATATAGAAGAATGCTTTGTTGAATATTAAAAAGGTCTTTTGCTTGCTTGCTAGAAAAGGTCAGTGAACTGTTGCTAACCGTTGGCTAGAAACCACAAAAATGAGGAACTTGCCCAATGTTGTTCTCAGCTCAGGAAACAGGTGCCTAACTGCTGACTTGTGGTTAGGAGTTGTGGTTACAGCTGGTACAAAGCGAGGTGGGGGCGAGTTGCTCAAAAGGTATATAAGAAATGCCTTTTGAGCAACTCTAACCTGGCTTTTGTCAAGGCACCATCTCTGTGTGTCTGTGTCTGGAGTTCCTGGCAATTGTCATGATGGCAATTGTCATTATCAATAAAAAGAAGCTTGCTTTAACTGAGAAAAGGACTATCTCGTTGTTTGTCTCCTGTGGTAACTCAGCACCCAGAATCCCTCCACAACATTTGGGGGCTCATCTGGGATCGGTTTGCTGAGTCCCTGGAGGGCAAGGAGAGATACCGTTGAGTCCTGAGAATCCCCCCTTCCTCCTACTGGGTGCCGCCAAACCCAACTGCTCTGAACTGTGTGTCCGATCACCCAAGTAGGATGTTATGTTTTCTGGGCGAACATTTTTCTGCCAAAGAACCTTTGAGTACTGGAGATTTACTGACTGGTAACTTGTTAACAACTATCCCAGTCGATATGTTCCCTGTACTGCAACAACTTAAACTCTCTTCCCATTCAACCCCACCTATCATTATCAATAAAAGAAGATTGCTTTAACCAAGAAAAGGACTCTCTTGTTGTTTGTCTTCTGTGTTAACTCAGCACCCAGAATCCCTCTACAACATTTGGTTGCTCTTCTGTCTTCCCAGGGTCCAAAAAAGACTTTAAACTAGGACAGGAGCAAGTTTTGACTCTGGGAACAGAGTTAAGGTTTTCCCACATACAAGAAAGCCTTGGACCGCTATAAAAAAGGATGCTGAACCCAAAATAGGAGAACCAAACAGGTTTATTGGTTTACAATAAGTGAAACTGATGGCTCAAATGCTTGAGTTGGTTGCAAAGTCCTTATAAGAAAGAGAGTCTACCACAATGCCAGAAAGAGCATTGTGATGGTACCTCTATTACAGTCCAAAGTGTCCCGTTGTCCTCTGGCTTGCAAGTCCGAAATCCTGTAGAAGGCCCCAAAATCCCAGCCTCTGGTGAAGACGGATCTTCCTATATGCTGAAGATTCTGGTTGAAGACATGGGTAAACCAGCAGGTAAAAAGAGGTTGCCCTTTGCAGCAACCTAGCTTCCAAACCTTGCTTGTCCTTGTGATCTTTGGCAAAAGAGGAAGTAGAAGGGACGGCCAGCCCTTAAATAGACTCCGGAAAGGGGTGGAGTTGAAGGCAGGTCACCAGGTAAGAGCCAGGATGCAACTCCTCCCCAAGTGACCACATGTTAAGACAAAAGAGCACATGGCCAAGACAAAATAAATATAACACAAAGAACCATGCAGGTGGATGGCAAAGGTAAAACAGCCCTCTAGAGGGCATCACAGTTGCTTTGTACCACAAAGGTTCCTACATGGCTGAGGATCGAGAGAAAAATTGGCACACACATTTCATTATCTAACTTAGAATAATTGAGAGGTTAGAACTAAACACGCACCCCCTTTTTGGTCCAGAGCTGAGGTAAAGAAAAGGAAAAATTCAGATTGGCTGTTTCTAGGTGAAGTGGCTCTCTGACATGTGACTGGGAAAGAATAGGAGTGAAGCAGATAGACTTAGTACAAGCAGTCCCAGAGTTACAAATATCCAGCTTACAAATGAAAACAGGAAATGAGAGAACTCTACTCCTAGGAAGGGAAATTCTCTCCTGAAAGAGTTATTATTGGGACAAGGCATTTCCACTTAAGCTTTCTCACCAGTCCTTATTTCCACAATGAGTCTAATTTTTCAAATTCTGAAAGGGCCAGAAAGCGAGGCGAAAACTTCTGAACAGGAGCAGCAAAGAAGTAGGAAAGGCAGTATAACATGATCACTCAGTCAAAGGGAATCCTATTTATTCATGTTTGTGGTTTCTGAGGTTTCGCTGGCTGCAAATCTCACATATCATCTTCTTAATGATGAGAGCTGATGAGTTAGACTTGAAAGTTGAGACGCTCAGGAAATTTTGGCTTGTGCTTTTGTCAAATAGTGGTGTAGCAGAATCTGGAGTCCCAAAACTCCCAGGCAATACCTTTTAACTCAGGCTGCGTCTACGTGCGAGCGCAGGGACGGAGACGACGCGACAACTTGGCTGCGATTCAGGAAATCAATTTATTTAATACAACAGCTGAGGGGTCTGTTCTATAGCAAGACAGGTTGCAAGAACAGCACACTTTCCCTTCCGGTAAACAGATTTTATACAGCAATGGAGGCAATTCTTAGTCCCACCTCCCTCATGCATTTCTACTGGCTAGACATCTGTAAGCTGATCTGACATCAACCAATCAATTAAAGCATTGTGTCACCTCTCTTCTACTGGCTGACAAACATTGCACAGTTTTAATTTCCACCCAATTGTTAATGCTATCTCTTCATGCACAGGCTGTCCCGGAAAGCGATACATTTCTACAGCGTTTCCATCAGGAGCTTGCCAAAATGGGAAATTCATTAGCTGGCCCATGTGACGTTTCCTAAGCCAATCACTAACTTGTAAACAAACACACATGGCGATTCTCTAAGCCAATCAAGGCTGCCTCTTATCTAAAGCACATGGTGTATTTTGAACTAATCATAGCTGGGCTTTTTCTAACCAATGGTAGCTGTATCTTTTTAGACCAATCACAGTGGCTAATTCTCGTGCTGCTGTTGCAAGCTGACTCCGTTATTCTATGCCTATGTTAAGTGGCACTTTCTCCTGGCGTTTCTTCTGCAAAATCAACAATTCTACTTTAGTGGCATGCTTGCAAACATATTTATATGCTTTCATGGAGTAAAAACATTGTTTAAAAAAGAACACACACAGTTTCATCTCCCAAATCTATACACATAAAAAAAGTGAAAATATTATGTGTATATGTGGCTGGGCTGTCCACTTACACAGACATGCTCCTGTCTCCACGAACAGCTATAGATCCCACTATTCAGGAGACACCAAATGCCCTCCTTCCAATAACACTGGAGGTTATATCAGGCCCGGATTAAGCCTTTTTGGCGCCCTAGGCCAAAGGCCCCGCCTCCTCCTCTTCGAGGGCAGGGCTTTCCTCCGCGGCTCTGCTCCTTCCTCCTCGCGCCGGCCTGAGAAAAAAGGGTGATCTGCGCAGGCGCAGAAGCGGCCATAGATTGCCCTTTTTTCCTCAGGCGTGGTAGCTTTAGGGAGGAGAGAGGAGCCGTGGGGAGCCTCCCCGAGGCTCCTCCCTCTCCCTACTAAAGCCACCACGCCAGCCTGCCTGAGGCAAAAAGGGTGATCTTTGGCTGCTTCTGCGCCTGCGCGCAGGGCGCTGTAGACTCTCAGAGGCAGCGGAATTGCCTCTGAGAGTCTATGGTGCCCTGCGCGCAGGCGCAGAAACGTCCAAAGATTAAACTTAATTTTTTTAAAAAAAAAATTAAAAAAATTTTCGGTGGTCCGGACCTGCCGCCCCCTCATGGCTGCCACCCTAGGCCATGGCCTAGGGTGGCCTTATGGATAATCCGGCCATGGGTTATATTGAGTACTATGAACATGTACAAGAGCTCTGCCAATGTCCCTCACCAATACCATCCTGCCCCGCACCCAATTGAAAGCTTTTGTACGGGGACCATTTCATCCCAGATTTTACGTGTTTCTTCTATCACAGACATCCCAATGTTTCTTACTCTTTCCATTGGTGTGTAATTTGCATGACCCCACTCACTGCCTCTGCCTTAACCCTTAATTTTACCCTTTCCTATGGCGCACAGCAGAAAGGAACTGATCAGCAACTGAGCATACTGGGTGGGTCTGGGGACCTGACTCAACAAGATGGAAGTTGTAGTTTACTCTGCACCAAGACAGAGCAATGTGACCCCCCCGCCCACACACACATTTAGCACACAGAACCTCCATAACCAATGCAAAATACTGGGAAGGTGTGGGAGGAATTCATCTTGATTTAGAGGACTTCTTGGGATTTATAGCTCACCTGCAATCAAAGAGCACTCTCAACCCCACCAACAATGGACCTGCAGTTAACTTGGCACACAGAAGTCTCATGACCAATAGAAAATTTGGGTGGATTTATAGGAATTGTAGTTCATCTACATCCAAAGAGCACTATGAACCCAAACAATGATGGATCTGGACCAAACATAACCCACATATCTGATATGCCCAAATTGAAATACTGGTGGGTTTTGGGTGGAGTTGTAGGTACTGGGATTTATAATTCACTTGCAATCAAAGAGCACTCTGAACCCCACCAAAAAGGGAATTGGACCAAACTTGGCACAGGGAACCCCCATGAACATTAAAAAATACTGGTCCATGAAGAAAATCTACCTTGATTTGGGGGAGTTGTAGTTCACCTACATCGAGAGAGCACTGTGAACCCAAAAGCTGATGGATCTAGGCCAAACTTGGCACACATACCTGATATGCCCAAATTTGATTACTGGAGGGCTTTGGGAGAGATTGACCTTGAGTTTTGGGAGTTTTAGTTCACCTACAACTAGAGAAACTTTGACCCTCACCAACGATGAGCCAGGACCAAACTTGGCACACTGAACCCCCGTGACAAACTGAACCTACTATAGGGGTTTGAGGGAATTACTCACCATGGCGGGAGTTGTAGTTTACCCTGCTGCTAGAGTGCACAGCACACTAACCCCACTGATGATTCATCTAGAGCACTGATTCTCAAAGTGGGTGGTACCGCCCCCTGGTGGGTGGTGAGGCAATCCAAGGGGGTGGTGGGAAGCTCAGAGGAATTTGGGGGGCGGTGAACCCCTTTACGTGAACGATTGGCCATTTAGGAGGAGTCACGCGGCCCCCTTCTTTGGCCCCGTTCCTTTTGCTTTGACCTGCATATTAGATATTTGGATTAGAGTTCGTAAGAGTAGCAAAATAATTTATGAAGTAGCAACGAAAATATGGTTAAGGGTCACCACAACATGAGGAACCTTATTTAGGGGTCATGGCATTAGAAAGGTTGAAAACCACTGCATTAATACATATATCTTTCTGTGTAATTGTTATTAAATGTAAAAAAAATCTAGGGGGGCGGTGAGTAAATATTTTTCTGGAAAGGGGGCGGTAGGCCAAAAAAGTTTGGGAACCACTGATCTAGAGCAAACTTTCTCAACATGACAAACTAAGTACTGATGGAATTTCTTGGGGTTAACCTGGCATGATGTGAGTTGTAGTTCACCCACAATCTTATGCATTTTGTAAAATAACCTGGGCAATACTTGGTACCCAAAAAATGCAAGGGAAACAGTAAAATGCAATACAGTATATTGCAATGCCCCAAATGGGGTAAAAATAAATAAATAAATGAATGGTGTATATAGTGATTAAATTTTCACATGTGATGCTCTCTACAAATACATTGGTGCTCCGTCAATGGGGGAAATATACGAATCCAACCCATTTCGGATTTTTCTTCAGGACACAATGGAGAAAATCTCAAATCCCCCGTTGACAGAGCACCTCCCATTGTGGACCCGCATATTGTAGACCTCTCTTCTAACCCAGATTGGGAATACTTCGTTTGTTACTCATCGTCTCCCACTACACGAAGGAGCAAGCCGACGCTCCCTGGATTGCAATTGCTTCGGAGCTTCCTAACGCTCTGTGGATTACAATTTCTTTGGGGTAACATCCCCCGCGCTCTTTGGATATCCGAGCGCGCACCCCTGGATAAGTTTTCCTTTGGGGTTTGTTACGACATTGGTCGTCCTCAAGCGGATTATAATTTTCCTTTATCAACTTTTTTCTGGATATGTGTTGACGTACTGCTCGAACTTCATTATATAGATCTTCGAATAACCTTTGGGATTCGTGAGTACTTTATATTGTGGAATACCAATGTATTTGTAGAGAGCTTCACATGTGAGAATTTAATCACTATATACACCGTTTATTTATATATATTTTGACCCCATTTGGGGCATTACAATATACTGTATTGCATTTTACTGTTTCCCTTGTAGTTTTTGAGTAATACATAGAGGGGTGTAACTGTATTATTACCTCTGTTGTGTAAATACTTGGTACCCAAGCTAGTCTATTATTTAAAAAATCCACACCATTTGAAAAGTGTCTTTATGCTATGTAAACCAAACTAGCAATGGTAGACTAGAGTTGCAGGGAAATCAATTTAATTACAAATTGATTTCCTTTAGATAAAATAATGCAGGAAGCAGGATTTTCTTGTGACATGTATCGAT
Source organism: Anolis apletophallus (assembly GCA_030556195.1). Classification (NCBI taxonomy): domain Eukaryota; kingdom Metazoa; phylum Chordata; class Lepidosauria; order Squamata; family Anolidae; genus Anolis; species Anolis apletophallus. The sequence goes on from JARBWK010000005.1 coordinate 127,118,991, forward strand.
ATAATTGTGACTTCGTTTCCAAAGCATCAAACAGAATTTCCCTCACTCTGTTTTTTTGCCAAGCTAAAGTTTTGGTTTGATTGTTTACTGACTGCACAACTGCAGAAATGTTCCAATATAATGTTTGGAAACTGAACAAAGGCTAACATTTTTCTTGTATCCCCAGCCTAGATACATCTTTCATTCTGTTGATTGGATATGTCAGATAATGGTCTCTGACATTTCTCCTGCTTCAAACATTTTCCCATAACTTTTCAATCAAGACCCACATCTTTCAGGTGAAAGAGATCGAAATGGAGTTGAACTCCCATTCCACCATATTTTTAAGAAATTAAAATTTACTCCTTCTCATATGACTCACCCTTGGGAAAACCTATGTGCACTTTTGCTTGTGAATATTTTATGAGAATATCCAACTGGGAAGTGATTTATAGGAGGACCTATTATACACAAACTCAGACAAATTCAACAACTCATCAATCTCTATGCCTGTCTATCTCTCTTTAAAACATGAATGCAGTTTTGTGAAGAATGCAATCCAATCACACATCTCCCCTCTTGTTAATTAAAGTTTTATGCCATATTTCCAGACAGCAATTTAAAGAATCACAACACAACTAGTTCACTGTACTAATGGTATATATAAGGCAATCAGAACGAATGTCTTTATATGGAGTAAAATCCTTAGTAATTTTTAGAATCAGCAGATTTAAGCTTTACCCTTTAATTTCTTTCACTACATACTATTTTGCTGACTATATATTGTCGAAGGCTTTCATGGCTGGAATCAGTGGGCTGTTGTGAGTTTTCCGGGCTGTATGGCCATGTTATGTAATATAATAATACGATATAATAATTGTATATTATATATTACATGTAATATTACTAATAATATTGCAGTATAGTAGTATAGTCTCGGCATTACTTCGCGAATGAAGATTTGTAGGAAGGACTCATCCCACGCTTTCTACAAGGGCGTTGATGACTAAAAAGGCCAATCTGAGATAGGGAAGTCCAGTTGCAGAAAGCACAGCAGAAAGTCTCCTTGGGTGATGTTGTTTCCAAATTGCGGTTCTTTCTGCGTTGTCGTTTCTCTTCGAGACCCATTTGGCGTGTCTTCTCGAAAGAGGCCACAGCATTGTGGATAGTGCGTCTCCATGCCTCCCGATGTGAGGCCAGGGTGGATCATTGTTGGTGATCAATCTGGCCGAGCCTGAGATGTTGTTTCAGGAAGTCCTTATATCTGGAGCGCCTCTCTTGCGTTGACCCGTGGCGAGTTCACCATAGAGTAGTATCTTTGGGAGGTGGTGGTCCTCCATCCTAGAGACATGCCCTGCCCAGCGCAGCTGTGTTCTCAATAGCATGCCCTCAATGCTGGTGATCCCTGCTTGCTCAAGGACAGCAACATTCGTCACATAGTCGGTCCAGTGTATATTTAGGATTGTGCGAAGACAGCGCTGATGAAAGCGTTCAAGGAGTCGTAGGTGTTGGTGATAGGTGACCCATGTTTCAGATCCATATAGGAGAATAGACAGTATGATAGCTCTGTACACACTGATTTTGGTGCTTTGCCTCAGGTGCTTGTTGCTCCAGACTCTTTTGTGAAGCCTTCCAAATGCACTCTATGCCTTTGCTAATCTGTGATCTATCTCTTTGTCAATGTTGGCGTCTGAAGAGATAATGCTTCCCAGGTAGGTGAACTGCTGAACGGACTTAAGCACAGATTTACCTATGCTGACGTGGGGATGATGGTGTTCATCCTGTGGTGCAGGCTGGTAAATAACTTCCGTAGTATAGTACAATATAGTCATATATAATACTAATATTTTACTATCCTAATAATTATCATATATTGTATGTAGATATAATCTTGGTCATAATATTGTAATACAATATATTACTAACAATAATACAATATAATAATATATTTTATATTACATGTAATATTACTAAGAATATTGCAGTATAGTGGCATAGCACAATATTAGTATTATATATTACTATATTGTACTATGCTAATAATATAATATATTGCATGTACATATAACTTGTAAGCCGCTCTGAGCCCCCTTCAGGGTGAGAAGAGGGGTGGGATATAAATGTCATAAATAAATAAATAAATAAATAAATAAATAAATGTTTCAGAAGCATTCTCTCCTGACATTTTGCTTGCATCTATGGATTGTGTTGTCAAAGGCTTTCATCGCCAGAATCACTGGGTTGCTTTGAGTTTTCCGGGCTGTTTGGCCATGTTCCAGAAGCATTCTCTCCTCTTTTTTTTAAAAAAGAAGTTTTATTGATTTTCACAACAATTTAAAAAACAAAACAGTATACAGTAGGACAATACACATAATAACACATAATACCTCCACCAACAAGATATACACCACACAAACATGAGTACTTCCCCCCTCCAGCTTCCCTGCATTTATTGCTTCAGTAATTTATGTCCATTACCGAACTTTTTTTCATAGGAACCCTGAATTTATTGATCTACCGTAACTATCCATTTGACATTATCTTTCTTCAAATAGTCTATGACTGTTATCCAATCTGTATATTCCATCTTATTGTTTTGGGATGGAGCTCTGGTAAGACAGTCCATATTCATTATGTCTAATATTTTTAATTTCTATTCCTCGATGTTTGGTATGCCATCTTCTTTCCATTGTTTTGCTAATATGATCCTGGCCACAGAGATACAATATATAAAAAGTTTTTCTTTATTTTTTTCCATTTCAAAATCAATCAGCCCTATGCTGTCACACCAGGTCTGTTTAAAATTAAAACTGGCAGATGTGTTGTCCTTTCTATCTGGTGGACTGCAGAGCGCTTGCTGAAAAAGCTAGGTGGTCTGACAACCCAAAAAACACTCCAAAATAAAGTTGAAAATCAAACAGTTTATTCAATAACAAAGTATTTGCAGGACTTGGCACAGCTTCTTAATGGTTGCAAAAGAAACAGAGTGGAAATGCCTTGGGTTGTTGCTCAAAAGATTCCTACTGCTTCTTTTTGGATGGCAGGAAACCCGATATTTCCCACCCTGGTCCTAGGTGTTTGGTTGAAGGAACCACTCCTTCACCCCCTCTAAACCTAAGCTCAGTCCAAAGGTGACCTAAAGCTGGGCTGGTAACCAGACGTCTATCCTATACAGCATGCAAAGCCAGTCTCTGCAAGGTACCATAAACTCATCTGGTTCCAGCAGTCCCCCAGCTAATGGTCAAGCAAATAGCAATCAGCAGGTCAGCATGCAGGTCAGCACCCAGGTCAGCACCCAGGTAAGCACCCAGTAAGCACCCAGTACTTACGGTGACCCTTTCGGAGCCAATCCTGGCTGGCCAAAAACACATCTGGCTTCCTTCCCTCTCTGAAAGGAACTAAAACCACTTTCTAAAATGGAGGCCAATCCCCAGGAAGAAAAAAGGGGCGGACACCAACTAAAAAGATACATTTGCAGAGCTTTAGGTGGCAAATTCTGCACCAGGCTGCAACCTTGCTAATAATTAACAGGCAAGGTGCCAGTGTGTCTGGAACAGTCCCATTAAAAAATGCAAAAGGAAACCTTTTTAAAACCAAACTATGGGGCTATGCATATAAAACGTCTGGAGGACGTCTGGAGGACGGAACAAGCCCTAATAATAAATATTCTGGTTTAAAATCAAATTTAAACTCGAATGCAGTTTGAATTTCATTGTGTATTTTTCTCCAATATTTTTTTAACTTTTTTACATTTCCACCACATATGAAAAAATTCTCTCGCCTGCATCTATGGCAGGCATCCTCAGAGGTTGTGAGGTCTGTTGGAAATTAGGAAAGTGGGGTTTATATATCTGTGGAATGTCCAGGGTGGGAGAAAGAACTCTTGTCTGTTTGAGGTAGGTGTGAATGTTTCAATTGGCCATCTTGATTGGCATTTAATGGCTTAACAGTTTCAAGGTCTGGCTTCTTACTGCCTGGAGGAATCCTTTGTTGGGAGGTGATTGTTTCTGGTCTGGAGTTCCCCTGCTTCTGAGTGTTGTTCTGCATTTACTGTTATGATTTTAGAGGTTTTTTAAAATAATGGTAGCCAGATTTTGTTCATTTTCATTGTTTGTTCATTTCTGTTGAACTTGTCCACATGCTTGTGGATTTCAATGGCTTCTCTGTACACATGAACAGTGGTTTGCTGAGAATTTGATATATATTTGGATGGAGTCTTGAATATTTGAACATTGGATGACAGCCTATAATTTGCCACATACTTTTGATTGCAACTACAGCCTTGATAAAGGTCAGCCATGACCAAAACGGGAAGATCCTAATACATCTTTGTGATCCCGTTGGTTGGAAGATATATGCACATTAGCATATTTATTTACCTAATTATTTTTGGTAACAACGAAGGGATACTAAGCAGCCAATGGGGCTATATACGGAGTACAGTTTGCCCTCCAGGATTACCGCGATCATCCTCTTTCCGGACACGTGGTTTGCCCAAGCCACGCGAGAGCGCCCGCTACTTCCACAAGACTCTGTGCGTCATTGGAGACGCTTCTGGACTATGGCGCATGGATTTTTGGGACTTCCAATGCACTTAATGGAATTAAGCATGCAATGGACTGGCTATTGATACATGTACGTATTTTGAGGAAATTGTGTTTATTTGTAAATTGACATAGTATGTCTTTCAGTGTGTTTATATGATTCATACAGCCTACCAGGCTGTTGTGGCACAACTCGCGTGTTCTGACACATAATACAGAAATATTTTTGCAATTGTTCCTTCTGATTTATATGAGATTATAGATTCATGTTTCTTGGTTTTGCTGTTAAGCAGCACTTCCCTTTGTTTACCATTTCTTTGCATGATGCCTCAGCCACTGTTGGTCTTTACAAAATCTGAATTAATGTGGGGATAAGGCATCTTTTGCAAAAGTGGTGACAACTGCCCTTTTGTAGGGCTGTGTGACTGCCCGTGGACCCGTTACGGTATCCGCTGTCCTGGTGTGCCACCCCTTAGGGGTGCTGGGAATGCATTCTGAGCCGTGGACGTCCTGGAGGTCCCCATGGGGGCCCTGACTCCCCTGTATGTATTGGTTTTTTCTCAATTCTTGTAAACCGCTCCGAGCCTCCGGGGAGTGGCGGTATAGAAGTTTGAGGTTAATAATAATAATAATAATAAAACCTTACTTTTATTTCAGTGACAACATAGGGATCTGAAGAAATGATCCCATCCAGAGCAAGAATAGGAAGTATCACCATTGCTTTGGATGGGCATTGTGACATCATTTAAACTGTTTGGGATTATGGATAAGTCGTTTCCATATGATTGGCACCACCCTCTCTCTATGTATACATTTATATGAAAAACCTAAACAATTTACAAAGAAAGAAACGTGGTTTTCTTCAGAAGGAATATGCATAAGATCGAATATCAAGTTGTGTATTTGCACATTTATCGCCCAAACTTTTAAATTCAATTTGATCAAGTTATTCTGTGAAGCATTAACATGAACTCTTTTATGAAAAACAGCTTTGTCAATATTCTCTTGACTTGGAAAGCTTAAAGTGAACTTTTTAAAGAATCAGCAAGTTATTTTGCTAGTAAAGGATGAAGTGAGGAGGATTGCTTTAGGGTTCTCTCCCAAGGCTTAATCCCTTATAGCATTATTCCTGTCTATATATGCACAGAGCTACTGATGACTGAGTGAAAATAGGATTTAACAGGATTTAGTGACACTTTCAATAAAAGGCTTGAACTTAATGCATGAAGTCTAGTGGGAATATCTTTCTCAAAGACATTTCCAGCAAGCATTTACACATGAAATATCTGGCAGAAAAGAAATGGAGAGAGGCCTGATTCCAGGCTGAGAAAACAAAATCTAGAAATGTATCTCCCAAATTAATTGCTATGTATATCTTTGCAAGAGAGCAAGTTATGAATACAGAGTGAGCAAGTGTGTTTTTAGGAGAATTTACCCTTTGAAACTATTTCTTTCTTTTCTCTCTCTCTCTCATTATTGACTTTCAAAAATATGTTCCATGAGCTTGTGCTTGAAAGGCCTGGCAAAGCAGATAATAATTAACCACTACAGAGGACAGTTGTCAAGAAAGATAAAATAACTCTCAGGTGTAGGATTTTTCTGAGTGCCAATGGACCAGGCTTCCTGAGGTCTTCACAATCTATATATCTCAGGTACAATTGGAGGTACAATAGAGTTTCACTTATCCGATCTTTGCTTATCTGTCATTCTGTCTTATCTGGCGCTCTTATCCAATGCCCCCCTTTTCCTCCAGCATTTCTTCTTCAATTAAATGAGTGCTCCCCAACTCTCTCTCCATTCCCAATAAATTAAAAAGGCAAGACAAGGAGGAGGAGGGAGGAAAGGGGGAAAAGAAGCAGGACTGGAAGCAGAAGTGTCCTCCCTCCTTCCCTTTGTGATTTCTATGCTCCTCTTCCACGTCTGGGCACTTGCTGCTAGGCCGCTATAGCCCCAGGCATGGTCTTGCCTTAACTCTTTGAGTCCCCTTTGTGTCACACCACAGAGACCTCAGGCGTCACTTTTGCTTGGGTCTACATTAAGCCATCTTGGCTGTAAAGCAGTTAACAAGTCAGTTTGATGCTCACCAGGCCCCATCAGGGCCTCTTTGCATTCTCGTGTGAAACTGGCACGGAATGCACAGATAACTCCCTTCAAGGTTACCAAAACTAAGCCTCCCTGCTTGCAAGACACTTCGGAGAGGCCATAAAGTACTCCCCACAGAACATCTGCGCCCCTCTAATTGGCAGTGCATTCCAATGGACCTTAGGTAACAATAAACATATAGTTTGTCATCAATCATCGGGCTTGATGTTCGACTGGTCAGTGAACCCTATATCTGTGGTCCCCTCACAACGGGAATCATCTCGGATCAACTTTTGCTAAAGGAAGATGCTACTTTGAAGCACCGGCCATGGCCGGCCTGCCTTAAGCTACACCCGCCCTTTCCAACGGGCTGCCTTGGTTCGCTGAACTCTGCCTGCGTCCTGCCCAAGCCGTGTTCCTGAAAAGACTCTATTGCTTGAACTTCCTTGCTTCCCAAGTTGCCCGTTTGCGGAATTGGAGGGAATCTATCCAGAGACTCTACCTGTGCATCCGGCTTGGTATCCCCGCCGCAGGACTATACCTACCTGCTGTTCCTGTTTGCTGCTACTTTAAGGCTTCGTATTAGCCTTCATGCTTTCATTTAATTTCCTGCACAATAAAACCTTGTTGTACCTCAAAGCTGTGTGGTTTGTTCAGGGAGGTCAAGTGTGCCAAAGCCTTAGGAGGCGACACTTTGTTAGTATTCTAAGTGTCTAGCGCTATGTCAGACAGGTAACAGTAGGAGACTCCGTATTATCTGACATTTTTGTTTATCAGACATTCTCTCTGCCCTTTTATGTTAGATAAGCGAGATCGTACTGTGTTTGGATTTCCCTGGAAACAGCCTTCTCCAGTCGGATGCTCTCCAGATATGTTGGATTATGAATCCATATTTTAGCAGTCAAAATAATGGGCTGGATGATTGTGGAAGTTGTGGTCCAACACACTGGTAGAGCACCTGTTTGGGGTTAAAATTTTTTGGAGGTTAGAAAACAATGGAGGGAAGAGTAAGTTACAAAGCATTGGTTGTTATTTTTAAAGTTCTACATTGTTTAAGTTCAGGTTACTCAGGGATCACCTGCTTCTATATAATCTTCCTCATGCACTCAGAAACTCTAGATGGCATCTACTTCAGTCAGCCAAAAGTACTTAGGATTTCATCAGATGAAACTGAGGAAAACTGGAGAAAGTGGGCGGGCAGGCAGTGGGAATTGCCATTGTTGTGTGTAGAATCATCTTCTTTGCATGGGATTCAGTCTTTTTAAAAAATTAAGAATTTACTTATCCCCATTACACAGGATCATCTTTCCTGTCTCTAGCTCAACCATCTGTAGAGGAGAAAAAAGGCATTGTATATAAGGCAGACACTTCTTCTCTGAGTTCCTCTCCTTTACTCCCAATCTCCTTACTCTCAAGGAGACAGAAGGAATAGTTCTTAAGGTAGATACTAGGGGTGGATATCTCCGGTTTAAAATACTTTGAAATCTGTTATTTTTCGTATTTAAAATTGATTTCAAAGTTTTTTAGTGTAATTTCTATACCGAACCTGGGCGCCACCATTTTTGTAATGGGCATGTAATTAGTTCGTATGTCTTCTTTGCCCTTACTTGATGCATTTTCTCATTGGCTAATGTAGACCAGGGGGTAGCATGAAGCCACCTGCTTCACTTTAGCCAATCAGAGTCGAGTCCCCACTTCCTTCTCTGCATGGGAATAAAGCGAGACAGGTTTCCCTCGCTTTATTCCCATGCAGAGAAGGAAGAGGGGAACACAGGGAGGAGGCTGCACCTCCCCCCTCTCACCATCGGACACCCAAACGGGAGTTATTAACCCCGTTTGGGTGTCAGATGGCGAGAGGAGGGGAGAAGGTGCAGCCTGGCACCCTCCTCTCGCCAACCGAGATGCAAACGGGGTTATCTTTAACCCCTGTTTGGGTGTCAGCTGGCCAGAGGGGAGTGCCCGGCTTGAATTACCCTAAACTTTCTGCTGGTATTTAAATCTTGTAGTTTTACAGCTTTGCCCAGCCTTCTTACCAACCAGAATATAATATATCTTTCTGCTTAAAAGACAAACGACTTATTTGCAGCACTAAGTGTTTGTAATCGTGATACATGCCTTGTTTGTAAATAAGAGTTACTGACAGAAGGGAAGTCTCCCTTTAATTATCCCAAGTGGGCTCTTTGGCTGGGAAATTTCAAAAGCTTAATTGCTAATGACTTATGTGGAAAGGCCAAATGTTGAGAAAGTGATTAACTATTGAAATCTTGCTCTCATAATAAAATAAAAAAGCAGACCGTAAAATAACCATTTGCTTTGAATTGGGAGCATCTGGCCTTTGAAAACATGCTAAGCAAAAATGAATGGCTCTTTCCATAAAGGTCCAAGCAAACAAAGCACAATCCACTTTCAGAAAGTATGGCTACGCACTAATTGGAGAAGAGGTCAGTCAATTCAAGGTTATAATGTGCAGAGATCCCTTTCATTTATCTTTTCAAGGTTATATGGAACAATTAGAGGAGATGGGAAAATTTAATGGCTGATGCACATGACGCTGACTGCAGTTTTGCAGATTCCTAGGGCCCTTCCACACAGCCATATAACCTAGAATATCAAGGCAGAAAACCCCACAGTGCTCTGTTTGAGACCTCATTATTCTCTTTCAGTGGTAGGTTTCTGTCTTGCAGTGTATCTACACCAGGGGTGCTCACACTTTTTCAGCATGCGAGCTACTTATAAAACAACCAAGTCACAAAGATCTACTTACACAGAAATGTAAAACGTATAACTATTTTCTAATTCAAGCACACAGACCTTTCAACTGCAAGGCCATTCAATGCTGATCAATGTGGCCAATAGGGCATTAAAATGCACCCAGACAAGAGTTTCTTTTCCCACCTGGACATTACTCCACAGATATATAAACATGCAGAATGGAAGCACATAGTACTTGAAGCTGCAAGACCATTCAATGCTGATCAATGTAGCCAAGCAGATGAACTCCTCGCAGTCGCAGATGGCTTTGGCAGAAAATGGTTGCCAAAGCCTCCTTCTGGTTGTCCTCCCTCCTGGCTCGTCTTTGCGCGCCGCCGCACACTCCAAAAGCACATACGCGGGCTGGGTGCCCACCCCCTCCTTTGCTCTGTTGCCCTCCTTCTCCCTCCCTCCTCAGGCCATGCAGCGATGGAGGCGGGGGAGTCGCCTCAGGGGGCAGCATGATGAAGGGGAAGATGCGGAAGGAAGGTGCGCTGCGCGAAAGGAGCGCCGTGCGGTGTGGAAGGAAGGTGTGGTGCGCAAAAGGAGCGCGGCGCGGCACACCTTCCTTCTTTTTGTGCAGTACTCCTTTCACGCAGCACACCTTCCTGGAAGGAAGGTGTGCTGCGCAGAAAGAAGGTGCTGCGCGATTGACCTTCTTTGGCACTTTGTGGGTGGCCCTGATCTACACTGTAGAGTTAATATGGTTTGACACTACTTTAACTGCCATGGTACAATGCTATGGAATCATGCGAGTTGGAGTTTTAGAAGGCCTTTAGCGTTCTCTGTCCAAAAGTGTTGTCCCACCAAACTATTTTGAATGGTTGTCAAACTGGATAAAATGTGCTGAGTTTCTCTGTAAGCCTTATGTTGGTTTTTTAAAGCACAGATTCTGTGCTGATGTTCTATCTGGCCAGTTAGATTAAACTTGTGCTCATTGCTTTCAAACCCAGTTCGTGTCTTGAATCTAGTCTATTGGAAGTAGCACAGTGTGCCAGGGTCCATATCTGAATTTTGTGGTTAGCTGAAATCACTTATCGCATGGCGGCCAAAAGCATCACAGAGCTGATGCATGGTCTAGCCCTGCATTAACTAAAGTAGGAGGACAGCCCAAATTCTGCCCCAGAATTCAAAGTATCTCCTGACTTTGGATCCATGCAAACAATTAGGCTCTTTGTTTGTTGTAACTAGTCACCAATGTTTTCACTGTAATCTATGTCCCCAGGCCACCCAAGCCTGGTGACAAAGGATGACACTTACCTTTGCCCCCCAAATCTCTGTGTCTTTGTCTGTGTCACGAACACCGACTTAGAACTGCCCCTTTAACACACACACGGAGACGTAGCAAAGGCTAACTAGTTTTATTGAATATAAAATAGTCCAAAAGGCAATTCTCAATGAGAGATTAAGAATCAAACAATCAGCAAAGCTGTAGTCCAATTAAGAAAGCAAAGTTCCAAAGAATAGTTCCAAAAGCAAACGTGGCAAAAGGCTTGGCAAAGTCTCCGGATTCACTCCGGATCAAAGCAAGGTATCCGCAGCAATGCGAATCAATAGCAAGGTCAGGACTTGGTTCAAGGCGAGCCAAACTAGGCTCCGTGGTTCACTCCGCTTTCACGCCCTTCAGATCAGACGTGGCCGGAGAACTGAGGATCAGTTCCCACGGGGCCGTTCTTATCTCTCGGCCGGGCCCTCGACGATCTAGGGCCCGGCGTCTCCAGTCTCTACTTTCCGAACGGTGACGATCTAGGGACAGATGCCAGCTCCTCCTGCCCTGCTCTATGTCCCTGCGTCTGTTATGGGAACGGCCCCGCTCTTCCAGTTCAGTATCGCTATCTCCTTGAGAAGCAGCCTCCCCCGAACTTTCCCAGCCGCTGGCCTCCATCTGCTGCTCGGCCAGGTCTTGGGAACCTCGGCCGTTTGGGAACTCATAACTATCTCCGCTATCTGCTTCGCTGCCTCCCATCTCCACCTGGTCCGCTCCTTCTCCGGGAGAATGCTCCCACTCGAAATCCCAGGCTAAGCTCTCTGCAGGTGGACTGGGCAATTGCACTGCTGTCCAGTCTTGGTCTGGGCCTTCCAACTCATCCTCCGAGTCCCCTTCAGCCTGTGCGGGACCTAATGGCATCGGGACCCCGGTGCCTCGCCCCTCCCATTGGCACGAACGGGCCCATGGGTGCTACACTCTCCCCCCCTCAGGGCCCCCCTGGGCCGCCCCGGGCTAGGCTTGTCAGGATACTTGCGATGGAAACAGGCCACCAACTCCGGCGCGTGGACGTCGCGAGCCTTGACCCAAGCACGCTCTTCCGGGCCAAAACCTTCCAGTCAATGAAATACTCCAACTTCCTGTACCGGATGCGGGCATCCAAAATGTCCTGCACTTCGACCTCCTCCCCGCCCTCCCGCATCACAGGGGGAGGAGGCGGCTGCGTCACATCAGGCCGCACCCCTTCGCCGGGCGGAGCAAGGAGCGATGAAACACCGGGTGGAGTTTCATGTCCGCAGGGAGCTGGAGCTTGAAGGAAACAGGCCCCACCCGCTCCAAAACTTTGTAAGGCCCCAAAAAACGCATCCAACTTGCGGCTGGGGCGTTGCGTGGGCAGATTCTTGGTGGACAGCCAAACTTTATCCCCCACCAGAATCGCAGGACCCTCCTGGCGCCGCCGATCAGCCATCCGCTTGTAGTCGGCCTTCGCCTGGTCCAATTGAGTACGTAGCAAGTCTTGAAGCGCAGTGAGCTCCTGGAGCCAATCCTTAGCCTCCGAAACGTCCCCAGACGGGTCCACCGGAGGGTAGAACCGAGGGTGGTGTCCATAGTTGGCAAAGAAAGGAGTCTCTTTGATGGATTCCTCTGCGTCGCATTGTTGTAAGCAAACTCTGCCAAAGACAACAAGGACGCCCAGTTGGTTTGCTGATAGTTGACATAGCAGCGCAGATACTGCTCCAAAGTGGCATTAACCCTTTCGGTTTGCCCATCGGTCTGCGGGTGGTGAGCCGTGGACATCCGCACATCAATCCCCAGCAGCTTCTGGACAGCCTTCCAGAACTGGGAAGTGAATTGGGTGCCCCGGTCCGTCACCAGGCTCTGTGGAAGTCCATGCAGCCGAAACACATGTTGCACAAACATATCAGCAGTCTCCTTGGCAGTAGGCACCCCCACACAGGGGATGAAGTGTCCCATCTTGGTGAAACAGTCCACCACGACCAGTATCGTGGTGAAGCCCTTGGACTTGGGAAGGTCGGTGATGAAATCAGCCGAAATCATCTTCCAGGGAGCGGAAGGAGTCGGAAGAGGCTGGAGCAAGCCCGCCGGCTTGCCCCCCTGATTCTTTGCCCGGTGGCACACAGGGCAGGATCCCACATAGTCCTCCACATCCCTCCGCACTTTAAGCCACCAAAAATCCCGTAGGGACCAGCTGCAGCGTCTTGAAGAGCCCAAAATGGCCCGCCGCCTTAGAGTCGTGGCAAAGCTTGAGAATATCCCCCCGCTCAGGGCCCGGAGAAACGTAAACAGAGTCCCGGTGATAGAGCACCCCGTTCCGCACCTGAAACGGAGCCTGCACCCCCTTGGCCAACTGCTCACGCACCCAAGGGTCGGTCCGTTGGCGGGCCTGGACCCGCACACTCAACGGCCGCTTATCCACGGGCCCGGGCGGGGCCGCCGGAGCCGGCGCGGAGCCGCTCGGGCGGCTGCAAAGTTCTCCGCTTGAGCAGGGGCTGCTCGGCGAGGGCCTCCCGCCGCGGACATACCCGGCTTCCGGGACAGGGCATCAGCTTGCTTGGTCTGCTTGGGGTCACATAGTGAATGCGGAAATTGAATCGCTCAAAGAACAGGGACCATCTCTGTTGCCTCTGGTTCAATTTGCGCTGGGACTTCAGATGCTCCAAGTTCCGGTGGTCGGTGTGAACCTCCACCGGGAACTTGGCCCCTTCAAGCAGGTGTCTCCAGACTTCAAATGCCACCTTGATGGCCAAAAGTTCCTTCTCCCAAATGGTGTAGTTCTTTTCCGGAGCCGTCAGCTGCCGGGAATAGTAGGCACAGGGCAACAAATCCGGCCCTGAGGCTGAAGCAGGATCGCTCCCACCGCCACATCCGAAGCATCGGCCTGACGATGAAAGGGGTGCGGGGTTGGGGTGCTGCAAAAGCGGCTGAGTGCTGAACAGCTGCTTCAACCTGCGGAACCCCTCATCCGCCCCCTGCGGCCCCCGGAACGGCACCTTTCCCCGCAAACACTGGGTGATCGGATCAGCCCACTTGGCAAAGTCAGGAATGAACTTTCTGTAGTAATTGGCAAAGCCCAGGAATCTTTGAATGTCCTTCTTGCTGGCAGGAGGTGCCCAGTCGACCACTGCTTGGACCTTGGTGTCATCCATGGCAATGCCCGTAGGAGAGATACGGTAGCCCAGAAAGTCCACTTCACGCAAGTCAAAAGCACATTTCTCCAGCTTGGCATAGAGTCCATGTGCCCGCAGTCGCAGGAGCACCTCTTTGACATGGCGAACATGGGTCGCCTGGTCTGGAGAAAAAATCAACAGGTCATCAAGGTAAACCGCCAGGTAGCGGTCCAAAAGGTCTCGGAAAATGTCATTCATGAAATGTTGGAAACACGCTGGGGCGTTGCACAAACCGAATCCCATCACCAGGTATTCGAAACTGCCCCACTTGGTCTGAAAGGCCGTCTTCCACTCGTCACCCTGACGAATCCGGACAAGGTTGTAAGCCCCCCTCAGGTCCAGTTTAGTGAACACCTTAGCGCCCCGCATCCGCTCCAAGAGCTCGGGGATCAAGGGCAGGGGATAGCGGTTCCGGATCGTGATCTTGTTGAGTTCCCTGTAGTCATTGCAAAGGCGCAACTCCCCCGATTTCTTCTTGACGAAAAGAATCGGAGCCCCGGCCGGGGATTGGGAGGGCCGAATGAACCCCTTCCGCAGGTTCTCATCCAGGAAGTCTCGGAGAGCCTGTTGCTCTGGGTCCGAGAGCGGGTAGAGGCGCCCCCGCGGAATGGGGGCCCCCGGCTGTAAGTCAATGGCACAGTCATAGGGCCGGTGCGGAGGCAAACGTTCCGCCTCCTTCTCACTGAAAACATCCCAAAATCCGGCATACTTCTTGGGCAAGGTGGCCACATTCTCCACCTCTTGAGCCTGGCACGCCCGGGCCGTCATGCAGTGGCCCTGGCAATGATCGGACGAAAAATTAACTGTCTCTTAGCCCAGGAGATCTGGGGGTCATGGAGCGCGAGCCACACACTGCCCAGAACACTGGGGAAATCGGGGAGCTTGGTCACAAGAAAAGAAATGTCCTCTTTATGGGAGCTAGTCCACATCCTGGTAGGAGCTGTATACTGAGTCACAGCCCCGGTTTTCAACACTCTCCCATCGATGGTCTGGACACCCTTGGGCTCTTGGAGGTCAAGAAATTTTAATCCCGCAGACTTGGCATAGTCTGCATCAATGAAGTTATTGGTCGCTCCCGAGTCGATCATGGCATGGACCATCATCGGCCCCTTCTCGGGTGACCACAAGCTGACCATGACAAGGAACAATTGACCAGTTTTGGGTTCAGGGGGAGGGGTGGCGACGTCGGCCGAGTGAGCGAACCCTCTTACACTCGACCGTACCCTTCCCCGCCGCCTGAGGGCTTCCTCAGGCTCCGGGAGGGCTGGCCACCGCTGCGGAGGCCCGAGGGGTCCTCCCACGCGGTTTCTGGGGCAATCACGAGAAAAATGACCCGGGCCCCCACAGTACCAACAAAGGTTGAGTCTTTGCCGCCGAGCCTTCTCAGCAGCATCTACTTTGGGCCGCACCGTACCCAGTTGCATCGGTTCGGAGTCATCCACAACAGGAGTGGGGGCAGGGATCTGGCGGGGCACAAATTGGCCGGTCCCGGCCTCCCGCCTGGTCGGTGGTTTCTCGGCCGTGCCGACCCCCCACCTCCTCTTGTGTTGTATGGCCGCCTCCGCCCGCAAACTCGAGGCGATGGCCTCCTCCAGGTCGGCCGGCCGGGGCAATTGTAACATCTGTTGCTGAATCTCGGGCGAGAGTCCCGCTAGATACGTGTAGCGCAGGGGTGGTCCTTCCCACTTGGTCTGGCTGGCCAGCACTCGGAAACGGGAAATATACTGAGACAAAGTCATGTCCTTCTTGGTCAACCGCGGCAAATCCCGCTCCGCCAGGTCCTCATTGACGGGAGGTCCCCAAGTCGCCCGGATCGCATCTAGAAAGCTGTTCAAAGTCGCCGCATGCGGGGACGTGCCATTGATGAGGGGAGTTGCCCACGTCGCTGCCATCCCTTCCATACAGTTGAACACGAAGCCCACCTGGGCCCGGGGGGTGGCAAACTCGTTGGGCCGCAACTCCAGGTACATCCGAACCTGGGCAAGGAAAACTTCCACCATCGCCGGATTTCCATTGAAACGAGCCGGGGCATTCACCGACGGGTGCCGCCCTGCTCGAGTTCGCAGCTCCGCCACCTCCTCTTGCAACGCCACCACTTGCGGGCCCGTCAAGTTCGCCATGGCGGCCGTGGAGACAATGGGAGCCTTGATGCGCAGCCGGCGGTTTCTGGTACGTCCCGTGGTGCAAAAAAGGGGTTCGAGGAGTTCTCCGGCCAACTGTCACGAACACCGACTTAGAACTGCCCCTTTAACACACACACGGAGACGTAGCAAAGGCTAACTAGTTTTATTGAATATAAAATAGTCCAAAAGGCAATTCTCAATGAGAGATTAAGAATCAAACAATCAGCAAAGCTGTAGTCCAATTAAGAAAGCAAAGTTCCAAAGAATAGTTCCAAAAGCAAACGTGGCAAAAGGCTTGGCAAAGTCTCCGGATTCACTCCGGATCAAAGCAAGGTATCCGCAGCAATGCGAATCAATAGCAAGGTCAGGACTTGGTTCAAGGCGAGCCAAACTAGGCTCCGTGGTTCACTCCGCCACGCCCTTCAGATCAGACGTGGCCGGAGAACTGAGGATCAGTTCCCACGGGCCGTTTTATCCTTCGGCCGGGCCCCTCGACGATCTAGGGCCCGGCGTCTCCAGTCTCTACTTTCCGAACGGTGACGATCTAGGGACAGATGCCAGCTCCTCCTGCCCTGCTCTATGTCCCTGCGTCTGTTATGGGAACGGCCCCGCCTTCCAGTTCAGTATCGCTATCTCCTTGAGAAGCAGCCTCCCTCGAACTTTCCCAGCCCGCTGGCCTCCATCTGCTGCTCGGCCAGGTCTTGGGAACCTCGGCCGTTTGGGAACTCATAACTATCTCCGCTATCTGCTTCGCTGCCTCCCATCTCCACCTGGTCCGCTCCTTCTCCGGGAGAATGCTCCCACTCGAAATCCCAGGCTAAGCTCTCTGCAGGTGGACTGGGCAATTGCACTGCTGTCCAGTCTTGGTCTGGGCCTTCCAACTCATCCTCCGAGTCCCCTTCAGCCTGTGCGGGACCTAATGGCATCGGGACCCCCGGTGCCTCGCCCCCTCCCATTGGCACGAACGGGCCCATGGGTGCTACAGTCTGCGACATGGGTCCTACTAGCCAATCACTGCCTGTAGCATGCCTGCTGGGGAGACAGTGTGATCCGCCTGCCTAGTCACCCCATCTGATGTTGCTGCAGGCAATGGCTGTCCAGTAGAACACATGTCATATCACAGCTAAAGGCAGCAGTGACAGGGAAAATGGGAGGGGTCAATAAGGATGGTTGTCCAGAAGCCATGTTCAGTGCTGTTGGGTAGTTAGGATGCCATCCTGCCTCTGCAGGGCTGGGGTATGTGTGTCTAGTCCAGACCTGGGCAATTGCCAGCCCTCCAGATGTTTTGGACTTCAAATCCCAGAAATCCTAACAGCTGGTAAACTGGCTAGGATTTCTGGGAGTTGAAGGCCAAAACACCTGGAGGGCCGGCAATTGCCCAGGTCTGGTCTAGTCCATTCTGGGGCCAATCTGGCTGACACAACATCAGATTGGCCCTGTGATAGCCAGTCCGTGTCATCCTTAGATGATAGAGAAAGGCAATTTCCGTTGAAACTGTTAAATCTAATGAATCTTCCCCATCTCTGTTCAACATAAAATTTCCCCTCATGGGTTACAATTTGGGAATTATTTATGCAAGCTTCGAAATAAAGTATTGGGGCATCTAAATGGGCCACAAATTGCTGCAATTTTAATAGGTGGACTTGTTTTTACTGTGTTTTATGGGTTTGTATTTATATGAATGTGAGCCGCCCTGAGCCTACGGGAAAGGGCGACCAATAAATCGAAGTAATAAATAAATAAATAAATGGCAATGTTGTTCTAGAGTGGCGTATCCAGATCAATATCACCATGGTCCAAATGGTCAAGCCACCAAGCATTGTTGGGTGTCACAACCAAATCTTCACATTCTATTAAGAATATATTCACACTGCATGGAATTTGGGCATTGGACTATGACTCTGGCAGCCAGAATTTGAATCCTTACCTGAAAACCACGGGGGGCCCCTCCACACAGCTGAATTAAATCCCACATTGTTTGTATTGAACTGGAATATATGGCAGTGCGGAGTCAGATAAGCCAGTCCAAAGCAGATATTGTGGGATTTTCTACCTTGATATTCTAGGTTTTATGGCTGTGTGGAAGGGCCCTGGGATATGTTAGGCAAGTTACACTATTTCAGCCTAAGTGAGAGGGGAGGAAACCTTCTTGTATAAATGTTGCCCAAAAGCTATCTGTTTTGGGGCAGTCTTTTCATCCTGCTTGATAGTCCTTTGCTGAAACAGCTGGCAGTGCACTTCTGGTGGCAGTCAGAGAAAGACCATAAGTAAAACCATAAATATTTTCCACTTTCCCATTATTTTCTTTATATATCTACTAGCTTGGGGACCCGGTGCTGCCCGGGTTATTTGAGAAAGGCATTTTGTGCCAAGGTTGGTCCTTATCAGTTGTTTATGTGGCTTGCAGTGATCTCGGGAAGTGAGGGAAGGTGCTGGGAGTCCCATCGTCCATGATCCATCCTCCTCCAAAGTGCACCAGGATGTAGAGTGGGTCATGGGGATTATGTGTGGCAAATTTGGTCTTGCTCAGTTATTGGATGAGGGTTGCAGCAGTCTTGGGAAGCGAGTGGAGGTACTTCAAGTCCCATCATCCGTGGTCCAACCTCCTCAATACTATACCAGGATGTAGAATGAGTCATGGGGGCTCTGTGTGCCAAGTTTGGTCTTGATCAGTCTTTGGATGAGGTTGGCAGCGGTCTAATGAAGTGAATGGAGGTACTTCAAGTCCCATCATCCGTGGTCCACCCTCCTCCGAACTGCACCAGGATGTAAAGTGGATCATGGGGGCTTTGTGTGCCAAGTGTAGTCATGATCCTGCACTGGATGAGGGTTGCAGCGGGATCTGTCTTGACAGTATCACAGCAACCGAGGGCTAGTCAGGAAAAGCAAGTTTAGGAAGCCTTACTGTTATTTCAGTCGTTACACAGTATCCCAGTAACTTTGGCCTAGTCATGATAATCTAGTTGAAGAAGTGTTACTGTCAATTCAGGCCATACACAGGATCCCATGATTGGCGGCCTATTCTGGAATATCAAGTTAAGGCAGCCTTACTGTTAACTCAGTCCTTGCATAGTGGCCCAGTAACTGAGTCCTAGTCCAGAAAATGAAGTTTAGGAAGCCTGACTCTTTATGGCTCTTTATGCAGTAACTGAGGCCTAGTCCAGAAAATCTTGTGTTAATTCAGTCAGGCCCTTTCTTTTACCCTCTCAGGCAGCGTTCTCAGGAGGTGAGTGGAGGTACTTCCAATCCCATCATCCATGGTTCGCCCTATTTGAAACTGCACCAGGATGTAGAATGGGTCAGGTGGGCTCTGTGTGTCTGCCTCAGGCCCTTTCCCTTCCTTTCTCTGCTGCCTAGGATTGTTGGAATGTTGACAGGCTGGCCATTCAGAGCCGTTATGCAAATAATTCCACACTGGCAACCAATCGAAATGCTGCCACATATTCCTCCGCACCTCCCGCCGCAAACATTCTCTTTTATTATATACATAGATATCTATATCTGAAACTGTGCAGTTCTGTGAAAGCAAAAACCTTTTTTGTATTTCTCCATTGGGACAAAGGTCCTGAATGTGCATGGTTGGGCAAGATCCCCCCCCTCCCACACACACACACCCAAAAAAAGAAAAAAAAAGAAAAAGAAGATGGTGAGAGAACATCAAATGGATTGGAAGGAGTCCTCCTTCTTCAATGTGACATGCCACCCACACCTTATTTTATTAGGTAGGAAAGGGGAGAAGCACATGAGATGAGATGAGCAGGTATCTAGTCTTTGTCTAGCATTCTAAAATAATATATTACCTACTTCAAAAGCATTTTCCAAGGTGTGTATGATAAGGTTCTTAGTCTGGATCTAACACAGTCATTGATATATGTCTTGCTTTCTTACATAGCCAATGTCCTTCTGTAGTGTCTGGTTACCGTAAGGCCAATACATCAGTCCAATGCAATGTAAGTTCAAAGTTTCCTATTAGCAAGGTCATGGCTCTTTTTGTTAAGTATACTGTGGATGTGGGATAAATATAACCTTAGTTTGTCTCTTGCCTGCTCTTTTTTTCTCTTGGAGGGACTTTAATTGCTATTTGTATTTTCTGTTTTTATAGTAAAACAGCATTTTTACTATAGAAAAAAAAGGAAAGAAGGAAATTAGGAGCTAACAACATTGGTCTTGTAAACAGAGGTAATTAATCACCTACTAAGGGGCATACCGGGACAATAGAAACAAAGTAATGATGTGGGCTGAACCCGATAGCAGGAAATGTTTTGTTCAATGCACAGGAACCCATTAAAAAGTATCAGAGGGAATTCATTCACTAAATGCAGTCTGCTACTATGATTATTTTTATTGCTTTTAGCTTAGTTTATTCATGGTGGCCTCATTAGAATCAGACATTTGTTTTGTTTGGATGTGGAACAGTTTCGTTGAGTGAAGCCTCAATCCCACCACCAGCAAGGAAGACTCAAATGAACTGATCTGGCAGCTCACTAGAGCAGATCATATGCAAGAGCATGAGTGTGTCCAATTTGTGTGAATATATGTAAATGTATGCTAATTGAAATGAGTTATTTGGCAGGCCACAGGAGTACCAGTTTAGCAGCAAATGAGCAAGGGATCTCCAGAGAATACAAACGAGAATGGAATTATGCAACAGCCTGCTTTAATTTCTCGTTTTTATAGGATATGGCCACTTGCTTGTTTATCAGAATTGGCAGTGTGATTCATGGCCTCACTTACCCATCCTCCTAATCCACTGGCATGTCAGATGACAAGCAGTTGCAGTGTTAGTCATGACTGTAACAGGCGCACCATAAGAAAAGAGAACATAAACTGCAACTTTGGCACATAGTAGTTCTTAAAAGCAGACACCAGTTATTTTTAGTTATCAGTTTGGCTATCAATTACTTTAGCATACCTTGAATGGATCGATCCATTCTGTCCAATTTT